>JADRCH010000142.1:5349402-5383418 GCA_019843965.1 Rhynchomys soricoides | reverse complement strand
ATACACACAGACACATATATACACACTCACACACAGACACAGACATACATACACACACACAGACACACACACACACACACACACACAGAGTATTGAAGAAAAGAACTTAACAACCATCCAGAGAAACACAGGCTTAGGCTTCATCCTGGAGGCATATGCCTTTGGTAGCACAGGCTGTAAGCCAGTGTCAGACACATTACCTGATAGGCCTGTCAATGTATGGTGACTGGATAAACATGCAATAATTTGTTTGTCTCCTTTCTGGAGAAGACTTTACTGCAGTTGCTGGGCTGCTGTCACTCAGTCTATCTTATTTTCTAGTGACTGAGCTCCTTGGGACCAAGCATTGCCCTTTCTCATCTCTGCATGCAATGTGTACAGGTATCAGTAATTGCTTTTCTGAAGTAGATCAAATTTACCGTCAAGTGAAAGAACTTTTGTTATTCATGGATAAATTTGAAATACCAGAGTCAGACTATGAATGAATTTTTGCTTTTCTTTAGTTGGGCAAAGTACACATTGAACAGATGGCTCTTTAAAAATAGATGCAAGCTTTTAAAAATAGCTCATTCTGGTAACAGAAATGTACACTCCAGTCAAGCTGACTGGCAGAATGTGAACAAGTTGCCATGGTAACAAGTTTCTAGGCTGCCAAATCTTTAGACTGGTTCATCCCATCTTTCTATCATAGGGCCAGTTTCTAAGGTGGTCTGTAAGTGGACAACTTTGACACCACACACTTTCTTTCACTCAACCATATAATGCACCAAGCTCTGAATGCTTTTCTTTGAAAGCATTCTTTCAAAAGAAACTTCTGAAGTGTTTGATTCTTTGGTCAGGACTAGTTTCTTTTTTCCAGCTTGCAGAGGGCATCCTTTCGCCATCTTTCTTTTGTGTTACATCACTAAGATGTCACACTCCCCAGCAACAGCCACCGTGTGAGTGGACACCTTTATCACCACTCACTCATCACTGTCAGTAGCTGTTGGCAGATGTATCTTAGGAGAATGAGATTTTTTTTCCTTCCTGGGTCTTCTGAGATCTTTTCTATGATCCTTGCATTTTAATAAGCAGATATTTCTTTTGTACTTAAAAAGATAACAAGGTATAACTTTTAAAATTTGAAATATCTATATAAGTTAATGGAGACATTTATTACTTTTATACAAAATGATAATTCTTTAAGAGTTAATTACAAGGGTAATGATCTGGACCCAATGTTCTGTGTATGCCATTAAAGTGTGCAACAGTAAAAAAAATGGTTGTTTTTACTAATTAATAAAAATTAGTTCTCTGTCTCTTTATCTCTGCCTGTATCTTTGTCTCTCTTCCCCCTCCCCCGTTCCCTCCTTCTTTCTTCCTTTCCTTTTTTGTACTTCTTCAAAGAAGTTAGTTGAATTCTGAGTATGAAACCAGCACTCTAAATGTTACCTCTGACCCAGCCCTGGTGAGTAATGACTTAATATAACAAGGAGTACGAACGCTTAGAGACTACTGAAGCTTAGTCTTTGTTCTAGGTCAAGAAGTTTTACCTTGTCCTACTGTATGAACACTGTCCCCTGACACAGCCAACTCCTTTGAAGTATAGTGATGTAGTACAGTACAGGGTACAGATGCAGTATGGTGCAGTATGTGATACAGTACAGTACAGCATAGTGATGCAGTGCAGCATAGTGATGCAGTACAGTACAGCATAGTGATGCAGTACAGCATAGTGATGCAGTGCAGCATAGTGATGCAGTACAGTATAGTGATGCAGTACAGTATAGTGATGTAGTACAGTACAGTGATGCAGTACAGTATAGTGATGTAGTATGGTGCAGTATAGTGATGCAGTATGGTGCAGCATAGTGATGCAGTACAGTATAGTGATGCAGTACAGTACAGTATGGTGATGCAGTACAGTATAGTGATGCAGTACAGTACAGTATAGTGATACAGTATGGTGCAGTATAGTGATGCAGTACGGTGCAGTATAGTGATGCAGTATGTTTCAGGATAGTGATGCAATACAGTACAGCATAGTGATGCAGTAGAGTAAAGCATAGTGATGCAGTAGAGTACAGTATAGTGATACAGTACAGTACAGCATAGTGATGCAGTACACTACAGGATAGTGATGCAGTACAATACAGTATAATGATAGACTACAGTACAGCATAGTGATGGTCTTTAAAACCCACATCAAGGAACCCAAGTGCTGATTCATCCCCACCTCTATCCAGCCCTTCAAGCCAATTAGAATAGTGTAAATCTCTGTGTTAAACCTGGCCAGCATTTGCCCAGGCCTGACATTGAGTGTCATGGAGGCAGCTTCTTGGGCCTGGGTAGACCCTCCAGTTTCCAGTGCTATCAGGACACCAGGCTTCCACAGATGACATCATGCCAAGTATGAGAAACAGCCTCAGGTAAAGGGCATCTTGGGGGAGGGTTATTTCTTCCCTGAGAGGGTGGCTCATTTTTAAGGAAGCAGAGACTTGCTATGAGGAAATCATACTTGTGGCATAGAGTATTGTAGGTTCCTATGGCCAATCTGAAGAGACAGAATCTCCATCCACCATATTTAGCATAAAAAACTGTTCTGAAAACTTCTCTGTTACATTGGGACAAAACTCATTTTCAGTACCACTCTTACCCTGAAGAAAAATAAGGGAAGTCAAATTCAACTTTGAAAAAGGATGGCTTGTCAGGGAGAGGCTTAAAGCCCATCCCAGAGTCCCCAGGCTAACCCTGTCTAGAATGACATCTGATGTCAAATGACCCAAGAGGACAAGTGGCTTATGCTGAAGTAAACAAATGACTATAGTATTGAGGGGGTTTGTGGGGGAAGTAAAGGGGATCAGGGCTCAGAGAAAGAAAAAGAGGGTCCAGTCCAAAGGCATTGGCCATGAGACAGGCACCTGAGAACACATCCCAGCCATCACACCGTTGAGAGCTGTAAAATATGAAATCTCTTGAACCTCACAACCTGAGACATTGTATTCAGTGGAAATCACAAAGCTAAAGCAAGACCATAACGGTTCTACAGTTTATGTGTACTGAACTGCTCGCTGCAAGAGTGCTCACCATGGGGCCTGTTTCACCCTCCCCTCTGCTGGAAAGGCATTTTGTAAATAATTGCATCTGTCTGGTGGGCAGGGAGCTATAGGCACTGTAGGGCAGTTTCTCTAGAGTCTCTCTTTGTGTGCTTAGCCAATTCCCCTTGGGGAACAGTCTTCTTGGGGTGAGAGGGGCCATCAGGAAGGTCAGCTTACCTCCCACACCTGGCACACTGGTCCCACTTGGATCATTTGGATGTGGAGCTGAAGGTGGGGTATAGCTGATCACCAGGTCAATGGTGGCCTGAGTAGAAAGAATCCATTGTACAGAGAGTCAGTGCAGGAAAGAGAATATTACAGACTAGGTAACATCATGGTTAGGAGTCTTGGAAGGGCTGGGCATGAAAGTGAAACCGCAGAGGTGGGAAGGGTGATCTTATGTTGAACTATGCCTATCTTACCCCAGGTGAGCCAGGGCAGAGCTGGAAAGAAACCACTTTATTGTAGGTTGCCATTCCTAACTAACTTTAGCTGTAACAAGCAAGTGCAAACCTGTAACTAGCTTCTGTCTTACCGTGCAGACGGCTTCTGCTCATAGAAGTACAGCCAGAAATGCTCATTTAGAATGAATAATTCATCGGTTGCTTGTGAATACAAATTGCTGAGATTTATTTTGATAGTTCTCTACAGGGAAGAATTTTGTGACTAACAGAAAGGTGTATAATAGCACGATCATAAGAGAGAACGAAAGGGGAAACTGAGTCTGATTAAAGAAAAGACAAATGCACAAATCATAAGTTAAACATAATTGTCATTCCCCCCCCACACACACACATTAACTGTGATCCCAGGAAACCTAGGAATCAAATTAAAAAGGCAACAAAGCAGAATTTATGTCTTTATACTTCACAAACCTATAAGGCTTCAAAAGTTTGGTAGAAAAATTTAAAGAAAAACCTGCCCTTCTCCCTAAAGTACCAAGGATGGGAACCAGGGCCCCAAATGTGCTAATGTCCTTCAAGATATGCTAATGAAGTGAGCATATCTTCAACCTTGAAGAAGAGTTGCTAAGTTTTATTTCACCAAACATATGCCCTTTGACTATCACAATCATTTCATAAATGGAAGGCATATTAATACCCAATGTGGGGAAAGACAAACTCCCAAATTAAGGAAGTCCTTTGCAAATGGGGACTCTTCACCCCCGACCCCACACACATCAGTTTAGAAGATACAGTACATGGGCTGGAGAGATGGCTCAGTGGTTAAGAGCACCGACTACTCTTCAGAGGACCTGGATTTGATTTCTAGAATTCACAAGGTGGCTTGGAAACCTCAATCTCAGGTGATCTGACACCTTCTTCTGGCCTCTGTGGTCATTGTATGCAGGCAAAACACCCACACACATAAAATAAAAAGTTAAAAAAAATTAAAGAGGATGAAATGCAGAATAAGATAGTCTAATATGTAGGACACAGCCACACTAAAAGTGACTCACTGTTTATCTGAAGTCCAAATCTACGTGGGCCCTCTTCCTTATTTACTGGTTTTGCTGTGGCTAATGACTCTCACACATGCATGTATAGACACATGTGTCTGTATTGCTCCTGTTTTTTCTTGTCTGCTCATCGGTGAATGTTTCCACATGGATCAGCACAATTGGAGCCTAAGACTGGCCTGGGGACACTGAACAGGATATTATGAACTAATATGCTCATAATACCCATAATATGCAAGCAGTCACATGAGCAGCATCTGTGGCTACTCATTCACAGATCAAGGTTCAATATGAAAGCTGTGTGCTGGCTCCAGGGGGCTCAAATGTAACATGAGAAATTGTGCTTTTAAAACCTAGCATATTGCTATTTTAGATGCAATGGTCCCAGTTGTTTCAGTACTCCTAGGGATGTTAGGAATCTCAGTGCAGGTGACCCCAGGGGCAGTGTTCATCTTAGCCCCAAAAGGCCAGCTGCTTGAAAACAGTCTATGAGATCTCTTCTGTGCTATATACATGCATGGATATGTGTGTGTGTGTGTGTGTGTGTATGTGTGTGTGTGTGTGTGTGTACATATATACAAAAAAACAAACAACAACAACAACAAAACCATGCATCCTGCTTTGCCATGGCACCATTTCTTTCCTGTGGGTTGTGGGTAGTCAGATGGCATAGAACATTTTGAATGTATGTCTTATGATCAGAATCCTGATTCAGGGCTGGCTGATATAGCTTCAGAGATCAGCACAGCCTCAGTGGCATCCTCTCTCTTGGATTCCAAGAGGCCTTCCCTATGTTCACGCTTACAGTGATGCCTCTAGTATAAAAAAATTGCCCAGATTCACAAGTAAAATAAATTGGTTCAAAAATGAAGGGGTTAGAGGTCATGGGCTGAGCATGGTAGCATTTGAAGACTCCTTAGTAGTCATCATGTAGCATCTAAACCTGAGTTACTCAAGTCAGTTTTTTAAACACATTTTGAAGTTTTGTTGGTTTTGGTTTTGGTTTTTGTTTTTTAACTCGGTATCATTGTATATTCCTGCCTACCATGGAATTCACTAATAGATGAAACTGAAATTCTCAGACATCATCCTGCCTTAACCTTCCAATTTCTGTGAGCTTTGAATTCTGATTTTATGTCAGACAATATAGAGGGGCTGGCATCAGAAGACATTCAGCAGTCAATGTGGCAAGAAAGATGATGATATTACCATCGGAACACAGAAGGTAATACAAACCTTTGTCTGCTATGCTAGATACACAGCCTAAAGGCTAGATATCTAAAGCTAAATGCCAACATCCATGTGAATAGCATTGATCTATAACCAGAAGGGTCTTGCTTACTATATAGAATTTTGTCAAATAAAATAAAACCTCAAATTTGCTGATTCTGTGACTGAAAATTGAGGCTAAGGCCCATATATATCATTGACAAATGGATCCATTTATCATGAAGCCAAACTTTCAGTATTTTGTGTAGTGAGCTGATTGTTAAGTCTTTCCTACGTGAGTTTTTCCTTAACCACCTTGTTCTGTCTTTCCACAGAAGAGCACTCACCCCAGTGTCTTGTCCCTTTTCATTTAGCAGGGTGGTCTGTTTGTAGGGCAATGATCTGTTCTGGTCCCCGATCAGGTCTTTCAGGGAGACAGTTGCTGTGCCAATTAATCTGCAGGGGAAACAAGAAAGCACACAGCATCTTAAGAGGGAGCACACATCTACAGGCCATTAGAATACCCAATACCCTCACATTGTTTATCCTTGTATCTGCCCTGGCAAAAATGCAGATACTCTAAAGAGACACACATGCTTCTCTCTTTGGCTATCAGACTACTGAAACAATGGTCCCCAAGAAATTGGAATTTCTCTTGGAGACTTGTGCAAAGAAAAGAGAAAAGTTAAAACATTGTACCAGCCAGAAGAGGAACTTGTCTCCCAGGAAGAAACTTCCCATAATTCTGCCAATTGTCAGACTATTTTGTATAAGAGACTAGCAATGATAGCTCATTGCTGGATGGGACCACACCTTGATCAGGACTACTTAGTTCTTCATACCTGTTGCCCCCTATTATACCTAAACCTCATATCAGCACCCCAAAGATGGAGTTGGGGGTCAGATTACTTCTATTTGTTTCTCCTCCCACTGTGTCCTCACAAAATAAACCTCTTGTCTCTGCCTACTGTGTATCTCTTCCATCGGATTCCTGAGGATGGGTGATTGAGCCTCACTTGTTAGGGTCAGAGCCCAGGCTTTGACCCTGACATCTCCAGTAACACTGTCATTAAAACCACCACATAACTAATACGGGCCAGTATTTTAAAGTGAACAGAACACATGTTACTCCTCCATGACAAGGAGTCATCTGAGAGTCAAACTGTCCATGAAATTCTGACAGTCATGAATGAGGAAATGAGGGTACTACTAAACACTGGCCCCCAGAATCCAGAAAGAGAGAGATGTAAGGGAAACTTCAGGAAGCAGGGAAAGCAGTCCTCTGTATGGGAACCCAGAAACTGCCCACCGAATAATATTTTCCCAAGTCAACCTTCCTGAAGCACGACTTTAAGACTAGGCTTCTAGATGACAATGGGGCTGACTTGTTAGCCCGTCCTCTCTGCAGCAGCTTTCTAATGAGGATATACTTCCTACTCTCTCTTCCTGGTCCCTGGAATCACTGCAGGTCTCTACCATTCATGCTCCTGCTCCTTGTGGCCCAAGACTGATGAACAGAGGAGCAAACCCAGGTCTGTCTCCAGCATATGCTTCCCAGACACACCAGTTACCTCTGTTTTGCTCACTGCTCCAATCCATGGTGGGAACACAAAAGGTCTTTGTGGAATGGTAGAAAGAATGAATAAGTCTACAGTTACTGCTAAAGAATACAGAAATTGTTATTTAATTAAAGCATGTTATAAAAGGTTTCTTTTTGTAGAGCACACATCCACTGGGAGTTAGTCTATATTAACATGTGTAAAGGGGGGAAAAAGTAATCCATGAAAAATTGTCTAAATTTGGAGGAGGTGACCTGGAATGTGGGTGGAGGAGGGGACCAGAGAGGCACAAAGTTTGGGGTGTGCTTTTAGTTTAATGTGCAGGCCACAAAGTTGGAATAGAGAAATAGGGAGAATGATGTCTGATTACTTACAGCTTACCTATGCTTGCAGTGACATATTAATGGGGAGCAATGTTATAAAACAGAATATCACTAGCATTAAAATAGAAAACCAAACACCAAGCCCCAAGTGGTCGTGGAGATGGTTTTTGTGCTTGTGATGCTACTTGGGGCCTTACATGGTACTAGACAAGCACCTAATTACTGAGCTACATCTCCAGGCGAAAAGAGATTCATAGTTCTGTTCATTCTGCTTTGTGCTGGAGACAAGGTATATGGTTTGAATAAGAATGGTCCCAGCCAGGCTGTGGTGGCGCACGCCTTTAATTCCAGCACTCAGGAGGCAGAGGCAGGTGGATTTCTGAGTTCGAGGCAAGCCTGATCTACAGAGTGAGTTCCAGGACAGCCAGGGCTACACAGAGAAACCCTGCCTTGAAAAACCAAAAAAAAAAAAGAATGGTCCCTATAGGTACATATGTTTAAAAACTTGGCCCCCAGTTGATGGAGGGTTTGAGAAGGACTAGAGGGTGTGGCCTCGTTGGAGGTGTGTCACTGGGGCAGAGCTTTGAGGATTCAAAGGTCTTGCCATTCCTAGTGTGCACTGCTCTCAGCCTCTTGTGGGTTGAGATGTGAGCTCTCAGCTGTTCTGCCATCATGCCTTTGCTCTACCACCATCTAACCTCCTGAAGCTGTAAGCCCAATAATGTTTAATTTTATTATATTGCCTTGGTCATGGTTGTGTCATAGCAATAGATAAGTAACTAAGACACAGTAACTAAGTAACCCAGTATGTACCTGAACTCAGTATATAGTCTACATTGATCACAAATTCATAATTTCTTCTATTTTTGCATCCTAAGTATTGACATTACTGTCATGTACCACCATGCCTGGCATAAATGTGTGTGTGTGTGTGTGTGTGTGTGTGTGTGTAAGCCAAACATGGCAGTACACACTTATAATCTGAGCATGCAGGAGATAGAGACAGGGGGAATCAAGTGTTCAAGGCTAACCTGGACTACGCAGTAAGATCCTGTCTCCAAAAAATTCCCAACAATAGCACATGGTAGAAAGACTGGTTGATTATTTTCATGTAACTCTAGACAATGTGTACTGGCAGGCATACGTAATAAACAGGAATATTCGTTTTATAGAATGCTGTTTCATCTTAGAATGTATTCTCTAAAACTCTGAAAGTGGGGCTTAGAGGGCAGCCCTTGCCTAGTATGCACAGGGCCTTGGGTTCAATCTTTTGCACCATCAGGAAAGAAGTAAAGGTTGAGGTCAGAGTGAACATTGTTGAAGTCTTGCTGCTGGTGAAGGTATTCCGTATTTGTAGGCACAGGTGTATATTCAGGTTCTCAAACCTCAGAAATAGGACCAGGTTGTAAGTGTGGATCTGTAACTCACCACCTCAGTGACTCCAAGTGTTAAGCTGATTTACTCTCTGGGAATAGTAGACTCTGTTGCACAAGACCAGAATGTCACTGCAGTTTCAGACAGTTTTCCCAGTAATCTGGACTATTTGTCCATGGATTCTTGGAAGAGTGAACACTCTGATATGGAGCTGTATGTACACACAACTCTCAACACATGGGAACTATCTCGAGTTCTCATCTCTTCTGACACAGCACAAGACAACCCCTAGCTAGCAACAGAAAAGCCATTTGCCTTCAGAACGATGAGGGAGTCTTACAGCAGTTACACAAGACAGGACTGAGAACAGACAGAAACTTTATACAGTACTTTAATGAACGTTAGCACATTAAGACGATAGTTTATATACTGTGAGCATCTTTTTCTCCTTCCTTGGGTTTGATTCCTCTGCCATGATGAGGACAGAGAGATAGACCCCACTCCACCTCCACCAGACAAAGCAGCTGATCTACTAACTCACCTTTCTCCCTCAGCCCCCACGGACACCTCAGGAGAGCTTTGACTCATGGTTTTTAAGAGGGCAATCAGCTATGGGGTGGACCAATTGAGATTTACACAAAATGGGGGTTTGGAGTCAGTAAAGTGCTTGCTACAAAAGCACGAGGAGTTGAGGTCAGTTTCTGCACCCATGTAAAAAGCTTTACAAGTGGGGTGCAGATTTGTAATCCCAGTGCTGGGAAGGTGAAGATGGAGGTAGGGGGTCCCTGAGGCTTGCTGTCCAGCCATCTTAAGCAATCAGGTAGTCTGGGTGCCAGTGAGAGAGAGAATTTATCTCAAAAACATGGTAGCTTGTTTCTGGGGAGTGACACCGAGGTTGACCCCTGGTCTCCCCACATATGTCCATCTGTACACATGAAAATTAAAAGTACAAGTTAAACGATTTAAGAAGACAAATATAAACGATAACATGCTTGAAAGTCATCAGAGAGGATTGGGGAGCAAGCCTAGTGACCTGAAATTGATCCCCAGGAGCCATGTTAAGAGCCAGATGTGGTAGCCCACACCTGTAATCCCCAGCCTAGATGTGGGAAGCATGGATAGAAACTTGTGGACTAGCTAGCCCATGGTGTGTGGAGACGGAGCAAAACCAAGAGAGAGCCTTCTTTGGTGAGGTGAAAAGTGAGAACTGACTCCCAAAGGCTGTCCTCTGGTCTCCACATGTGCACAGTGGTATGTGCACACACACATACATCACAGGTACTCACACACACACAGGTACACACATCACAGGCATACATATACATTTAAACTCTGTGAGTTCTACGAAAAAGATACCGACATCATACACTGAACATGTACTGATTTGCTTTTGTTAAAGCCAGTAAGAGCCTGAAGGACCGGGGCCTCTTATCAGTGGTAAATCAATCTGAGAACAGGCAGGGTGCCATGGCTAGGCCATGCGGAACTGAAAAGGGGCCTGGTATGGGATGGAGCCAGCACCTGAGACCAGATCAATGCATCTCCCACATTACCTAGTGTCTTAGAGGACAAAATCACCCAGGTTGAAAATAATTCCTATGGCAGCCCAAGTATTGTGCTCCAGCGCTCTCTCTCTCTCTCTCTCTCTCTCTCTCTCTCTCAGGCCTTGCCTAAGTCCCTTGATTCTTTGAGCGACTGTATTATTGCCAAACAAATGGACAGAAGTGAATAATTTCTTAGGTTAAGCTTATACATACGATATATCCCATACAGGTGAAACTACTATATGTTAAGAATTCTTTTTCTGCCGGGCAGTGGTGGCACACATCTTTAATCCCAGTGCTTGGGAAAAAGAATTTCTTTTCTTACTTTACCAGTTTTTGAGGTATATATGTAAAACTCCTAGAATTGTTTTGGAGACATCATAATGAAAGACAGGGTTTCTGCCTTCAAAATTATAATGTCACAGATCACAACCAATTCACACACAATGTAGAGGCAAGGATGAAGACAGTGACAGAATAAAGAAATACAGTGGAGTTACATGATGCCGTAGAGAACAGTGGGGCTTGTGGCTAACCGGAAAGAACGGGCTTGAGTACATACAAAGCCTGTCTGTTCATCTTTTTATGCAGCAGAATGGCTAGTAACCTGTTCTGATTCAGTTTGCTGGGATTCCTTCCCCAGAAGAGGGCAGTAACAGATGACTGGGCAGGAATGGAGCCAATTATATAGATTAACCTGGAGTCCTTCTTTTAAGAAGCTTGAGATCTGTTGCTAAGGTTTACTTTCTCATCATAAAATTCTTATAGTTTTGTTGTGGGGAAGGGCATGTAAAAGAAAACTTGGGGTGTGTGTGTGTATGTGTATCTGCGTGTGCGTGCGGAGTATTGTGTTTTGAGAAAAGCCTTGAAGACTAATCTGGAAGATATTCTGACAGTGAGGCTGAGCTGAGGAAGATGCAGACACAGATGTGTCTCAGCAGACACAGCTTCTGAGACCTTTGACCTGAAGGAAGCACTGCCTACTGGCAGAACTGCAGTCCTACCTCGACCCTCGCAGGTCAGCCAGCCAGGCCTGATTTCTGGGGCATTGCCTGGATACAAAAAACGGTGAGAACATGGGGAATGATAGCTTGACCTCCTACACTGGGGACAGGAACATCTCAGTCTGACTATAAGCTGATTTCCTTTAAAGGAGGTGACAGCCTAGGATCCCTATTACTAATGTGATACTGTAAATAGGCCAAGACAATAAGATGTGAGGGTAATGGGGACACTTTGCCCTGTGGTTCACAGAAAAATAAGAGTCTCCCACGGACTGCTCCCAAGGTTCTAACAGATGGGCCACAGTCCCAAAAGGAAGCCACAGTGGAAGGTCTTGGCCTTGCAGCTCTCCTGGGAAAACTAACAAACTTCAGATGCATCAGACACCAAAGGAAATCTAGGTCACTGCTCCTTCAGTCTGTGACTGACATAGAACTCAGAGGCAGGCCTCTATGCATGACATGGAACTGCTTCTAAGCCATGAGAATGACCTGGCAACTGCACGTTATACCCGGGGCCTGGGGGAGTTCAGAGCCATGCTAGGTAACTTAGTAAAGTGGTGTCAGTTAAGAACCTCTTCATCTCTGTGCTCATCTGGAAACATACAACTGGTTTTAAAAAGAGGAATGGAAATGTTTCCCCACAGCCTGGGCCCCCATTCACAGCCACATGCCTCTGTGGTGAGTAAGGACCCTGCTGGCTAAGGGCCTCAGCAGGGGTGCTCATATATACAGCTCACCAGGTCCCTTCTCTGTGTAACAGGAACATCACCACAGGGGTTGCTGGAAATCCCCTTCTCAAAGGAAAGATCTGTTGGAGGCTTGAAAGTCAACTGGATACTCCCTGCTTCTGCCTCGTGAGACTGTAAACGGCCAGCCCTGCAGTTCTCTGGGAGGAATCACAGCCTGCAACTGGGCTGGAGTCAAAAAGACTTCTCCCAAACCTCAACAGTTCCCAGATCCCCTGTGGGAGGCCCTGGCTCTGGCTGCCTGAGTTTGTCATTTTGGCCAGGCCTGTACCACTTTGTATGGATTCCCCATACAGCTCCCTCCTTTGGGTCTGCACCCATCAAGTTCTTCCTGGTCCTAAGAATTAGGAGGGAGCTAAGCATGCTCTTTCAGACAAACCATACTGCCAGGAGAAGCAAGGCCGCAAGACAAAGGTTTTTTTGCAAAGACGGATTTTCTCCTAGGAACCTTCTCCTAGACAGAGTGTGTTGTACTTCTGCCTCAGGTTCAGATCCAACAAAGGACTCTGCTGAATATAGCAGGTTCCCCACCCTGGATATCTGATTGAGCACCTTTAATAACTGATCAGACTCTTTTTCCTCCCACATGACTGGGCTTCACCATGGCCTGCCCTCAGCAAGAATCCTGTTAGGTTGGTTTAGCAGAATTTCCCTACCCGGGATATTTCCATCCATTGACCCCTCCCTGCCCCTTGGCTGTAAGTTCAATGTGGCTGAGCTGTATGAGGTCTTAAACCCGTCTTTCTCTTCTACTGTAGTTCAACCAGCACTGGCTCCTCTACCTGTGGTGATGGCCCTGGGTACTCTTGTGTAACAAGCATTGACTAATGACACAGGGGTTTCTTCCTGGACACAGCTGTAATAGCAGGTCATGGTACCAGAGACCCTTACCAAGGTGAAAGCCCCTCAAAGGGTGCTCCCTCAGTCCTCTGATTCACTTGCACCAGAGGGGCCCATTCTTACTGGTCTCTGATTCTCTTCCCAACTGTTCCTCAGAATGCACCTCTCAAAGCTCCCAGCAGCAGCAGCAGCAGCAGCAGCAGCAAGTACATGCAGATTCCCAGAGACCAGAATTGGACTATTTCTTAAGGTGATTCTTTTTCTTTCCTTTCATTTTTATTTTATGTGTATGAGTGTTTTGCCTACATGTATATTAGAGCACTGTATGCATTCTTATTGACCATGGAAGCCAGAAGAGGGAGCTTAGTCCTCTGGAACTGGAGTCACAGATGGCTGTGTCCCACCATGTGGATGCTATGAGCTGAACCCAGGTCCTCTACAAAAGCAAGTGTTCTGATTCTTATATCCACGGTCATACCAGAAACTCTCATGGGGGCCTGGGGAAGGTGGCTGGCGAAGCAGGATCAGGAAGCAGAGGATCTGTGGTGTTTTAAAACCATTCTATTTGATAATACAGGGTCACAGCTGAGAGATGTGTACAGAAATCCAATTATTTCCCACAATAAACTCAGTCAACAGAACTGCATCAATATCTAGGCACCTTTCTTATGGCCTACACTTCTTACTACACACCAGGATTCTTAACGATGGCCCTGAAGCTTTCTTCTTGGCCATTTAAAGGCTTCGTGGGCTTAAAAAAAAAACCCACAAAAACAAAATGCAGGCATAGTGGTGCTCCACAGTGTTTCCAAACCTGATGTGGATAAGCCTTCCCTGCATTCTGCACAAACTCCACACCCTCAATATTATTTCATAAATAAGACTATAGTCAGGCAGGTGAGATGGCTCAGCAATAAATGTTCTTACCTTCAAACATGATGTCTGATTTTGATCCTTGGTACCCACATGGTAGAAGAGAACTATTCCTGTAAGCTCTCCTCTGACTTCCTCATGTGCACTATGGCGTGTGTGTGCGCGCGCACGCACATACACACACACACACACACACATTAATAAACAAACAAATAAACATAATTGTAATGATTGACTGTACCCTGATGCTTTGCTCATTCTTCCTGACCAATTCTGACCTCAAGGGTCTAATCTGTGCTTGCCTGATGCAATAGGTAAGTGGATTCCCAGACTCTGGCTGTCTAATTCTATCAATGTGAGAATCAGATCATTTTTATCATTCATAAACACATTCCTTCATCCATTCATATGTGAACCTTAGAAGGGAAGGGGACAGTGAAGACAGAAATGTAATTTGGATTCAACTTTGCACTACAGTCTACATACAGACTAACTCCTCCAAGCTTCCTGATTCTGTATCTATAAATGGGACAGACAAATCTTATCTAATAGTGCTGAGATAGAGATTAAAGAACAACAATGTGCCAGGTACTTTAAAAATGAGTTTTAACTATTTCAGATACTACTCTAGAAAAAGGGAGCTAAGAAAAGCTTAGGAAGATACTTACACCAGACCTATGCCCAGCCCAAATCTCAAAAGGTATGGGCAGAGCAGGTGGACATAAATAAGTACATAAGATTTCTCTGAAAATGCCGAATATAATAGCCAGCACTTGAGAATGTGAAACAGAAAGATTGCCATGACTTTGAAGTCAGCCCAAGCTACACAACGAGAGTGTCTCTAAGAAAAAACAAGGAACTGGAGAAATGGCTCTGAGGTTAATAGCATTTGCTCCACAATCATGAGGACCAGAGTTCAAATCCCAGAACCCACATGACAGTAGAAGAACACTAGGGCTTGCTGACTTCTCTCTTAGTCAAGGAAACAAAAGCCCCAGATTCAAGGAGGGACCCTGCCTCACAGAAATGGGCAGAGAGTGATATAGAAAGACAATGATACCCTCTTCTGGCCTCTGCATAGACATGCATGCAAGCACCCACACAAACACATGAATAAATAAGTAAATCTTTAAAAACAAGCAAACATGAAACTGCTAGAAAAATTCTAAGAAGCATACTAATAAATACAGGCATAGGAGGACTTTTTAGACAAGACTTTGATCGCTCAGGAAATAAGTCCAATAATCAACAAATGGGATCTAATGAAATTTAACAAAGCTTTTGTACATTGAAGTAAATTTTCAGTCAAATGAAGGCTGTGGCCTTCCAGGCCTAGAGAGGAATCTACTGTTGTTGTTTTTGCTAAACAGCACGCTGTCAAACTGCTCTCTAAAAATTTATGTGATTTTCATAGATTAGTGTTGCCATCGACCTTGGCCAGAAGCTTTTCTCTGCAGTGGTCAACAGTTAATACAGAGATGCATAATTGGTCAAAGTACTGAGAATAAGTTCTATTGAGTGCTCGGCCCCAACTGGCCATCTACACCAACTCCCACAACCCCTACTAAGACCTTCCTCTGATGCTACTATATATCTGTTTACTTGTTGGTTATCTGTCCCCCACATTCAAATGAGTGTGTAGAAGACTTGTTTTCTTTGGCTTTGTTTGTTTTGCAGGGCTGAGAATCAAACTCAGACCTTTGTGCCTTTCCACTGAACTGTACCCTGCTGTGATCTCTATAAATGGTGTGGGGTGTTCCCAGTGTCTTGAGCTGATGCTGACACATTAGACATTAGTGAGAGTTGGTGGGATCAGTGAGTGAACTGGCATTATAACTGAAGATAGTACAATGTCTCTGAAAATTGTTTATAAGTTATAAAGCTTCCTTGGTGAGGAGCAGGGTCACCCTGGCTGCTGTTATTATGAAGTGTTTTTCTCCCTTAGCTCTTCACACATCTTTCTCCAGGCCCATGCTCCATGCTGACCTACTCACAAGACTACAATGGAGGCCCCAGGACTTATAGGAACTATATTGGCCTTCCTCGGGTCCTGTAGTTCAGTCTCTTATTAGGATTGGGCTGAACACTGCCTTAAGTGACTCCCATATCATGTAAAACAGTAGTTTCTTTAGGCTGCATCTTGCCTGGAGAGATTCCATTCCTAGGTAGCTTTTGACTCCATTTTGAGGACACGGGATGACTCTGCATCTGGGTACACCTGTGAATGGCACCACCTGTCTGACACCACTTCACAGCACAGACCGAAAATGATCTATTCCTGGGAGTACTTTCCTATAAATTTCTCAGGTCAGTTGAGACTGTATACTAAAATCACAGTAGGAAAACCAAGGCCAAGGGTTCATCAGACACGCCAGACCAAGGAAGGATTAACCCCTTCACCTGGAAATGGATGGACCTCTAACACTGTAGTGGTGACCTGTCACCTGACTACCTGCTTTGTGGCCAAGGGACAGACAGACAGGGAACTTTCATCTGTCCCCCAGGGCTTCAGTTTCATTGGGCCCCACTCCCACCGCTGATGCTGCTTACTGGAGTTGCCATCCGCCTGTCTGCTCACCCATCTAGACCTGCTCTCCATCCATCTACTCGACTGTCCGTCCACCCAGACCAGGTCTTGCCCTTCTCTTCCCCTTGCCTCTGCAGCTCCACTTAGATCCGGCAGCAGCATCTCTCTGACTAGCAGCCAGCGGACTCACAGTTGCTCCAGACTCTTCTGCAGCTGGGCTTGATTCCTGTCTCAGACCCATCAGGGCTCCTTTGCATTTCCCAGCTTTGGCCTCTAGGAGTTCTCTGAAATGCCTCTTTAACTTTTTGTAGCCATTCTGTAACATGCATGCATGCATATACACATCCATCCATACATAACACATACAAACAAAACTGGGTATGCCTTTACTGTGTGATGTATAACATGTGATCTGAGAGTTAACATTCATAATTAAGGTTGGAATAAAAGAACCTGTGATTGTCTTAGTCCTAGCTGTCAAGGAAAGTGGGATAGATTATCTGGCAAATTACTGCCAAGAAAGCCACCATACCTTATGACTTTACTGTTAGTCCATAAATCCTAACACTGTGGAAATACATAGACATGTTTATCTATGTTTCTGACATAGGATGCTTACAACACCCCTCTGGTACTCAAAGATACTCATCGGCAACAGTGTTGGTCTTGTGCTGCTTTGCTGAAGATTAAAGACTGGTTTTAGGGGTTTTGTTTGTTTGTTTCATCAAAACAAGGGATTCCACTGCCCAGTATCCCCTGCGTCTACTCAGGTTTTCATACAGCTGGTGGAGCTGCTCCCAAACCGTGTAGCCCACGGCTGCCTGACCTCTCAAGGAGCACTCTCAGGAGAGGATTGAGAACAGAACATCTACGTTGTTCTCTGGAGGGAGCCTGTAAGCTATGCGACAAAACAGGACATAGGCAAGTCCTCTGACATCCACAGAACCTAAACTTCTCCCAAGCAGGACCACACTTTTTCCCAGAAAAGAATTTTTTTCATTGTGAACCACAGACTTCCTGTTTTCTCCAACTGAAAAGCACTTTTGCTCGGGAAGTTTGTATATTTCACAACTTAACTTTGACATTTTCATTTTCTGTTTCATATCTCCCCAAACCATGTGTGTATGCACACAGGCATGCTTACATACTATGTGTGTGCACACATGCATCATACTGTGTGTGCATACACATGCGTGCTTACATACTATGTGTGTGTGCACACACATGCTCATATACTGTGTTTCTGTACACGTGCACTCACATACTATATGTGTGCGCACACACATGCATGCTTACATACTTGTGTTTACTGGGCCATCCTCTCACCCTGACTCTCAATTTGAGAGTGTGTGTGAACACACATACACACAGGAGAACAAATCTCAGAGGCTCTGGCCTCTGTAAGTGAGGATTTTAGTGATCCCCAGTTAACTCCATCCATTTCCACTTAAGGAGCTGGGTGACCCTAGTTATTTGCTAGGTGAGCCTCGCAGCCATATTTCTCTCATTTGTCAATTGAGGCTATGACTGTCCGACTGAGCTGTTACAAAGATTAAATGCAGTTACATGTGGAATAGTCGTAGTCTCATCCCTGGATTTCTGTGAACCCACAAAAACAGAGATTGTGTTGTTCATCAGGAAGTTGAAGTAGTGTTTCTCTAATTACTTCAGATGTGCCCCAGCTAGCCTTCACTGAGGAAGTACTGTAGATCCCATTGTAAAGATGAAGGAAGTTCTTAAGAGTTACCCAACCAGTGAATGACAAAATGAAATCCCAGCAAACTCTGGGATCAGGCAACTGGCCTCTTTGCATTTTCTTACACAAGAACTTGGTAATTTTCCTTTTTGGTGCATCACTAGACTTTCTGATATCTCCTTCTTATGCACAATATAGCAAATCAGAACCTTGTCCAGAGACCAACATTCCAATACTGTTGCTAACTTCAGTGTGTGTGTGTGATATGTGTGTGTTTGGGTAGGTTGATGTGGTAGTGATTTTGCATGAACACGTACACACATGCAAATGGGAAAAGAACATTGGAAACACAGGTTCATGTTGTCATTTTCATTCTCGGAGAGCAGCCCTGTTTGGCTCCTGTTTGTAACTTCTCATCTCTGCTGCCCACTCACGCCTCCATTTTTCCTAATTTACAGACTGGAATTCCACAGCCTGTTCATTCACTAGTAACAATGCCATCAGGGTCAGTCACTATTCTCCTCCTCTCCCTGTCTTCTTGACTCCACAGCTTCCTGGCATCCCTGGAGCCCTATCTGCATCTCTCCGACTCTGAGAGATAGACAGACTCTGCCTGGGACCCTCTCCCTGCACTGTGCTAGGGTACTCAGCTGTCTCACATGATTTCCCTCCCTCCCTCAAGACCACAGCACCGTGTCAAGAACGTCTGATAGCTGAAAACTACAGCCACCTGTGTTGTGTGAGGGTTTTTAATTGTGTTGGGTGGGAAGGTAAACATAGACCCTGTAATAATGTCTTCACTTAAGCAGAAGACAGCAAACAACTGACCCAAAACCTCTCATTAATAACTGACAGCTGGATCTCTGGCCAGCCTTACTCTGTCTCTAGAATAGCAGCAGTTAACGACTGTCCTCTTGCCTTCCTGTGAGCCCAGTCTTCAGTTCTACATCTCTTCAAAAGAGCACCAGCTTTCTGAGGGTGCTTGGGTTCCTTGTGTTTGAACTAGCCTGAGCCTTTTGTAGCCGAAACCATGTTGTCTGAGAACTGCTCCAGAGAGCTGAGGTGGACAGATTTTTCACAAGCGACCTGTTGCTAGTGGCCTGTCATGACAGCCATAAGGTGACTGTAAATGTTAAATGTCACCCATGTATAGTATCATAAGCACACTGTTAACTCATTCCTTCAACAAACATTTCCTGAGAGCCCCATGCATCCTAGGCATTACACTGCTCATGCTACCGCATTGATCAAGATGCATGTGGAGCCTACAGTCTAGCACAAGGAGGAAGTAAATGAATAACTTATATAAGACCTTGAAGATGGAGCAGAATGCCAAACTAAACACAGCACCTATGGGGAATAACACATATGCTGAGCTCTTATCTCAGACCTGGCCTAATATCTTCTTTCCCATGTCATTCCTATGTTCATTAAGAGCTTTGTAGAACAGGGTGGTGATACAGTGAATGGCCTGGTGACCGTGCTATGGTTCGGGATCCAAGGTGCTAAGGACCAACGACAATGTAAGGGAAAGATCTTCCCATGCAGAGTGGGCAGATATAGAATCCCTGCTTGGTGTCATCTCTTCCTGGGCTTCTCTTTCTAATGTGCATGCATGAGTACATGCATGTGTGCATGCACATGCACATCTGAAGACCTAGAACTCTCTCATTCCTGCCCATTCAGGAACCCAGGCACTGTTTTATAGGGACTCTAGTGGATGACAAGGACCAGGGTCCTCAAAGTCTCTGAGCCTCGAGTCTCCTGAAGATTAAATGAGATGTGAAACTGTCTTTGAACACACTTTGACCAGTGCAATTATGAACAGAAGTGACTTACTATCTAATAATACAAAAAAGGCTTCTCACAGAAGGAGCCCAGTAAAGGCAGGAATACTCTGACACTGAGAGTGTTGTTGTTTCGATGTTGTTTCTTAGATTTAGGGAGAAAAACTGCTTCCATTTTAGCAAAGAACAAATTTGTCATTCTACCTACAGTCTTGTTCCAACAGGTCAGAGGCTTCCAGAGAGCAAAAATGTCAAGACATTAAGTCTGGATGTTAATGACCAGGCTCCATCTCAGGCTTCCTGAGTGAGCCTGAGCAGGTTACCAAACTGCTCTGAAGAAAAAGAAGCCCTGGCTTATTGAGTGCCTGATTGTGGCTACTGGGCTAGCCATGACTCTCCCCTAAATCCTTAACAAGTGAGGTCATTGCTTGTGTGTAGAGGGAACTATCTTTTGTGTGGACAAATCCTTCCACTCTGACATCTCAGAACTGACTTCTAAAAAATATCCCTTCATGTGTCTTCTCTAAGTGTGAGGCTTTCTGCTCCTCTTCCACCCTCATTTAATCTGAATGCCTAGTCAGGTGACTGATGAGGGGCAGGCAGAGGCAGCATAAAGCAACCAACAGGCTCCCAGCTTAGAGCAATATTCCTGCAGCTGCTGAGTCAATACACAGCAGGCAAGGCTGATCCCTGTGGGTGTGGCCACTTCACACAGGCCTGCCCAGGCTGCCTTGCACTGTTTGCTGACAGGCCCTAAGCAGTGGAACAGCAGACGCCAAGTAGGAACTTGTGTTTGTACTACCAGTCTCCATGGCAACAGGCTAGTCAGCCCAGATAACATTCTCAAACTGGTAGAAAACCTCTGCTCCACCTTGAAAAGCCATTCCTCCTGGGGCAGCCTGCAGATCCCTGGGGTCAAATCCCTAACAGACAAACCAAACATGCAGATACTTTGTACAAACAGACAGCTTATTCCAGGACGGCTTTTACCCCTAAAATGTACAGGTAATTTGACTGGCATAGATTTGGATTGGTGGAAATGTATAAAGAACCAAAGGTTCTGCACTGTCTGGTGCATTTTTTCAGGTGAGTAAAACTTAGTGTGTCTGGGATGGTACCGTGTGCTGGCGAGTTTCATGTCAACTTGACACAAGCTAGGGTCATCTGAAAGGGTGGGACCTCAGCTGGCTTAAAAAAAAGCCCCAAAAAATCTAGCAGTAGGCATTTTCTTAGTTAGTAATTGATGAGGAAGGACCCAGCCCTTTGTGGGTAGTGCCATCCCTACGCTGGTGGTCCTCGGTTCCATAAGAAAGCAGGCTGAGAAAGCCATGAGAAGCAAGCCAATAAGCAGCACCCCGCCATGACTCCTGCCTCAGCTCCTGCCTCCAGGTTCTTGCCCTTCGTGAGTTCCTGCCCTCGCTGCTTTTGAAGATGAAATGATATGTGGAACTGTAAAGTGAAACATGCCCTTCCTTCCAATTGACTTTTGATTAATGTGTTTCATCACAGCAGTGACCCTAACTAAGACAACCCGAAGCTCCTACCACCCATTTACCACTGAGTAGCTGAGGTTTTCAGACAGCACTTGATGCAGGATCTTGAAGGACATGGAGCCACAGGCCAGGTGAGTTTCTCTGAAGAAAAGAACTGGCAGGAAATGCACAGCCTAACTGGATGGGCAGGCTGAATGGGTATCCCGTGGGAGCCCTGGGAAATGGGAGAAAACTGGGTGCCTTCGTCAGTGAGAGAAAAAGGGAAAGGGAGATGAAAGAGTAACAAGGACTAGCTTCATGTTTTGTCTAGTTTCTGTTCACATGAGAGCAGAACATGTTCTCGCCTGTTCTTTGCACCAGAAATAAGAGCAGCATATCTCAGCCACAGTCTGGAGATATAGTTCAGGGGGTAGAGTGTTTGCCTAGCGTGCATTAAGCCCTGGGTTCAATCCCTAGCATGGCATAAAACTGGCCATGGTGGTGCATGCCTGTAATCCTAGCACTTGGGAGGTGGAGGCAGAAGGCTAAGAACTTGACAGTCAACCCTGGTTACAGAGGGGGTTGACAGAAGTCATCTAGGAAAGGCTATGGCAAACAAGTGAGTTTCCAGGAGATGGCCTACCATTTTGCATGGCTGCAGTGGGTGAACTCTGGAGAGGCACAGCTCCAGAGACTTCACCCCAGGATTGCTTCTTGATATTGATATTGATATTCCTTTCCCGCCACTATTACATAGCCTAATGATTCCTGGACAACAGCCTACCCCATTGGGCAAATTTCCTGCAAATCAACATGAAGAAGAATTTTCATGAATTAATGCTAGACGAATTAATGACTTTATAGAATTCCTGGTTTGATCCAAATAATTTTAGGAAGAAAGTTTAAGGAGAATGTTTAATGGTTTTAGTTGTTTTGCCAGAAATATGTAATAAAGTTAGAACCAAGAATAGAATGTGACCCCTCCTCATAGAATAGTAAGTAAAGGATACGTAATAAGGAATATGATATGCTCTCATAAATTGCACTAAGAAGAGAGATAGGCTTGGGACAAATTTGTGATCAAGAAAAAACATTCATTCTAGGTCAGGTCCAAGGATGAAGCCACAGGTGTGCCCTATGATAAAGCCAGGCCATGTAAAACTATTGCTTTGAACTTATAATGAGCTTATAATGAGCTTTTGAACTTACTACCAGCATCCTTCTGTAACTCCCCTTTTGTGTAGTATTCTATCTATGAGGTAATTTTATAAAGAACTTTTGTCTAAGAAGGTATAATTTGCCAGAAAGAAGAAATAAAGTGTGGCTTTTGGGCTCTGTCCCAGCCACCGTGTGTGTGTGTGTGTGTGTGTGTGTGTGTGTGTGTGTGTGTGTGTGTATAGGTCTTTCTGTCTATGCATATATATAGTTAAGAGTTAAAAGAGTTCTGAGTTTCTCATTGGACATTTTTGCCAGCTCCAGATAATTAAATTTTGTTCTGTCTGTAGTACTGACTCCACAGCTGTCTGTAGGACCTCCTTGGCTGCTCTCAGCATGATTCCAATCACCAATGCCATATCCCTTTTCACTGCCTGCCTTGGTTAACCTTTGATGTCAAATATGGTTTTTGACAGGGGATTAGAGGCTAGCATGGACTACATGAGCTCCTGTCTCAATAAAACGAAAATGAAAACAACAACAAAGAGAGGATGAAGAGAAGGCTCAGCAAATAAAGGTGCTTTCTGCTAAGCCTGATTGCCTGAGGTGGATCCTTGGTACCCACGGGTAGAAGGAGAGAGCACACTACTGAAAGCTGCCCCTTAGACCTCATACAGTGACATAGCATGCCCCCCCTAACCCCTGCAATAAAGAGTTGTTTATGAAGACCTGTGTGCAAACAAGATATGTGAATTCAAAATGTAAGTATGTCTGCTTATAACGGAATTTATAAAGGTCTGCTTCCTTTGTTCTGACTAGCGAAAAGGATGTAGAGATTCAGAGAGACTGCGCAGCCACTCTGTGAAGAAATGCACAAACATAACACTCGGAGTAAGAAGTCTGCACAGAGTGCAGACTGGACTTCATAGGCTGTGCGTGCACTATCCTGATGATTTAGAGCACATTGATCCCATGCTGAGATGATGTCATCTCAGATACGCTGGATTAAGACTGTAGGATTAACTTCTCTGGCTTCATTCTCATTTTACTAATGTAGCCACTGGAAAACTTTGTGGTGCATGTGAGCTCTCTAACTATTCCTAATGGAGGGGGCTTGTCTAGGACACTGACAGTGTCTTCATTAGTGGTGAGAGGAGCATAAAAAAAAGAACGATGAATATACTGCTCGTGACAGTCAGAGGCTACTGTGGGGCTTTACTAACCACTTCCCTAGAACACTGAATTATGGGAACCAAAACTCTCTTCTGGCGGTTGAGGCAGAAGATTATTTTTCCTATAATGGTTCAAAACTAAGATGTGCAACATAACCTTAAAAGGCTAGATTCGAGCTGGGTGTGGTGGTGCACCCTACAATCCCACTGCGTGGGACACTTTCCCCCACACAGCAAGGTTGAGGCCAGTACCGACTACCTGAGACCCTGTCTCCAAAACAAACAAACAAATAAACAAACAATTACATTAATTTTTAGTTCAAGAGAGTGAATAGAACCAGAACATTCCAGAATATATAATTTCAGAATATATAATTTAATAAATAATTTAAATAGAACTGTCTCAGTTGCAAGGGGCATGAGTAAGTGATAGAATACATTTTAAAGGCCCTCAATTCCTGGGCTGGAGAGATGGTCAATGGGTAAGGTGCTTGGTACACAAGCATGAGTTTGGATCACACGTGCCCATATACAAAGCCAGGCTTTGTGGTACGGTGTAACCCTAATGCTGGGGGGTCGGATACACATGGGTCCTGGGGCTCACTGGCCAGCTGGCCCTGTCTAACCAGAAAGTCCAAGGTTTAGTGAGAGTCACTGCATCTAATAATGATGATGATGATGATGATGATGATGAAGAAGAAGAGGAAGAGGAGGAGGAGGAGGAAGAGGAGGAGAAAGAGGAGAAAGAAGAAGAAGAAATAGAAAAACAATTGAGGAAGACATTCATTCCAGTGTCAGCCTCCACATGTTTTGCACTGAGAGTGCATCACACACATACAGACATTACACGTTACATACCACACACAACACATACACATACTACATACCACACACACATAGTAGACACACACATACACACTCTATACATGTACTATACTCACACACCACACACACTACATATCACACACATTACATACTACACACACATACATATACTACACACATGTTTATACATACTACACACACACACTATACACTACACACACATACACACACTACACACGTATACGCATACATACACACACACTACACACATAAACACATACTACACACACACACACACACACACACTCCTCAACAAAGCACTCTCTGGGGAGCAGATGTTTGTCAAGACTTCCCGACTCTGACACCAGTGAGCAATAGATCCCAACAATTCTGTTGATCATAGAACTTACTACCTAAACCAAGCCCCCACTGAGAGCAAACCAAGCACTAGTGGTCACTGTGCTGGGAGGTAGCCAGGCAAACCAGAGCATGTGGGCTAACTCACAACTCCCTAATCCCTCTCGTGGCAGCCTTCTGATTGTGCCGAGTGCAGGCGGCAAAAACTGCATTTTCACATGCACGAACAGTGAAAGCCAAGGTGTTTCTTATAACTCACATGGAATTGAGCATTGGACTCTCCTCTCTCAAATCCGTTACTAATGTAGCAGTATACACGCAACGTTGTAATCATGGTTAAGAGTAACCTGCCTACCCGTGAGTTATGTCTCTCTCTCTCTCTCTCTCTCTCTCTCTCTCTCTCTCTCTCTCTCTCAAAGCACACACAAGCAGAGAAAGGATCTTAATCATACTTAATGTAGCTGCAACTCAGATAACTACTAGAGGTAAGGGATACGGTTGGCAAAAAAGGTGTGAGGTGGACAGACTGGTGATGGCTGAGTGTTGAAAGCTGTATAGTCCTGGGGGAAAGTTCTGTGACTGAATAGCCACATCTGACATGGCTCATGAAGGGGCAAGAGCACAGGGGCATGGAACAGAAGCCCTAGTGTATTAAAAATACTACAGACATGTCAATAAAAATGCTAGAATGTGTAATTCAACAATGTAAATAATAGATAATATATAAGATGAGAAAACTCTCTGGAAGCAACTTACTTATTTTGTCCGATTGTCTCAAAATCTTTGACAACAATCACCAGGGAAGAGGAAGAGTCCAGTGGTGTCCCCCTCAAGTCAAATTCCAAAATCTGTGCATAGAGAGGTTATGGAAAAGAACAGTCCGTTAAGGAGAGTAGAGGGCACACTGGGCAGTAACCTTCACTAACAATCTCTGAATTGCTAAGCTCTATAGTTTGGATGGTGAGAAAACAAAGTAGACAGAGATCCAGGGAGTGAGTGGGCCACTCGTGGCTTCCCATTTTCTAGGTCTTGGGGCTATAGATGGGTCACCAACCCTCTGACTCATAGTCAGAAAAATGAACTAACGCCCACCAAACTGTTGAGAAAATACTTCCTTCAGTGGTTCTTTTTAAACTCTCTTCTTCTTGTGCATGGCTGTTGAACAGTAATGAATAACTAGAAACCCATCTTCTAAGGTGCATTTCCTCTTTACTTAAGCCCCACTGTGGCCAGTGCTGCATTCAGTTGCTGTTGTTTGTTCTCAGTCTCACTTTAATCAGTAACTTGCTTTTTAGTAGGAGATGCAAAAGAGATAACAAAGCACCATGGATGCCTTTGGTTGATTAGGTGATCAACTGATTAGTCAAAGTAAGCAACCTGTTGAGCCACCTTGTAGTGGCTTTGGAATAGAAGCAGTTTGGCTCACAGTTCCTATGAGAACACACCCACCAACCCCAAAGACTGCGGCAATGGCGTTTCACTGAGGTTTGGTTCAGCTAGGAAACAGCAGGTAGAGAGTTTTCTTGATCACTACATTTGCAAAATAAAGGGGGGGGGGGAAACATTGGGAACAAAGTGGAGTAAGGTGGGTAGTGTCCTCATGTGACAACACACCTCTCCGCTTGGGTCCTGTGGATTGAGAGGAATGTCAGATTAGTCCAACCCAAAAGGGGTACAAGCGAGCAGATGTGGTTTTGCTTTGTTTTAGCCTTGGAGCTCTGAGCTAGGTGCTAGGAGCACACAGCAACACACAAGGGGCCTTACAGGTCTTAAGGTCCCATTGACTGTTGTGAGTTACTGAGAGCAGACTTCCTCACAGCCTGCTGAGAGGCTTCAAGAGGCTCCACAGTTTCCCTTCATTGATGATCAGATATGGCCCTCCGATTTAGACTTATTAAAAGAGACTGGCAGAGGGAAGGATTTAGGATGGGTAAAAGGGAAGTCGCCCTCAGATGACTCAGGGAGAACAACAAAGACATTGCTCTGGTCCAGGAAGGTTTAGCCCAGCATATGAGAGAAACAATGGGCCTGGTCATGAAAAACTTAGTCAGATGGGAAAAATCCCAGTCCATGGGAAAAATGAAACATTCAGTCTATCTGTAAAAACACTAAACTCTGAGCCACTTATAAAAATAGATGCAAAGTCAACAGTGTTGTGTGTGTATATGCACGTGTGGGTGTGCAAGCGTTTGTTTATGGGGTCCGTGTAAAGATTTCCCTTCAGTAGAATATTACATAGCCATAAAAATACTTTTGAGTTGAATGATATGAATACATGGATGGTATATTATTGTAAGAAGAAACAGCAGCAATAAAGTCACCTCATTCCAGATGGGGTTGAGTTCATTATCAACTTTCTTTGTTTTCTTTTTCTCATCTGCAAATTAAAAAAAAAAAGCAAGAGATTAAATCAACTAGAAATAACTAAAGATCATGTCCCGTTCATTTGGTTCCCTTAAAAACCATTCCTCAGAGCCTCCTACGCCAACCATTTACCCCTTTGTCTGCCAGCTGTGGGGGACACCTGAGTCAGTTTTACAAAGGGAGTAGCATTTGGGATTTCAAAAGCTACACCTTGAGATCTACATGGAGATAAGGGATAAGATCTATCATCTCAGTGCCTCTCTGCTCCCCTCTCTCTCACATAGGCTTCCAACTGGCACCTCCACCTTGCTGCAGAAGGAATCCAAAGGGACTGACCTTTGAGGGCTGAGGTGGCCATTTTACAGATGTGTACCCTGAGGATGCAACCTGGACAATGCACTCACATGTGGCCTGATGAAAACCTGAGATTTCAACTCTGAAGCCCTCTTTGCTCCGTAGTTGGTAAGACAACACCACAGCTTAGCAGTGAGAGCTGGGCTCCCTTCCCAAGCCTCATCCACAGCCTCATCCAGAGAGGAGTTCTGTCCACCACCAGTGGAAAACGTGGAGGTTCCCTTCACTCTTGGACCATCTTTTGAGATCTAAGATCTTTTTTCTCTATGTCTGAGCGCGGACAGTCCATCTACCAAGACGAGAAGACAGATAAGTCCAGCCAGTGCCTATTGTCCCTGTCCTCCAATATTCATCAACAGAAAAGCTTGCCTTTGACAACCGTGTGCACTAAAAGCATCACCTCATCTCCTTGCAAGCAGTGTATTTTTTTTACTTTAACTATTGTCATCTCTTCCTTCACAGCTAAGGAAAAATGAGGTTATACAACATATTCTAAATCACCCAGTCAATTAGTGGAGGGGTCCTGGTTTGACTGCAGGCAGGGGCACACTGGCAGCCACACTTTGAGCCATTCCTGACCATTGCTTTTGCTCTGCTGCTGAGGAATGTGGGAGGTAGTGGGTTTTGTTCATTTGCTTGCCACATCTCTTCTTCTCCCAGCACACAGTCTGCTTGGGAGGAAGGGGGAGGACGGGTGACTAACTACCATTCTTCCAAGACCTCAGCATAGCAGTGCTGTGAGTCATGACCCGCACTCTGCTAAGCATTAACTTTCCACATCATATGATCCAACTGGCTTTCTTTTCTAAGCTTCCCTCGCAGAGGAAGAGAAATAATAGAAGACGCAGTCCGCCAGCTCAGGCGAAGGCACCTCACAGCAGTGGTCTTCTAAGAGAGGTCTCTCGTAAACATTATGAACTTCTTCAGCTGCTCCATACAACAAATATTTTTAAAAATACCACGTGCCAGGCATTGAGCTGGACTCTGGGAAACACAAAACCACCAGCCTGTATGAACTCTTGGCCATCAAGTGGTCTAGTTGGGGGTGTGTGTGTGCGTGTCAAGAGGTACTTGACAAGGAAAGGGTGATTTCAATTGCCATTGGAGGAATACAGAAAATGCAGATTTGGGGTAGGGTCGGGGGAGAAAGGTGATGTCAAGTTTGGGTACTAGAAAAGACCTCACAGAGGAAGAAGAGGCGGAGTCAAGGTTGACTGACAAGGTGGAATTGAAGGAACGCTCGCTTGGAGAAGTGGCAAGGCCAGCTAGGAGATGAGAATCAGTCACATCTGAGGACTCTGCACAGCACAGCTGTCTGGAGGCAAAGGGCCATGAAAGGAGGTAAAGGCTGTATGGGAAGGCTATGGCCAGACACAATGCAAAGCCTTGGATTCCATGCTAACCTTCATTTGGTTGATACAAGCGATGAAGGAAATAAGATGTTGAAACCAGACTGAATTACTTTCAGAAGTTAGAAATCTGCCAAGGAAAACCAAGTTACCCCAAAACATTGAACGAATGCTGCTGAGCAAGTGACCCGGGCAGATGCTGAAAACAAAGGATACTCAGTGAAGCCAAACACAAGGGCTGACCACAGCCCAGGTGGAGCTATTCACCTGGAGCTTCAGTAGATTCCAGGCTGCTCACGTGACACACATGCTGAAGGCATCACCTTGAGGGGGCAGACGGTGAGAGCCAGACATCACTGAGCTTGTACAGACTCCTTTCATGAACTCTACCCAAGATCACAGAGCTACTGAGAAGCCCTCTAGCCAGACCTAGTCTGATTCAAAGACATTATATGTAACCCAGGCTCTCTCCTAACTTCCCAGCAAACCAGGAAAAAGGAAAGTGAGCATCAGCTCCTCCCCTTCTCCTCTTTCGAGGAGGAGGTTCTGACATATCAAAAAATAGATACATTGTATTTTATCAAAATCCTACTCTCAAACATAAACATATCTGTCCAAAAAAAAAAAAAAAAAAAGCAGAAACATTTTCTTATCAGCAGCCACAGTGTATTTTACCTCCTTTTTTCCTATCAAAGGTCAGAGTTATAGGCTCTGGACATCAGATTAAATGACCGGAAGTGCCCTCTCTTGTCTCCCTATCACCTATGTCGGTAGACTGCCACCTCTGCAGTTATTTAGATAGCAGTTCCTTCCTTTGGAAAGGAACTAAGCACTTTCATCCCAGAACAAAACAAGGGTCTCAATAGCAGAATACTTTGGACCATGGCTCAAGGCATTCTTAAGGACGTTTCCTGTTTTCTGATTAGCGGAGCCTGCTCCTGGCTCAGCTCTGAAAAGCTTAAGCAGTGTGCCAGCCCTCAGTGCCGGAGAACTAAACACCCCTGTCTTCAAAGAATAATTCCTTTGCTGGTCACTATTCCTACCTTGTCAGACCCTGTGATGGTTAACTCTGTCAAGTCGACACAGCCAGGCATCACCTGGGAAGAGAGCCTCAAGCGATTGTGTACTTTGGGTTGGCCTGTGGGTATGTCTGTGAGGAATTCTCTTACTAAGTCCATTGATATAGGAAGACCCAGACATCTGGAAGCATTCCCTAGGCAGGAGGTCCCAAAGTGAATAAAGTGGAGAAATCTGGGAAGCAAGCAACACTAATTTCCCAAGGCCTTTGATCGTGGATGTGTTATGACTGCTTCAAACTCCTGCCACTTAATTTCCCCCAGTAATGGTTGGCAAGCTGAGGTTGTGATCTAAAACACACCCTTTCTCCCCTGTGATGCTTTTTGTCAGGATATTTTATCACAGCAACAGAAATGAAACCAGGACAATGAAACCAGGACAGACATGAGAAACTAGATTCAGTCAAGCTCCAGTTGGTTTTCACCATCACACTGTTCGTTGTGTAGTGGTCCTCGTCTAGACACTTCAAAGTCCTAAAAGTAGATCTCAAGTTCCCTAGAGAAGAAATTCTGCCTCAAGATACAACGGAAGCTCTGGGCCTGAGTTTCCAGTTCCATGTCCCCGACAGACACAACAGCACTGTCACCCTGTGTCAAGCTTCACACCTGCCAGGGCACAAGCACAGAAGCAACTGTCTCTGCTCCTCTTTTTCTACACACACATACACACAAACACACACACACACACAAACGGGCACAAACATGTACACACAGGCACATACATACACACAGACACACACAGGGCATTCATGCACACATGTATACACAGAGGCATACAAACACACAGACACATACACATGTGCACACACAAACTTATATATGCCCAACATCCTGTTGTTTTTGCTGAGAACCTGACCTAGTAATAACTAATAACAGTTCTTAATAAAAATATTTACAATGGTAATAGGTTTTTAAATACTTCCAAATGTATGTCTCAGCAACCCTAAAACTCCTACAGGGAAAGAACAGTTGTCGGCCAACTCTTCCTAACAGATTTTCCAGTCTCAAGGAGTTATCTTGAGTTCCTTGAGGCCTTAGATTTGATCCCTAGTACTGCATAAACCAAGCTTGGTGATACAGGTACGTCATCTCAGTACTCAAGGGGTGGAGTTAAAAAGATCAGAAGTTCAAAATCACCCTTAGCTACAGAGCAAGTTCAAGACCAGGCTTGCTACATGGGTCCTTTCTCACAAACAACAGCAACAAAAGAATTACAGAACTGGCGAGGTGGCTCAGCAGTTGAGAACCCTCGCTACTCTTAAAGATGACCAAGGCTCTGTTCCCGGCACCCACACCATCTGTAACTCCAGTTCCAGGTATCTGGTACTCTTTTCTGGCCTCCACAGGCACCAGGCACACACATGGCACACAAACATACAAACACTCAGTCAAACACACATACATATACAATAAAAATAATTAAATCTAAAAACCAAAAACAACAACAACAAAATAAAACAGAACATAAAAGAAAGAAAACAGATCTTAGGTTTGACCCTGAACCTAAACTTGTTCTCCCATGTAAAAGTTTCCAGGTTCTCAGGTCAGTGCCCCTTTCTCCTGAGAAATGAACAGCCACATAGTAATTGATCCCCCACCTTACTAAAACAAACCAACAAAAAACCAACCAACCAAACAAAAACTGTCCCAGAGCTTTTAAGCCTTTATACGTGGCTAACAATTATTAAGTTTCCAAAACTGGCCATTACTCCCAACATTTGTCTGATTTCATCTTAACAATTCTCAAAGGCAAACTCTGTGATAAAGACCAGTTATCAGATGTCACACAGGAAGCAAATGTTGGACTGGCATTTTGACCTTGCAGTTAAAGCACAGGTCCAGTTTCCAAAGGAGGAGGATTAAGGTTAGAAAGTGGCTCCCTGGGGTTGGAAAGATAGCTCAGCAGTTAAGAGCACTTACTGCTCTTGCCAAGGACCTGAATTTCATTTCCTTCACCTACACTGGACAGTACACAACCATGGGTTAATTCCAGTTCTCGGGCTCTCCCTCTGCTTCTCCTCATCTCTCCCACACAAATAATAAAAATCAATCTTAAAAGAATATGACTTCTTAATAGTCATGATTATAATTTATTAATACTACCATTTGGGTGTTCCCACAGAGTGCTTGCTACATAGTAGCTTCTCCATGATTTGAGAAACTAGACTTCTTGAGTGTGCCTAAGTGTATAGAGTTGCCTTAACGATCAAAAGAGAGCATGAGAGTGAAGTCTTCAGTGCTGGATCTGAGCACTGAACACATAACTGCCATTGGAGTGTTTCTTATTCAGATACCAGAACAGCACACTGTTTTGCCTTCCCCAGGGTGTTCCCAGGCCTCAGAGCTCCCAGGGACAGGAAGTACCCAGTGAAGCAAGGGACACTCCTGGTGGAATAACTCCTTCATAGCTCCACTCCAGAAGTCAGCGGCCACCCGGGGCAGTGGTAGACAACAATGACTATCCTGATTGCCAGTCAGCCTGGCAGCCACAAGAATGGGATAACTCGACAAGGACCAGGGGCCAGAGCTGTCTGTAGGGGTAAAACAGCAGACTCCTCAGTTCCCCGGAGTTAAAGGGAATCCTGGCGAGGCACCCAGGAGAACTCTCTGGAGGCATGGCTGACTTTTAAATTCCAAACTCTGGCTGTCCCAGTGCTTCAGAAAGATGTTGCCAAACGAGTTCAAAAAGACATGCACGGGCCAAACAGCAACCACTCTACAAGAGAAGCTGCTTTGTGTGTTCTGAGGCAGCTGATAACATGGACAGGAATACCCCAGGCCAAAGCAGGCTGGGTTCCTCCCCCTCCCTCTGCAGCCCATGGCCCACTGGCCTCCAAGATGTCCTTTTGGGTTTTGAGCTCCTGAATAAAATGATAGTCTTGCAATAAAGCCCCCTACTTAAAGCCAACCCTGAGAATGGTATCTAGCTTCACTGGCTGCTAGGCTAATTTTATATGCGCACCCTGTGAGGGCACTTTAAATATACTGCATGCCTAATCTAACTACTGGGGTACCAGTGTGTCTACTTTATAGATATAGGAGTGGGTGCCCATTTTACAGAAGTAGGAATGGAAGTAGGTGAAGTTAACTGACTTGCCCAAGACTTCCTGCAGGGAAGAGGATAGGACAGTCTTTTGCCCCAAGTCAGCTTCATTTCTTAGCCTGGGCTCTTACATGCCACTAAGCTGAGGATCCAAGCAACTAGTGGCTTTTTCAAGCCTTCCCAGCCTAATGACCTGCTTCTTCTGACTCTAGGAATTCTGTGAGTATGAGGCCAGCCTGGTCTACAGGACAGCCAGAGCTACACCTAGAAATCCTGTCTCAAAGAACACACACACACACACACACACACACCCCTTTATATATTTTCACTGATTAAAATGAATTAATAAATAAATAAAAGTGAAGCAGTTACACAGTCCATAACAGCTGTCAAGTTCTTGCCATCAACATGACCTGCAAATGAGGACAACTTTCCAACATTTGATTCATCTAACTCTGCTCTGCTTACGGCATAGCATTTAGGCTGCCTATGGGCAGGATCCAAGCCTACCTTGCTCCACCCTCTCCAAAGAGCTAGAAGATGCCTGACCTAACAGCCTTCACCCAGAATTACTGAATAATCATGTCTGTAAGGCCTAGGCAGAAGCCATCAAAAGGATGCAGAGACGGGGAAGGCCCAGGTGGTGAGGAAGGATGAGCAGAAACAGAACTTACTTCATTGTTAATGAAAAGAAAGACAGCAGAACTGTTTTCCCAGTTTCTATGTGGTACTACTGGGATTTAAAAAAAAAAGATGACATAGGAAAAAAACAGAAATCTGTGGTAAAAAGGGGTGGGATCTCACCCTGCCGTTAAATATGAGAAAAAAAGG
>JADRCH010000142.1:5307965-5349392 GCA_019843965.1 Rhynchomys soricoides | reverse complement strand
AAAAAAGGGGTGGGATCTCACCCTGCCGTTAAATATGAGAAAAAAAGAAATACTTTGTGTAAAAGAGGTTAGGCCTTTATTTCCTGCTAAAAAAAATAGCCTTATCTAGATTATCAGTGGAACTGATTCGCTGCTAAGCTATTTCACCTCTGGGCCTCTGAGTTACACAGCCTGTCATAAATGCTTACATTTCCTTGTGGCAAAGATCGGCCAGGAGGGCTAGGTTTTGTTCCTTCTCTCTCTCTTAAAAACATTCTTTTGTTCTTGGTAAACTTCTTCTGCTTTCTGACTAGATCCAAACGATGCCAGCATACTGACCAGCTCAGTCCTTCTAGAGGGGCCGCTGGAGTACTCATTCAGCTGGGTGTCATGGTCCAGCTATGTGTAGTCTCCTCATGGGCACTGAGCTCCATTAGAGCCCAGGGACAATCAGGAATGCAATTAACCCAGCCTTACCTCTGCCCAAGTCCTCTGTGTGGAACATGGAGGTGAAAAAAGATTCCCTAAGAGAACAATGAGGATCCAGTAATGTGAGCAGTGGAGGAGCCCTGTGAGCACTGAGTAAGGGGCGGGACGGTGGCATGAGCAGATTCCTCAGGCTGCTTCTAGTCCAAGCCTCCTGAAGATTCAGCAGAAGTCAACACTCAGTGCCCTCTGCTCCCACTGCCTTAGTGCGAATCCTCACAGTTGTGCTGTGTGGGGTAGTGTCTATTACACTTTCCATTTGACAGATAAGGCCACCAGATCTGCAGGTTCTAGCAGCCATAAGCAAGTGGAAAACCTGGATTCTCAACTGCTGGGGCCATCTGCTGCCATCTTTGCTGCCATCCCTATAGGCCATCAGTGACCAGGTGCAGTTATATACATTTAAATTAGTTGCAATTAATAGTAAACTTTCAATCCCTTGGTCATAGTGACCGCATTTTGGTGATTGGCAACCACATGTGGCTAGTGGCTTCCTATCACACAGGGCAGATCTTGACTATTTCCACACCACAGGACGCTCCATTGGATATCGAGTCTCTGCTTATCACCCAGAAAACGATTGCTGGATGACTTTTTAAAAATTATTTATTTATTTATTTAGTTAGTTAGTTATTTCAGGGCTTTGTCTGCATGCATGTCTGCATTCCAGAAGGACAGCATCAGATCCTATTATAGTTGTTTGTGAGCCACCATATGGGTGCTGGGAATTGAACTCAGGACCTCTGGAAGAATAGCCTGCTCTAAACCACTAAGCCATCTCTCCAGTCCCCTAAATAACATTTTTAAAATTAGTAAAGTATTCTGATTTCAGCAAGCTGACTGGTCTTTTTTTTTCTTCATTAATTAATTTCTTTATTTACTTTATATCCTGATGGCAGCTTCTCCTCCTTCCTCTCCTCCCAGTCTCCCCCTCCTTTCCCCCCCAATCCCTCCCTCTCTTTCTCTTCAAAGAAAGGGAGCGGCCTCCCATGGATATCAACCAGCCTTGGCATATCAAGTTGCAGTAAGATTAGGTGCATCTTCTCCTATTGAGACTAGACAAGGCAGCCCAGTTAGGGGAAAGGGATCCAAAGGCAGGCAACAAAGTCAGAGACAGCCCATGCTCCTGCTGTTAAGAGTCCGACATGAAGACCAAACTGCACATCTGTTTTATGTGTATTGGGGACCTAGGTCTGTCCCCTGCATGCTCTCTGGTAGGTGATTCAGTGTCAGTGAGCCCCTAGTTGATTGGTCATTTTAACTCAATGTGAAAACCCTCTCTAGACTCAGGGTAGCTTTCTAAAGGAGAGCTTGCAGCTCCTGCCAGGTGTCATCACTTGGCTCGAAAACTTCCTATCTATTTAGTTCCCAACTTAGCTCACTGGCTTTTTACTTGGCCATGGGTGAAGAAAGCCAGACTTTAAGAGGTGGGGTGAAGATAAACATTCTTTTAAGTCCAGACACCTCAGACACATCTTGATTTATTGTTATAAAAAAGATCTTAGAACAGCTGGGGAAACTGAGACTCAGAGATTCTTGTGATTCAGAAAATCAATGCTCTAGAGCCAGGCATTATGGCAGTCACCTTTAATCCCAGCACTAAGGAGGCAGAGACAGGCAGTTACTGTGAGTTCAAGGCCAACCTGGTCTATGGTATAGTGAATTCCAAACCAGGAAAAGCCTGTCTCAAAATAAAACAAATAAAGGCTCTAGATCCAGGTCCAGAGTGGTCTGAGGCACCCGCCTTTCAGCTTTCTTTGAGATACAGTTTTGTAGACCCTAATGAGCCTGTAAAACCTCTAAAGCTCAAAATCAGATTTGTGGCTATGGGGACAAAGACCTTGTCCCATTCAGTCCCTGTGATCTGTGCCTCCCTGGTCCAGATAAATGAGAGGACACAGAATCATTAATTCAAAAACTATTTATTGCTCATTCCCTGTTTACGAGGATACCCACTTCATTTCTAGAGAAAGAGAGCCAACCCCTTTGTTCACAAAATGTACTGTCAAGTGTAGAGGGCAGACAAAATACCAACAATCCAGCAACCGTGGAATGCACATGTCAGTAGGAGCTGCCAGAGAACATATCGTGAGGAAAGACATTTAAGGCTGAATTTAAGGATAATCTGATGTAGGGTGAGCTTTGGATTTAGCACTAGCGGAGGAGCCCAGACTAAAAAGACCTACTATTGCAGGGGACCAAGGTTGTTTCTCAGGAGCCTTCTCAGTCTTAACCTCTGCTCTGGCTCCCAGCACAATTCTGGCCACAACCTCTCTGGAGTCAATTACAATGCAGCCATTGTCATTGTGCTAATGAAGCAAAAGAGCTGAAAGTTCACTCAAATGGGTGAACCTACATGGTCCATTCATTAAGACAGAAAAGGTGTTGTCAAGGATGCTGAGAAACTGGACCTTCTGAGTGCTGCTGGTGGAGTGGCTACTGTGGAACACAGCAGCAAATTAGAAACAAAATGGTGTCAGGATCCAGGAATTCCAACTCTGAGCTCATACTCAAAGAAGAGCACCTAGCTAGGCCCATGTTTGCACACCACTGTTTACAGCTCCATTATTTACTATAGCCTAAAGGGAAGAGCACCACTGTGAATATTTAATAACTGAACTATGTACGTTAAAATGTTGAGATGACAAATGGTATGCCTTTCACCACAATGAAAAACAAAGAACTTAGCCTTGTGCCTAAGAGATGCCCTGGCACACTCTCACCAATAAATTAGACATAGGCTCTGCTTGATTCTGGTACAGTCATAGCTAAAGGGCATAGCCTGGGCTGCGCCTAAGAAATGTCCTCCAGGATTCTCCAGAGATGGGAGGAGAAGTCACAGAGAGGGAGGGTATGATCACTTGAAAGTAGTTTAGATTCACCATTACTGCTCCTTGTCACACCTGAGGAGGTGCACATTACTCCCAACATTTCATAGATGAGGAAATGAAGGTTAGATAGATAGTTGCCCAAGGAGTTTTTCACCTCCTAGTAATAAAACCAGGGGCAAAACCTCACCTCCCTAGTCCAAAGACCATTCTTTTCTACATACTGTGTTGATCATAGAAAGAAGGGACACTTTATAGAGGGGGTTGGGTCAAGTGGTTGACTGAAAACAGGTCTAAATTCACTGACCTGAAAGGAGATGAGCCAAGTGATTCAAGTTCTAGGTTTTCAGGTCTCACGCTGCAATAGATACATCTGGTATACCTGTTTTGTGTGTCCTTGGCTGCTGTACTTTTGGGCCGGATTGGGATGAACCAACCTCACACAACTAAGCCAACTGGGGTCACTCACCTGAGGTATCACTTGGGGACAAAGGGGAGAGAGGAAAGGAAGGACTGAAGGAGAGAGGGAGGGAAGACAGAGGGAGAAAGAAACACACTGGGGCAAATGGTCCTTGCCTGACCTGAGTCTGGCTCCTACGGAGCTCATAATCAATACTCTGTAAGAGTTCTTTGTAGCTTTAGAAACCTTCATGGTTTCCTGGCACAAGCTTAAATGAGCTTCTGCTCCTTGCAGAATGACTCTTGGCTGTGGCACCTTACCCTTCCAGGTTGGACAGGGAGAGGAGTGAATGAGACCCATGTCTCAAAGCTTGGCTGAGGAAATGCCCCCCCCCCCCCCATTTGACCTTTGGGAGGATGTTTTGTTTTCAAACATCACTTTCACATTCTAAGCTGTTGTCTCTGACTGCCTCCCTCAGGGCGGTCTCTTTCAGAACCACCCCACCCAGCCTGTGCTCACCCACAGGGTAAACACTTGGAGGGGTCACAGGGAAGTCTGGTGTTCCATTTCACCTCCACGTGTAACAACGTTGGTGCTATTAGCCTGCTAGGTGTGGTTTTCTCACTAATTTGCCTCAGTCAAGCTGCTTGCTTAGTGTCTTTCATTAGCTCCTCTCTTCTAAAGGTGGCCCTGAAGGAGCTGCCTCTGTCCTGGGAAGCAATTGACTCAATCAATAAACCTAAGTAATCTCCCAGACTCCTGTTATGCCATTCAGGGAGAGGCTCCCCAGTAGTTACCAGTGAATCACAATTCCCTAACCAGACTACTCTTGTTAAACTCACCACATAAATCCACAATTCCTAAGTCCTTTGTGATTGTCTCAAGTCTGGACTATCTTCTTCCTCCACCCTTCCTTTCCTTCCTCCCTCCATGCCTCCCTTCCTTTATCCTTTCACAGGATCTCACTATGCAGTCCAGTCAGGCCTTAAACATGTGATCCTCCTGTCTCAGCCTCCCTGACCCGAATGTAAACCATGTCTGGCTACTTCCTCCTAATCATGTCTTTTCGTATCCTTTAAGACCAAATTAAATATCAACATCTTTCTCTCAAAGATTCTTATTCTTCTATTTACCTTTTTTTGCTTGCTTGCTTGCTCATTTGGTTAAATTTTTGAGACAAGGTCTTTCTATATATGCCTGGTCTGGAACTAGCTATGCAGACCAGGCTGGCCTTGAACTTGTGGTGCTACTCTTGCATCTGTTTCTCAGGTCTGGCATTACAGGCATATGCCACCAAATCTGGCCTCTTTTTACTCATAAATTACAACTTTCCCCATGCTTCCAGTGAGGTACTAGTTTGTATCGTTCTCATTCTAATGTCCAAGACCTAGAAGAACAGAACACGTTCAGTATGTTTTTCACTACGGCTCCTGACACTGGTGTCTTTTATGATTCCATAAAAGCAATTTATCTAGCAAGAGGGGAAATTTAGAATTCCTATGTGCAAGGCCTTCTGCATTTCCACCTGATCCACAAGTCACCCTGCTAGGTAGGAGAGGTCAGCCTACTTTGCTTCTCTGTTGCTGTGATAAAACACCATGACCAAAAGCACCTTAGGGGAGGAAAAACTGCATTTTTTTACATGCTCTGTTCACAGATGGTCATAGAGAGAAGCCAAGGCTGGAACCTAGAGATGAGAACTGAAGTAGAGGGCATGATGGGATACTAATTACTGATTTGTCCACCATCCATGCTCGGCTTGCTTTCTAACACAACTCAGAACCAACCGTCTGCCGTCTGGGATGGCACCACCCACAGTGGACCAGGCCCTCCCATATCCATCATTAATCAAGAAAATGCCCCCACAGTCTTGCCTGCAGGATAATGTCATGCAGGTAACTCCTCAATTTAGATTCCTTCTTCCCGGGTGACTCTAGTTTGTGTCAAGTTGAAAGAAACTAACCAACACTGAGTATTTTTTAAAACACTGAAACTGAAGATTTTATTTGCTCAGAAGCAAATAGGAAACAAGAAATGGCAACTAGAATTCCTCTGGCATGGCTGGCTCTAAAGCCCAGGGCCTTTGCTTTGCAATGGCCAATTAGAAGTCAGTTAATAAAGGCTTAAGGTGACAGATGTCCCACAGCTATATTCTGAGTGAGAACTGTGCTCAAAGTACACCCCTGTTCAACAGAGCAGCTGCTCTACAGAAGCTTGCCATGAGTAAGGAGACTGTTGTCATGCCACACTACGCTGGGTAGTGTCTATGCTATAGACCAGTGCATGTTACGAATCTAAATCTTCAGCATGAAGGGCAGCAGCTTCTCAGTTCTTTTCAGGCAGAAGAATGCAAACACATCGATTTATCTGCATAGCAGGTGCTACAAACCGGTTATGCTCAGTTCAGTATCAGGAATGTGTTCCTTTACATAGATCCACCTACAGGACTCTTGAAACAATTTTAAGTATAATTCTTTCTGAACAGCAGAAGATGGGCCAATCACCATGGCTCCCTTCTGGACTAACAAGCAGAGGCTTCATTATTCCAGGATGTCTCTAACCTCTTGCCATCTCTCTCAGTGGCCAGCACTGAAAATCCATCGATGTATCAGGAGTTGGAGAAGGTATAGACATGCCGCTTGGACAGGTCTTGGGCAGAGAGAAACCAGTGATCAGAAAAGAAGCCAGGAAAGTGCCAATACCCTGGCTGAGAGCGTACGGGGGGGGGGGGGGGGTTATGTTGTGAAGGAGGGAAGGAAAAACAGGACACGCTAATTAATTTCTAAAAGCAACTGTGGTTTTGTAGATGACCGAGAGCCAAAGAATGTGCCTTTGGGAAATGTACAGTCCCCATGCTTCGGCAGGGTGGGGCCACCATCCTCCAAGAGTTAGTCTCCGAGCCCTTTTCTCCCGGAAGTGAGGAAAATGACTCAGTAGAGTAAACAGTTTTGCTTTCCAGAGTATTTGCCAATACAACACCACAGTTCTATTGAAGTACCCAAGTTCCATGACCATGATTACCTGTGAAGACTCTTCTAGACTCGACAACATACCATAGGTAGATCAAGGTTCTATATGGGCAGCTCACCTCCAGAGTCTACAACGAATGAGCCCCTTGAGGGATTTCACCATTCTTAGTGAAATCGCACAGCTTCTTAAAGCGTAACTAAAAGATTCTTTTAAAATGCATCTCTGCACAGTGGGGGGTTGGCTCAGTGGGTAAAGTGCTTACTGAGCAAGGGCAAGGACCTGAGTTCAAATTTCCATAGCCTACAGAAAGCTGGCCACAGTGTGACCCTATAATTACAACTCTCTTACAGAAGAGACAAGAGAATTCCCAGAAACTTGTGAGTCAACTACAAATGAGAGACCTGCCTCAAACAAGGTGGAGGATGAGGAGTGCCATCTTCTCATCAAGGCTGATCTCGGACTCCATACATGCACCACTGGCAAGGACACTGTACACACATACATACATCACACACAAACAGATGCCTACACACAAAAAGAAAAAGGGGAAAGGAAGGAAGGTAGGAAGGAAGGAAGGAAGGAAGGAAGGAAATGCCTCAGGATTTTGAGTGTTTCTCACTCAAGGAAATCATGCCAAATTACCTTGATCTGATCATTACACACACACACACACACACACACATACACACACACACACACACACACACACATGCACGCACGCACGCAAGCTTATTGTGTTCCCTAAGATGGTTTTGAATTCAACTCAAACTTGCAATCTCCTAACTCTACTTCCTGAGCTATGAGAGGGCAGACATGTTAGGGTTATGGTTAGAGTGAGGGTTAGGGTGCACTGCACCTCATAAACATTAACCATACTGTGACACTTAAAAATAAATTATACTTACAAACAAAAATAGAAAATTGCAGCCGAAAATCACACACACACACACACACACATACATACATACACACACACACATACACACACACACACACACATACACACACACATACACACTATATTAATATCCCCAAATGAAAATAAAATCAAGTAACAACTTTTAGGTAGTAATTACTTTTGATTTATTTGATTTTTTGGTTCATCATTTTATTTATTCATATTAGTATGAAACTATCTGACCTCATGTTGTATCATTTAACAGTGAAGTTTATGGAGATGCATAAACTTCCCATCTGGTTAATTTGGGTGTGTGATGTTTTTGTATTTTCAAGGTTTTTTAAAAATAATGTTTCAAGCAGTAATTTCAAATAATAAAGTGGTTCTTGCTAAGAACCAGGGGAGTGGAGCCAGTGAGATGGTTCAGAGGGTAAGGCCTTTCACCACCAAACCTGAGATCCACATGATGGAAGGAAAGAAATGCTTCCCACATGTTGTCCCGACCCCTTCCCCCATGCCAACCAACACATGAATAAAACAAAACAGCAAAAAAAGTTTCAAAGTTGGATGCGCCAATTGGAAGAGGCACCCAAAATGATTAGGCTTACACACTAAATAAAACATGTTCAAGACAAATGAGAACGATGAAGAAAACTACATCTAACCCAACAATTGCCCAGGGGACATCTGGACAGTAGCAGCAAACATCCCACAAGGAAAAGATCTGCAAGTGGCAAGAAGACAGGAAGCTTGGATGAGAAATGACCCTATCACAAGGGCAGGATGGGAAAGCTGCTGCTGTGGCTGCCATGTTTTCCTGGAGAGGATGGTCCAGTGAATAAAACACTGTCACACTGTAAAGGCACACTCACACAGTAAAGGCAGGCCAGAGTATGAGAACACAAGAATGGTTTCTCTCCACATCCTTCCCAAGAGACTTCTTTCACACATTAACAAGGGATGAATCAGAGGGAAATGGATAGTGGATGGTTGTATCCAGCAAAAATGACCTTTAAAAGGCCACAGGCCAACAAGCCAACCAAAAAATCCCCACAGCACGAGCCCTGCAGAAACTCACATGCCCACAAGACAGGAACAACTTGTCTGTCTACAGCAAGAGGCTGTAAAGAGATTTAAACCTAATTGTTCAGACTAATACACCAGGCGTGATGGCAAGTCCTAGCACTCGGGATATGGAGAACTGGAGAAGGAGGAGGATCAGGGGTCCAGACTCATCCTCAGATAGCTCTGGACTTGACGGTTACCCTGGGCTACACAAGCCCCTGCCTCAAATAAAATCGATTGGACCAGTGGTCCCCAGGAAGAGTGCAAACATAGCAGGAAGGGTTGGAGTTAAGGGTTGTCACTTTTCAGTTGTTTAATCCCTTCTATGGGATTAAACTTTATTTTGCTGTCATTCAAAGAATTACAATATGATATTAACAAAAATTAAATGAAATCTAATTTTTTTCTTTTATTGTTTGTGTTTGTGTCTCTGCGTGTGAATGTGTGTATGCATGCATGAGCATGTTCTCTCTCCCCATGTGGGTTCCAGGGACTGAACTCAGGCTACCAGGCTTGTAGCAAGCGTTTTTAACTATTGAGCCTCTCACCATGCCACAGTTAAAGTCTCTAAATGGTTATGTCTGGGAGTGGAGAGGTCTCAGAGGCCTGCACAGTCTAATTCCTGCTGCCCAGCTGCACACTCTGGCTGTCTACAAGGAGCTTGAGGCAGACGGCTACCTGTAGCTCTCAGGTAGGCTGGCTTAAAATTTAGAACTGGTTCGCGGAACCCAAGAAGGAGAAGAAGACATAAGCTCTGCTGCCTTCAGAATCCACTCCTGCACACCTACATCTCAGCACAAGAGGCACAACCAGCCTTTCTGGTTCACACGATGCCCGGAATCACAACTCCACCGCCAGCCAAAGACTATACAAAGGCTGAGGTCAGCTCCAAGCCAGTTGTGACTAGTATGTTTGCTCCCAGATGCCGTGTAATTGCAGGCTAGCAGGGCCCTCAAAGTCCCAGCAGTGAAAGGTGTGGTCTCCAGCCTACAAGGAATAGGCAGGGGAACATTTAAGAGTTGGGGACATGTAGGAGGAGTTAGATCATGAGGCATGCCTTTGTCCCTCACCTAGTCCTTTCCCTCTTTTTCTTGCCAAAGTGTGAACAAGATTTCTCTGCACACACTCCTATCAGAAGGTGCCCCCCACCCTTCTTCTCCTCAAGCCTGATAAGCAATAGATCTGCTCACTTATGGACTGAACCTCCAAAACCCTGAGCCAAAAGCCATGTTCTCTGTTCTGCGTGATTATCTTCATCCTCGTCAGAGAGATGGAAAGCTGATGACAGACAGAGCCTCACAGTATCCCTGTGAGCATCATCACTCCCACGTTCCCCTTCAATCAGCCATGCTTCCTGTCATCACAGGAGGTGGGCCGAGCTGTTTTTCACTCTTGCTCATTTATGAACATTGATACCACGATATAAGATCCTTAGTTCTATCAGGACTTAATCCGACTTAATTTTACATAGTGCTCAAAATTGGGCATTGGAAGGATTTGCCGTCTCCAGAGTTTTCAGACTGCTGGGAAAAAAGAAGGCAGGAAAAGAAATCATGTTCACAACTGCCTGTCCCATACCTGCTAAGACCATGGCTTTCAGACCTTGCAAAGATCTAAGTCTGGTACTAGAAAGTCAAGCATCTTAAAGCTTGAAAGATAGTATCCTGCTACTTGCCATGGCTAAGGAAGCTGAGACCTGAATGGTTAGAGCTGAGATAGCCAAGGTTATCCGTTATTTAGGTAATGCTGGCTAGTGTCTAGATATGCCAGACCGAGATGGGTCTGTGGTAGAGTGTGCTCAAGATAGGGTATGCCCTAGGTTTGATTCCCAGGGCCAAAAAAAAAAAAAAAAAAAAAAAAAAAAGAGGAGACCCCACCAAAAAGAAATGCTTGCCTAGAGTTCAAATGTTCCCACACTGAGTTCAATGATTCTTCTTGTGTCAGATGAATGACTTTCCCAATCTATATAACCAAAGGGAACCAGAACTGTGATTGTTTGGCTAGACCACATTTGCCAATTTACCTGACGTTTCTCCCTTTCAATGGAGTGTTTTCATTCATCAACATATTGTTAGTCACGTAAAAATTTCAATTATTGCATATTCTTCCTGGATAATAAATCAGATTTTTTTTAACACTGTTAATTCCAGATTATTTCATGATCTGTACAGTTTGGCCCGAATGTGACTTCTCCGTCTTAGCACCTTTTTACATGCCAATGATGAAAGGTGCAAATTCTTCATGTTATGTCAGTATTGTGAAACTGCTTTAAGTTAGATTTTTTTAAATTACCACATGCAAATACATTTAATACGACTCCTCATAATCTAGAGTCAGAATTATAAAGCACACTGTCCAGTAAGAATTTGAATTTTGTTTTCTAGGTCTCTTCAACTTCCCTCTCTCCCTCCTTCTCTCCCTCCCTCCCTCCTTCCCTCTCTCCCTCCCTTGCTCCCTTTTTCTCTTTTTAACTGAACAGCCTTTAGCAGCTTTGAGTTTCCTCTTTGCTTTTCTTGCTCACCCTTGGAAGAAAAGATTTGAGAACAGAAATGGAGATTTTCGGAAATGGACACAAGAGTGGAGAAAAGGGTGAACTACAGGGTACTTGCCAGGGAAAAGTAGGCAAATTCCTGGGGTTGGTAGGAAATGTGCCAAGGTGTGGTAAGGAAATGCCTGCCTGCCAAATGCTCCACTTCAGCCGGGTGCCCGCACCAAGTGAGCCGACAATCTTGCCAGGACCGCAGCCAAAGGGAAAAGAGATGAAGCCCCATGTCCACGTGTATCCCAGCCCTCCAACCCAAGCCGCCGCCCCACTAGGGCGGAGGGGGCACCTTATGTTAAGAGCTGCCCGTTCCCCTCCACCACTCCCTTCGACCACAATCGCAGCTAGTGTCTGTTTGGAATTCCAAGGGACCTTTTAAAGACTAGCCAGTCTAAACCTTCCCCCTTCGTTTGCAGAGGAACGCAGAGACATAGAGGAATGCTGATGTCATTTGCCCAAGGTTATCCAGTCCTGTAGAGCCAGACTCCCAAACCTGCAGACATGCTTCAGAGCTCCTTCGGGGTGGGCAAGCCCAAAGTTACCGAGCATATCCAAACACCCCAACGCCTGGAGATTCAGAACACTAGAGAGAGTACCTTCATACCCTACCCAAAGCCCAAATGACAGTAAAAGCAGCATCGAACTGGTTAATAGTGTAACGGTGCCTCCAGCAATTAATGAATTGCTCCTCTTCCTCCGTTACTCATTTCTCCCAGGGAGAGAAAGTTTCAAAACGCACCCACATCTATGGACACTAACTTTGAACTGACAGAGACCTTCATACTTGAAATCAAGAGAATAGCAAATGGAGGTTCCCCAAGACTTTACAGAAATGTCAGGCCATTCAGTGAGTCTCCAAGCCCTAGGGAAAGTTAAATTCCCTCAGTAGTGATCGACAGTGACCTGTCCAGGTAAACCTGGGAACAGAGGGAGGCTTGGCTTCACCAGATGCCAAGAGCTGACTTGAATGAGATTCAAATGTCTAGCCTTCCAGAAAAGGGCTTCAGAAAGAGAAGAGAACGTCGCCTTACCCTTAAAAATGACAGAAACGATAGGATCCGGTTTCCCAAATTTCGTTTTAGGGATGTTAGTAGCAGATTCCACAATCACTCGAAGCATGGCTCTTGGAGAACGCAAGTTGCAGCCAAGCAGCGGGGAAGACGCTGTGCTGGCGCTGGGCCCTCCGCCCTGGGAGGAGGACGTCTTCCAGCTGGGGGAGGGCTTCTTCGGGCAGGGGGAGGGCTTCTCCGGCCCGGGTGGGGGGTGGTGCAGGGGGTGGGCGTGGGCCTCTGGAGGATTATTTGCTGAAAGCCAAGTGTAAACTGATAACCACACTCCCGGAGTCCACGCAGACCCGCAGGCGCGCCTTATGAATTCAGAAAAGTGTGGACCTGAAAAAGAACACCTCGACGAAAAGAAGTTTTGCGCAGCCAATGAAGCAGCGGTGGATTTGGGACGAACTGCAGGCAGTTCAGGGAACACCACAGAGATATTGTTGCCTTTTAGCAGTAACTCGTGAAACCTAATTCGTTAGTTTTCTACCACCTCTTACACTGTTTTACCGAGTCTCGAAGAGTTTTAAAACTATTTAGTCGGGTTTTAAATTTTACTTTTGCCTTTTTTTTTTTCTCCTGCTGTTGGACACGCCCCCTCAGCAACACCGAAGACTTTTTAAAAGCTGCCAAGAGGCGCCCCCTACTGTATATTACAGAAATAGTTAATGTCCAGGTACTGGAAGAAACGGGTTAGATTCACTATCCTTGATCCTTTGCTTTTCCAATGGATTTGCCTTCCAAAGAAGGATCCTGGTTTCTCTGGGTCACGCACAGCTAACAGTCATCAATTGAAATGGAGAAGGGGCTGTCCACTGTTCTTCAATATGCATTGCCTGCTTAAAGAGAATGAAGTAAGGGCATGCAGCCTGATGCTTAGAGCACATGAGGAGTCCTTTACCACTTTGAACTACATACATCACCTGAGCAAATTTCTTAGCCACTCTCTCCTTCCGTGTCCTTATTTGTAAAAATATCTATAAAATGTGTTGTAAGATGCAAGTCCTATGGGAGCCTGGCTGGAAGCAGGAAAAAGATTTTCATAGTCTTACTCTTAGTGCAAGCCAGTAATTCAGATTATTGTGTTTCAGAATGGTCAAATTGGGCTGTGGAAATATAGAATCTCTTTTTTTTCTGCTTCTGACATACAACCAACTAGAAGCAGGGAGTTTGGGAAAGTCAGACTAAACTCTTATCTCAGTAAGTTTCTTAAATCCTTATACAAAGTAAGGAGTCATATACATAATTGTGTTTAATGTGCACAGAGAGTCTAGATGGAATTCAAAAAGCGTTGTTTTTGGTTAATTTGACTGGTTTTCCTCCCTTTACCGTGAAACACATTGTTTCTCTAAAAATGGATAGATCATAAATGTGACCACTTAACAGCCCTTCACATCAAGACAGAGCATGTCACACTTCACAAGGCCCAGGGTATACTACATGTGATAGACATTTTTGTCCACCATGAAAATCGCCCTGATTTTCCTTTATCAAGTTTGTTCTTTGACAAGTCCCTACGTGTGAATAATGCATTTGGATCCCGCTCTCCCCAGCCCTTACGCATCCCTTTCAAACCCTGATCCGTTCTTCCTCTCTCCCTCCCACATTTATGACTTTTAGTTTGTGACCTGTGATGAGGGAGTGGCAGTATTAGGAGGTGTGGCCCTGTTGGAGTGGGTGTGGCCCTGTTGGAGTGGGTGTGGCCCTGCTGGAGTGGGTGTGTCACTGTGGGTGTGGACTTTAAGACCCTCACCCTAGCTGCCTGGAAGTCAGTCTTCCACTAGCAGCCTTCAGATGAAGATGGAGAACTCTCAGCTCCTCCTGCACCGTGCCTGCCTGGATGCTGCCAGGCTCCTGCCTTGATGATAATGGACTGAACCGCTGAACCTGTAAGCAAACCCCAATTAAATGTTGTCTTTCTAAGAGTTGCCTTGGTCATGGTGTCTCTTCATAGCAGTAAAACCCTAACTAAGATATGACCCATCTAGCTTACCCAGAGCCATGCGGAACCACAGAATTAAGACTACCCATTAAAGCCATGTAGAGTCTCCAGCAGGTACACAGCTAAAGGCAATGACTCCTCCTCTCCTTGAATCTATCAGTAGCAATTGATCCTGAGCCCTTTCTTCATCCTGGCTGGCTGATGAAGCTTCATTCTTGTGCAGACTGAGTGCATTCATCTGCAGCTATTGGGAGTTCCTGATTAGAATTGCAGTGTCATGCACAGGAGACTAATTTCAAGATGCTGCTTCAAAGAATAGTCCAGAACACACGCCAGGATATGAGGTTATAGATGTGGACCGTCTCTAGGGACACTGCGCTGAGTTTCACATCTGAAGGGGCCCTTGGACATGGGGTGAATGCACTACAAGGTGTCTTCTACTTTTGTTATAACAATTGCCCACTTCAAGTTAGGAGAAGAACCCTGAGTTCTCTGGTAAGCAGTGGAAGGCAGAGTAAAAATGTCCCCCCAAATGGGCATGACAGATTAGATGTACCATCAAAGGCCAGAGAGCCATATCCTACCTATTCCATCCCAGAGGACACATCCTGTCCAAAGACATCAAGAACACACTGGTTGAGATGTATTCTCATCCCCAGAACTTCACTTTTCTGTAGGCCAGGGCTAAAGATAGAGAGTCTGTGTCTTAAAGTTTCTATTGGTGTGATATAGCGCCATGATCAAAAGCAACATGTGGAGGAAAGGGTTTATTTCATCTTACTCATCATTCTGGGAAGTCTGGGCAGACACTTGAAGGGCAGGAATTGATGGGAGGTCATGGAGGGGTGCTACTTACGGGCTTGTTCAGCTTGCCTTTTATATCTTCCGGGACCACCAGCTTGAAGATGGTATCACCCACAGTGAACACCCTTCCATATCAATCACCAATCAAGAATCACCCTATTTCCTTGAAACCAACCAGCACATTCTGGTACAGAACTGGGCTAATACCAGTGACGATGATAAAAACCCCAGAAAAAAACAATCACAGGGGGTGGTGCAGATATCTTGGGAGCCAGATATGAGGAATTATCATAATAAGCATCCAGGCTGTTGTAGCAGCCAGGGAATGCACACAGAGCCTCAACAGCATTCCTAGGAAATAGCATCCCAGAAGAGAAAGGATGGATGGGCAAACAAGTGTTCTATTCGGTGTCAGCCAGATGCTTCCCTTGCGGTAGCCAGGCACAAACCCAAAGAAACCGTCAGAGCTTCCCATTTGCAGAGCAGGTGTTCATGAGAATGACTTCTCTAGTTCAACCCTCAGTGATGGACTGTTAGCTGAAAGTGTAGGAGAAATACACTCTTTTCTCCCCAAGTTGTATTTTGGTCATGGTGTTTTATCACAGCGACATACATCCTAACTAAGACACTGGATATTTCCATGTAATTGACATATTTTGGTCATTGATATAAGCACAACATGGGCTTGATCACTGGGGTAAAATCACATGGGGTCTTGATCACAGCCTTGGCTGTGAGAAATCCTTCTTCTCCAAAAACACTCCCGAATAAAAGTCCGGAATGAATTGTTGAATGAACTGTGACACATTCAGACTGTGCAGGGCTAAAAATACATAAGCTGTCAAGCCATGGAAGGAAGTGAAAGAAACCTAAATATTACTAAGTGAAAGAAGCCAATCTGAAAAGGCTACATGCTTCATGATTCCAAGGGCATAGCCTTCTGCAAAGGCAAAACGGTGGGACAATGAAAAGAGCATTGATTTCAAGGAGTTGGGGGAGAAGAGGAGCAATGAGCAGGCAGAGCACAGAGGACTTTGAGCACAGTGGAACGACAGTATTCTCTATGGCATCATCATGGCCAGTACTCATCTGTATGTACTTGTGCAAACCCATAGGGCATACATCAAGAGCAAGTCCTAATGGGAACTCCAGACTTTGAGTGCTAACGATACGTGGATGAATCCATCAGTTATAACTAATGCAGATGTGGTGTGCGTGTGCAGGGGACGTGCGGGAGAGCAGAGCGTATATGATCTTGCTGTGCTTCTAAATCCACTCTAAAAATAAAGCCTGCTTAAAAATGACACATGAAAAAGGCAAAGGAGTGCCTGCCTCACTGGTTAGCAACTTTTCATATTAATAAATGTTAATTGTAGCCGTCCAGCGGCCTATGGTCGAACAGGGTTTACCGGAAAGGGGGGTTGGAAATGGAAAGGGAGGGGGACAAGAGACGCATGAAGCCAAGACAAGGTTCTGATCAAGGCTCAACGTTTATTTCTGCAGATCCAGCTTATAAGCACTTCAGCAAACAAAGCTCTCCATGAGAAAGTTTCTCTACAGACTAAACATAGATAGGAGTTCCTCTTGACTGTACACATTACCCTCTCACCTTGGCTACACGACTGTTCTCATGGCCTTGGCTATACACACGGATCTCATGGCAGTACTTTGGCTCTCCACAGTTAATTTTCTAAGAATTAATGGTTAGACATTCAAGTTGTAGAGAAGTCCCAAGTACATGTAATAACCACAGGAGTCGCAGCCCATCATGTGACTCATAATCAATCCAATGTCTTGGCATCGTTGTTTTAAATTTTATCAAATTTCTACATGAGAAATATTATCTTAAAAATAACTTAAGGTACATTAAGCATATTTGATAAGCTGCATCCAATTTGGACCTGTGAAGTTGTTTAATAAGCCATGAGAAGGATCAATTCCCAAGCTCCAAGCATTAATTTCCTGGGTTCTTTGATTTGGCATTGAGAGTCCTGAAGGGGGGCAAGGAGGATTCACACTCAGACTGCAGAAGGAGCTCAAGCTGTGGTTCCTGGAGGAGAATTTGAAAGGGGAGCTCTGGAGTGAGAGGCAGCTGCAGGGCTATGTGTTGGAGGCAGGGCGTGCGCTCAGATAACTTGTTGGTCAATTCTGACATCTCAATGGCTTGTGAAGTGTGTGTGGATGTGTGCTGCCAGTGCAATCAAATGTGTGTGTGTGTGTGTGTGTGCACGCGTGTGCACATGCCTGGGTATATCCCTCTGTGTGTGTCTGCGCACATGCACACACATGTGCTGGGTATTAGTGTGTTCATTACTTTTCTCATTGCTGTGATATAACAGACATGTAACTGAGCTGGGGGAAGGATCCGATGGGCAGAATGGATGGTGGGAGTGTGCGGTTGAGGAAACAGAGAAAGGGGACAGAAGACGGAACCAGGATAAAACACAAGATGTACTTCCTCCAACCAGGCCTCTTCCTACCTCTCAGTAATGTCGTCACATTACAAATTCATTTAAAGGATTCAATAATTGATTAAATCATGACCTGACTGTCTCTCTCACACTGTCTCCTGACTGTGTCATCATCTCTCACACACACCCTGCACCATGCCTCACTAATCCCCTGTTCAGTCAAGCTGGCACTCTGAGAAGTCAGCTCAGGAAGGGGTATTCCACCAACCCCCCCTCCCCAGCACAGGGGCACCCCTCCCCTCCAGGAAGAGGCAGGTTAGAGAGCTCTAGGCTAGAAGGGAGGAGCTGATTAAGCCCCTGCTACTTCAGTCCCTAAAGACCCATCAGTTTAAAAGTCACACTGGTCTGCCAATCACATTGTGCCTAATGGCTGCTGCTCCAAAAACCGCTTGAAAGGTCTCTGACCGGGCTGTGCAGTGTGGAACTCCACTGCCTTGGTGTGCAGGACCACCCCAGCAGCCACAGTGCAAGCAGTCATTGGCCAGATGTGGCCAGCGCTGCCATATTGGACAGAGCACAGGATGTTTTCGGTCATGGCAGAATGTTCATGAGATGTGCAGATCTGCGAGCAGGCAGGGTCCTGTGGACTCATAGAGGGCCCCTTGGAAGCTACAGCCCTTCAGATCACACCAGCCTCCCGGTTTTCAATTAGTAAGCCTGAAACCACTGACACTGTTTCCTAAGAACATTTTTTAACTTGGAAGAAAATGAGCTTTCCTGCTAAGATAAAGACTTCCCTGCCTGTCCCATTTTTCTCTTTATACGAATAAAGATGAGTCTTAAATCCTTGCCCTAGAAGAGCCCTGAGTGAACTGTCAGTATCACCTGGAGAATGAGATCATCTGGAGATGCTATGGAAACAGCCAGTAGCTTGAAGCTTCATGACTGGCAGTGCCTGTCTATAAAGAGCAAACACTGATGTCTAGATCCAACCTCAGCCTTTACAAAATTAACTAAGCTTCCCAGTGAACCTCCTGGCTGTTCCTCTCTCTCAGTAGTCTTTATTCATTGCAGCTTCCAACAGAACCAAGGTCCTGGAGGGCAGATGTAGAGCTGCAGTGTCTGGTCCAACAGACCTAGTACCAGGTGTCAGTCCACAGGGTTCCCCACCAACTTTTCCCTATTCTTCCTGTATTCTCTACTATTTAAAGCCCCCCCTCCCATGTGTGTGTATGTGTACACCCTTCCTCGCGAGTGTACATGCATCCAAGATCCCCCTACTTGATTCCAATTTTGCTTCTTATATAGAGTCTGGACAGTGAATAATCACATCTTGATTTCATTTTGACAAACTTTCTCCCACCCCTAATCCCTCCCATATGGCACTTTAACACACAAATAAGAAGAAAACCAGGCTGGGCAGTGGCGCAAGCCTTTAATCCCAGCACTTGGGAGGCAGAGACAGGCGGATTTCTGAGTTCGAGGCCAGCCCGGTCTACAGAGTGAGTTCCAGGACAGCCAGGGCTACACAGAGAAACCCAGTCTTGAAAAGAAGAAGAAGAAGAAGAAGAAGAAGAAGAAGAAGAAGAAGAAGAAGAAGAAGAAGAAGAAGAAGAAGAGGAAACCCAAAATTGTTTTCTGGGAATAAAAACATACACACTACCCTCATTTCTGCTTACTCCATACTGTACTCTCTATAATTAGCTGCCCACTGAAATTCACCTTTTGTAGATCACCTGCTCATTGTAGTTAGCTAGAAACATAGTCCCCCCACTTCCTGAGCACTCTCTTGTCTCAGGTTATGAGAGGTCAATTTGCTGGCGTGGGTGCTTGCCAGAAAAGCTGGCCACAACAATAACCAGACATTTTAATTTTAATCAATACAGAAGGGTTGAACTGAATACCTCACGGCTCTATGTAAAGAAGGTAAGATGTGCATAGCCAGCACACCAGAACAGGGTGCTTTTTGGAACACAGGGTCACCAAGGGCTCCACCTGTTTGGGGCCCTTGAAAAACAGGGGGGAACACCCTCATAGAAGCAGGGGGAGGGGAGATGGGATAGGGGGTTTGTGGGAGGGGGAACCAGGAAAGGGGATAACATTTGAAATGTAAATAAAGAAAATATCAAAAAACAAACAAACAAACAACAACAACAACAAAAAACAACCTGGCAAAAGGGCAAGATGGTCATTGAAAAGCAAAAGCCTGCTTGCCACCTTCTAGTGTGCCACCTTGTGGTTAATAAGTCTATTATTCTTTTCTCCATCTGCAGATCTGTTCATCCTTCAGGCAGGAAGAAGCAGAACCCCGTATGATTAGAGAATTCGAGTTTCTTGGATTACCATCTTCCTGCTTTTTTTTTTTTTTTAAAAAACAAAACAACAATAACAAAAAAAAAACCACCTGAAATTCCTTACATGGTTTCTCAGCCATTGGATTCAGTAACAAAAGGGTTTGTTGTCTTTTATTTAACAGTGCCTACCTACATTTGTTAAACTCTAACCCTCGCAGCCACACTGAGATGGTTATCTGCATCCTTGTATAGATCAGGAAACAGAGGCACAAGGAAGTTAAATGCTGTTCTCAAGGCCACACATCAAATAGGCATTCAGGAATTTAACCCTTGGGTTATAAACAAAACCTCCCTAGGATGCTTTGCTGCTAAGTTTTTTCGTTGTAAACTTCTGGTATGCTTAGGCTAGGCTAGGTCTAAGAAAGACACGCCAAAAGCAAACAATAAAGTTCTCAAGACAGTAAATCAAGACCCTGTTGTGACCGATAAAGACACATCTGCCTGTAGGGCAGCAATCTGGAGTCGCTGCTGGGGCTCACAATCTCAGTTTTCAAACTGGGAGTTTATCAGCTCCCCACAGCTTCGTTCCTCATTGCTCCGCCCCTGAGTTTGACAGGGTAAATGAGTGGCCCACCCGGAAGACTAGGAGGCTGTGCTTCCCCGTGGAATTCAGTACTCAAGGAGATAGAGGGGCTCCATCTTACAGAGAGAAATTGGTTTCCAAAGAACACAGACCATTCAGGCGAGGGTCACAGAGCTTGTCCTATGGAAAACAGCAGGGTCCGAACCCACAGAGAAAAGCAAGCAGGCTCAGATTGTACTGGTCGTCCGAATCTGTCCTTGGCTCCGCCCCTATCTCACACACACACACACACACACACACACACACACGCCCGCATACTCCCACTCACACCATCACACCCGCCTTATTTCACACCACGATTCCACACACACCCTCTATCCCCACAAGGTCCATCTCTGACGGGGCCAGAAAGGATTCTAGCTCTTGTCTGGCTCTAGGTCTTGCTCGCCCTTACTTTTCCCGCTCTATCCCGACCCCACCTGCAGGCTAGTTTCAGGCCCCTCCCTCTGACTCCTTAGGCGGTCTTCGCCCCGCCTGCCTTCGTGTTCCAGACCTTGCCCCGCCCCCCTCTGGCTCTAGACTCCGCCTCTGGGCCCCTCCCTCTCTTCTCCATTCTCAGATTCCAAGTCCTGTCTCGCCTTCTCTCAGATTGCAGGCCCCGCCCTCTCCCGCTTTCTCTCAGATTGCAGGCCCCGCCCTCTCCCGCCTTCTCAGATTGCAGACCCCGCCCTTCTCCGAGCCGGCAGTGACGTGTCCCGCCCTGCAGCCGCGGGATTCAAACTCCCGGAAGCGTTGTCCTGCCTGGAGCTTGTACGGGGTCTGGCGCATCGACGCGAGCGCTGTGTTTGCCTCAGGTAGTGAGTAGTCCCGGCTTTGGCTCGGGAGGGTGGGAGAGGACAGCCCGGGCCGGCAGCCCCAGGGCCGGACTGGACCTCACAGAAGGAGCTTTGGTGAGCAGATCACGCCACTCGCTGGAATACGTGCTGGTTTCCTGAGAGACACCACGCTGGGTGCCAGTCGACGTCCGGCCGATCATCCTTTCGATTCCTTTTAGCTTTGCGGTATTATCACTTTCTTAACAGAGGTATCGAGAGACCAGTGACCTGACCCAGGTCTCTCAAGTCTCTGGTGCGTTCGGCCTTTGCTATTAACAAGAGCTTCTCTTTGCAGTTTTTATTTTCCTGCCTCTTTCCTGGCCCCTCGTAGATTTGTACGATTTACTGAATGGATATGCTTTAGTCTCCTGACCAGAATGACTTAGGTCCCTTCAGTCCAGTCAGAGATTTCTAAGCAGCTGCCTTTAAGTTCTTGTATGACCAAAAGGAAAAAAAAAATCAAAATACAGCTCTTTTGAGCAGTTGTTGATTGAAAAAAAAAATGTTGGGAGCAGATAGATACACTAGCTTGTTTGCGTAGTGAGTTCTGTGTCCCTTATTAAACTTCGCCGCTTCCTGAAGATGATGCCACCAGGACTGGGTAGGGAGGTTCCTGAGTAGAAGAACGTTATGATCGAGTGGAATAGAAAATACTGGGAAAGGAAGGTGTAGGACCAGGTGGGAGCAGAGTTGGAGATGAGGAAGAGTGGATGCTGGGTCAGTCTAGACCAGAGTCAGGAACACTAGTTTTTAGGAATCCTCTCAGAAAGTTAGGATGCAGATGTCCTGAAGGTTCTTTCAAACCGTGTCAAATTCTTGTGACATCAGCAGAAGCGCAGGGAGAAACTTTTGTGGTAGCAGGTTCCTAAGACATGATAACTGTGTGTTTGCTTCAGCATATTGTACTAGCTACTTTATTTAGTATTTGTCAAGATAATGGGCAAAAATCCAGGTTGAATACATTCATATAGACTTCATTCAACTTTGTCTATACAGTTCTCTTATTCTTAGGCTGATTTTACACAGGACAACCTCACATTCACCACCCTAAGTAGATCTCCTTGTATTGGTAGCTTTTATGACTATGATTATTCCTCTTAGTATTAATTACAGTTTGAGAATATGTGCATCTCTTGTTCTTTTGTTGTATTGCTATTGCCTGCTGCACTGTACTGGGCTTCCTAGCTTCAGAGACTATGTTGTCTCCTCTTCCTGTTGCTTTAGCCAGCTTGTATCCAGTCTGGATTAGGATATCTGATAAATAGGCTTTGTAGTGATTTTTTGTTGTTTGTTTAAACAGTTTTGTGCCGCCCTAGGCTGCCCTTACTCTCTATGCAAATGAGGCTGGCTTTGAACTCCTGGCCATCCTGCCTCTACTTCCTCAGTGCTAGGATTATTAGCATGCTCACCACAGCTCTGTAGTAATTGTTGAATGAAGTAAAGGTCTCATCTTCCTTTAGATTCCATAATTACACTGCCTTCATTTTTATCTCAGGACATACAAGGTAGAAAAATGTTTGTTTTTTAAATCTCCCTAATGGAGGCTATTTTATACATTATTTATATACATAGTATATTTCACTACACATCCGCCTGCCTAGAGTTTGTATTCTACATTTGCTTCTAAACTCCAATCCAGTACTATTAGCAGATGTGAAACTTGACCTTACTTCATTTGCCCCCTTCATTTCTTTCACCCCCAAATCTCTGAGTATTACACCTCTTTTTCTATAAATGTCTCCTGTTGGATTTTCTCCCCTCCTCCCGCCATACTCTCCAAAGCTATTAAGATAGAGTTCAACTAGGCATATCGTCCTAAAACAGAGGGCACATGTTGAGTAGTGACCTTTCTGTGCCTATAAACTCGGAATTAGAGTTTCTATTCTTGAATATGATATTCCCATGAAAGTTTAAGGTCTAGGGACCTTTCCACTGATTGTAAACAAAAACTTTCTGTTAATTTACAGGTGCCTATAACCCCATTACTTGGGAGGCTGAAGCAGGAGGATTGTGAGTTCAGTGCCATCCTGGTTACAAAGTGAGTTCCAGACTAGCCTAGGCTCCATTGAGAGATCTGTTCTCAAATATCAGCAAATATAAGTTTGCAGATTATCATATTTCTAGAAGGTGGATATTTCCCTTGTATCCACCACCTGAGAGTTTTAGATTCATTATAACACCCTAGAAATCTTCAATTTTCTTTCTGGACCCCACTGATTTGGATAAATCACTTCTATTTAGAGCAAAGTACATTATAAGGCCTCTGCCAAACCTGAGATATGAAAGTTTAAACTCAAGACTTGAAATGCAGTTGAATTTGTAAAAATCATTTTTTTTTTTTAATTTTTCACAGATCATTTCAAAGATGTCTTCCAGAAGTCCCAAAGATTTAATTAAAAGCAAATGGGGATCAAGGCCTAGCAGCTCCAAGTCAGACACTGCATTAGAGAAATTTAAGGGAGAAATTGCAGCCTTTAAAACATCTCTGGATGAAATCACAAGTGGGAAAAACAAAGTGGCCGATAAAGAAAGAAGCAGACTTTTGGAGGTAAATGGTCCTTGAATCCTCTAAGGTGTACACATTCTAGAAAGTAGTGTATTTTGCTTTCTGATGCTACATTCTTATTCTTCCCATTGTCCTGGCTTAACCTGTTCTTTTTAGTTCTAGAAAGTTGATCTTAAATTTGGAATCTTAAACTCCTGCTTTGATTTTACTAACCTTTAGACATACTTTAGTTATTGCTAATTCTCTCTTTTAAAATGTAATTGAGTATATGTTTTGCGGTTATCAGGCATTAAGTTTGTTTCAAAAATAAAGACATGATTAATAGTTTTGTATCTTTAATATAATGCCGTGATCTGCTTTTTCCCCTCACTTTTAAAAGATTTATTTTATGCATATGAGTGTTTTGCCAGCATGTATGTATGTGCATCATATGCATGCCTGGGTGCCTGCAGAGGTCAGGAAAAGGTGTGGGGTCCCCTGGAACTGGAGTTTGGGTGGTTATTAGCTACCATGTGGGTGCTGGGAATTAAATATGGTTCCTTTGCAAAAGCAGCAAGTGCTCTTAAATGCTGAACCAGCTCTCCACTCTCAGACCCTCACAGTTGTTGTTGTTGTTCTGTTTTGCTCTTTCAGTTAGAGCCTCATGTAATACAGGTTAGTTTTGAACTTGAGCTATATAGCTGAAGATGACCCTAAATTTCTGATTCCCTTGCCTCCACCTTTAAGTGCTATGATTATGTGTTGTAACATTTATTGTGTTTTTTCAACTATTGAAAACAAACCAATAAACTAATTGGTATTCATCGTGTATAACTTTTTGGTAATTTATCTTTTAAAAAATTCTTTCTTTCTTTTTTATTTCATGTGCATTGGTGTTTTGCCTGCATGTATGCCCTGTGAGGGTGCTGGGGCTCCTGGAACTACAAGTATAGTTATGAGCTGCCCTGTGTGTGCTAAGAGTTGAATTTATGTCCTCTAGAAGAACAGCCCATGCTTTTAACCACTGAGCCATCTCTCCAGCCCGTTCACCTTAATTATATTAATATTGCTGATAAAAATGTATTGTATAATATCAGCCTTTTGCGTTGTTACAACACAGTGCTATAGACTGGGTAATTTGAGGTATATGGGGCGAGGGCTAAATTCATTTTAACTGATAAGTGACCCATGACAACCACATGAATCCACTCGTGAACTCTGTGCCCTCCTGACCCCATCACCTCTGACATTGTTGCATTGAGGGTTAAGCAAATTTGAGGGATCATATTCAAACCATAGCATGGTATGTTTAAAATTGTAAAACATACTGGCTTACTGTATGTATTATAATTTTTATTGGCTCTATAACTTGGAAGCATTCTGTACCCATGATTTGGGGGATGCCAGAAGGACACTATGCCATTCACTACCCCCCTCCCCTTTTAAAACTAGAGTTGAAGAGAAAATATTTACTCAAATATTACATGATTTGATTTTTGTTTTTTGTTTGTTCACTAAGTATATAAAACCAAAACAATTAAGTTTATGCACTTAAACTCTCCAAATTGTTTATCCACTTCTAAGTGTTAAATGGTGTTAGGGTTTCCTTGTAACTGTTTAGAAGCCCATTTTATCTTTCCTACTGGCTGTCCTGTTAGCCTTTTCCTGCTGACAGTTGTTTTTATCATCTTGCTCTTGGCTCTTTCCTCTTTTGCCACAGCCATGTGACAAGTATTGCTTTAACCTCCTTCTACCACCCTTGATAGATGGCTTTTCCTCTCTCTATGCCTATTTGGTGTGTATGCATGTTAGCTAGAGCACAGATGGCCTTAATGAAAGGGCGTGTGTTCCTGTGAGCTGTCTGAGCAGAGAACTGAGCTTGTATTTTCGGTCCTGATCTCGTAAATCAAAGTCGATATGTAATAAATACGTCTTAAATGCTTGTTGCACTATACTGTTTAGCTGGATGTCTGACCTGGTTTAGTTCTAAGAATCTTCTTAGTTCCTGTCTAGAAAATTCAAGTTCTTGAAGCCGAGAGAGAAAAGAATGTTTATTACCTCATGGAGAAGGACAAAGAAATACAGAGACTCAAGGACCACCTGAGGTCAAGATATAGCTCTTCACTGCTCGAGCAGCTGGAAGAGAAAACAAAGGAATGTGAGAAGAAGAAGCAGCTGTTGGAGTCCTTATCCAAAGAGACAGATGTCCTGAAAAAGCAGTTGTCTGCCACGACAAAAAGACTTTCCGAACTTGAAAGCAAAGCCAGTGCACTCCACCTATCACAGGTGCCAAACGTTCTTTAAACTGAAATCTTTTCCTGTCTATAATTTATAATTCCTATGAAGAATGAGTTTTTTAAGGTTTGTGAAATGATATGACACCCTAGTGCACTTTCCTTCTTTTTGTTTTTTTTAGTTGAGTCTCTCTTCCATAAATAAAAATAGTTACTTTGGTTCCCTGCACTCCCCACACAGGGTTCCTCCCAGAAGAATAGTCAGAAGACAGTCTATGCTGTAGCTACAACAGTCAAGAAGATTTTCCTGAGGTTTTATTTTTTCTGAGTTGAAGTTTTTGGTTAGTTTTCCTATCTGAGATAAACAGTTATCCCAATGTATTTTTTCTAACTGCACATACATTTTTCTTTCCCTCTAGTTTGAGAGGAACAGTGTCTCAGAACAAGGATCTGTGTAAAAATCAGCTGGGTTTAAATCTTGGTTCTGCTGTGCAATAGCTTGTAACTCTTGAGCAGACAAACCCCTTAGCTTCTCTAGCCTGAGGGGCAATGCTAGAGTTTGTCAGTCTCCTTTTATAAGCCTCGATTTCATATCAGTAAAACTGTGTCAAGAGCAGTGATGATACAGGGGATAATGATTAGTTGCCTGGCAGAAAGCCTGGAATATACTAAGTGCTTACTTAATGATCAGAGCTCTGGTTCTTTTGACATTTGGATATTACTAGCAATTAGTAATACTACCCATAGAAAAATAAGTTCAGTTATGATTTCTCAGTGGTGTGATGTGGTGTTGGCTAAAAATACTCTGATGAAAGCAGTGTGAGGGAGGAAGGGTTTGATGTGGTATCGAGTCTGAGGGGATCATTCCATCTCGGCTGGGAAGGAGGCCTGGCTACAAGAAGAAGAGGCCATTGCTTTGGCCCTCAGGAACCAAAGGGAGGACAAGTGGAGCCCTTCCTAGAAAGCTTCAAGGCCTGACCCCAGTGACCCCCTTCCTTCAGCAAGACTCCATCCGTACAGGTTCTGTAGCCTTCCCAAACAACCCCAGTGGCCACACAAGTCTTTGAATTCTGTGAAAACTACACAAATAGTGTTACTCTTTAATACTGTTATAGTCTCCCACGTCTGAAACTTTTTGAATGTTAATAAGTGGAATAATTCACACATGACCTCACATAACTATCACAGCAAGAAGCCAGGCACATTAAACAATTTGTGGATAGGCTATGTGTATATGTGATACAAATGGCCAAATGGTGGTCTTGCACGCCTTTAATCCCAGCACTTGTGAGGCGGAGGCAGGCAGATCTCTGTTCAAAGCCAGCCTCATCTACACAGCAAATTCTAGGGCAGCTAGGGCTATGTAGAGAAACCCTGTCTTGGAAAAAAAATGAATTTCATATTTAGAGTTGAGTGCCATCCCAAATATATCTCATTATGTATCTAAATATTCCAAACTCCATAAAACACAATATAAAAACATTTTGGTTCTGGTAAGTTGGGAATCCTCAGCCTATATTAATATTAAAATGTATCTCTAGAAAAGACTTTATGTCATTGACAGTTTGGTTCGTTTATTTGAAATAGCCTAGTTGTTTGACTCTTTTTGATGAAAACTCTGTGGGCTATTTGTAGGCACTAAAGGTTCTGGGGATTGGGGGTTCAGCAAAATTAGATCTGATATCTCAGGGGTTTCTAGATCGCTTAGGACAGTGGTTTTCAATATTCCTAATTCCGGGACTCTTTCATGCAGTCCTCAGGACGTGGTGACCCCAACCATAAAATTATTTCATTGCTACTTCATAACTGTAATGTTGCTGCTGTTATGAATCATAATGACAATATTTTTGGAAAAGGAGAATTTCCAAGGGTCTTTCGACCCACAGGTTGAGAACTTCTGGTGTAGGAGACTATCCAGGGCATTTAGTTCTGGTGGTAGTCCCCTGGTAATTCTCACCTGGCTTGGTGGCTCACCAGTACTAGAGCTGTGTTTGGGATGTCTTGAGAGATATTTTGTATTTTTATGGAACTAAATATAATGAAATGTGTATTGTTAAGTTGATGGTGTCAACTACTGTTGGCTTATTCACAGAGCACGCCTGCAAACTGCTTCAACTCGTCCATGAATAGCATTCATGAAAAGGAAATGCAGCTGAAAGATGTAAGTTGGGCTTTTTGGTTAAACAGTGGGTAAAGAGGACTAACTCGTGTGTTCTTTGCATTTCATTGAAACGGGAAGCATTAGTGTTAGGACTAAAAAAAACCAAAAACCAAATCTAATGAACAGGCAGGAGAGCTGAGAGTTTGAGTCCATGGTGTAGAGAATCTGTAGTTTGGAAAGCCCCGGAACCAAGCTTCCAACTGCCTCAGCAGCATTCTTTTTCACCTGAATCTTACTTACCCAAATAGTTGCTTATTATAGTGCAATTTAATTTATGCTTTTCTTTTTGTTTATCTATTTGATATGTATTTATTGAGTGGACAAAAGAAGCTAGAAGGAAAGGAAGGGACATCTGGGAGAGTCCAGAGTGGACATGACCCTGAGCCACGAGAGGAGAGGGGATGGGAGGGAACCAGGTGCAGCATCCAGGAGGCCTACGGTAATAAGTGAATGGATGAATGGATGAATGAATGAATGAATGAATGAAATTTAGGAAGGAAAGAAGGAAGAAAGGGAAGTGGGTAACCAAAAATATCTGGATTATATTGGGAAGAGCCTCTGGGGGAAGGGCAGCCCAGCCCCTGGGCTTGAGAGTTCAGGGTAAGGGGTGGGGTTTGCCAGTCTTACTCTGTAACTTGTGTGGACTGAGGGATGCTGGGAGGACCTGGAAGACAGGTCCACTTTGATATGTTAAATGGGCACCTCAGCTGTTTGTCCCGGGTTTGAAATCAAACATTCATGATCTTCCAATCTTTCTCCAAGAACAGTTGGAAAGGAAAGGTGGTCTATGTATACCCAGTAGTTCTCTAGAATTAGACATGAGGTTACTTTAGATGTACCAGAAAGCTGTATTATTTCTAACTTATAAGTGGATAAGTAAGTTTTGTTGGAAATTGAATAAACTGAGGTCACAGAACTATCTGCATCTTAATATCTTCAGTATCTAGACAGGATGGTGTGGTACCTTTATCAAAGTATTTACCTGGAGGTAATTGAAGTAAACATAATTTTTAAAAAGTTACAAAATAGAGTTTTCCAGTGTCATCTTTTACAGAGAATTTTGCCCATCTGTGTATACTGGTACCTACCAATTAGATGTCTGTATTTAGGTAATTTACCTTACACTTTTTCTCGTAGTTTACTTCTGTCTTGCTGGATTTCCAACCACTCCTTAAAGGAAAACCCTTTTCTCTTCTTGTTTCTTCAGGCTGGGCCCCTCTGTTTACATGAGAAAGACATGAGTTCAGTAAAATCTAAACCAGTTCACCTTCAAACTAAGTCTAAACTGAGCCTAGACTCTGTGAGTCCAGAGGATTTTCTTGAAATGTAGATTTTGGATTTAATAGGTCTGGGCTGAGGCTTCTCATCTCCTGAATGCTGTTGCTGCTGGTCCAAGGGCACACTTGGATTATTCCTAATTTCTGAAGAGCTCCAGGCTGGTCAGCTCTTCTGGTTTCTTGAAGATCTCCTCAGATCTTTGGGGAGGAAAAGAGAGAGAAGGGCAGGAAGCGAAGACATCTGACCTTAGGGGGGAGCCTGTTTATTGGTGGATGTGTGTGTGTGTGTGTGTGTGTGTGTGTGTGTGTGTGAGAGAGAGAGAGAGATCATCTCACCCATGTGGATGGGTGCATCTTCTACTCCTGTCACTTTAGATTCATAGAGACCACAGGGCAAGTGAAAGGTTCCTAGAGCTATGGCTATGGGCGAGTTGAAAATTCCAGGAGTTCTCAGCCAGTCTTAGCCAGTGGAAAGCTCTTGGAATCTTTTACTGATAGGGGGATCACCAAGATAATAGAGATCCTGTGAGCCCCAGACCTAATCGGCACCTCCAAGTTAAGTCTAATGGATTACCTTGTCGTAGCATTTTGCTGTGCTGTATGGTGTCTTGGAGGGGGCATGGACACACCCATGTGCCTGGTTGTGTCTTATATCTCACACCATGCAGGCAGATGAGATACCCATGGAAAGGGTGGCTCAGCCTTTTTTAGGGGGAGGAAGTGACTATCATGTATATGTTAAGTTCCTTCCCACAGTCCTTTCCTTCTGGAGTTGTCTAGCTTGGCTGCACAGGAAGCTGGGAAGTATAGTCTTTCTGAAAGAAACTCTGACTAATGCCATAAATGTTATCAAATGTCAGTGCTGTTATCATTTTTGTGCAAACTATACTGACCAGACAACCAGCTGAAGATAGTAAGACCAAGAAATGGTAGATGCATATAAATAGGAGAGAAAAATAATGTTTGCTTAGCTCAGCATTGTGACATAGACTTGTAGTATTAGCTGCTTGAGAGGCTGAGGCAGGAAGATCACAAGTTCAAGGCCTGCTTGGGCTACAGTTCTGTGTTTGAGGCCAGCTAGGCAGAGGTAGAGGCTAGAAGAGCTTACTTTGTTAAGCATCATTGCCATCGTGTGGCTTTTAAATCTTTTCTTTAAAAAAGATGTTTTCCTCCCAATTTTTGTTACATATAAATAGTGCAAATACAGTCTAATGAGTTCATTTAATGTTGTTTCTTTGAATATGTTTTTAGGGTTGACCACTTGGAGTTAGATAGCCAGCCTGGGAAAGACTTCCTCTGCAGCCTCCAACAGCCATTAGTTGGCTGTAGACTTAAATATATTTTTAGTACTTCACTAAAGTATTAACAGATTCGTTTGAAAAACATTGATGACCATCTGATGTAGATTTAAATTATTTGTATTGCTGCTTCTTAAAGATAGGCAAATATAAAGTTTGATAGAAATTAGATGCCTTTAATATTTAATAGTGTAATTTGTAGGTAATTAGATATACATGTGTGCTCTCTAGGTCACACAATATTCTTTTCCTTTGTTTGTTTGTTTTTTGAGATAGAGTTTTTCTGTATAACAGTGTTGGTGTCTTGGAACTTGCTTGGAAAACCAGGCTGGTTCAAACTTACAAAGATCCTCCTGTCTCTGTCTCCTGAGTGCTAGGATTAAAGGCTTTCATCACTAGGCGCAGTAACATGATGTTTTTTAGAACTAAATTTGAACATGAACTAGAGGTCCTCATGACGACAAAATCCAGAGGAGCTTGGCCAGTGTGAAGGAACAGTAGGCTAAGGCATACATCATTGTGTATGTGTCTCTTGGGACCCTTCACCCAAACATGTAACATGCACATGATATCAGGTTTGGATGTACATGAGCATTTTGCACAAATAATTGTTAAAACTTATTTTCTGGCCTCTCAGGATCCTAGAACAAGAGGGGACAATTCTATCCTATTAGCCTGAACAAGTAGGTTGGGCAGGATTTGTAATCTCATTGTATATTCATGTTGTATTCCAATTTCCAGACCTTCTTCCCCTCCCCATTAACAGCAAATTAGTGGTCTTTTCTGGCCAGCTTGTTGTTTTATTTATTTTTATTTCTGAGAGAGTCTCATTATATAGCCCTGGCCTGTCTCGGACTCTCAGAGATCCTTCTGCCCCTGCCTCCCCACTACTAAGATTAAAGGTGGGTACCACCACACCTAGCTATGTAGTTATTTAGAGACACAGTCCCACCACATAGTCCACATGGGTCTTTAGCTCATGGCCTTCTCTTAGCTGATGTAGAGCTGGCGTTACTGGTTCCAGCCTGGCCCTTCTGTAGCTTTTCACTTGAATGAACCCTGTTTTCAGTAGCAAAGCTGCCCACCTTCCCTAGCAAAACTGGGTGAAAGGTGGCAAGGAGGAGCGGCATGTGTCTTCTAGGAATGGCTGGTCTGCCTGACAGACTCCTTTTATTTTGGTTTGGTTAAGTTTCTAAGAGCTAACTAGTGAAGGATGCTGAGTATTAGTACCAGAGCTCTTTCTAAAGGTAAGATTTGAACAGCTCATTTCTGTGCCTGCCCAGGGGCATTCTAGGCAAAATCAATTCCCTAGAAACTGACCGTCATGTATTCTAAAGGGATGTGGCACGTGGTGGCTGCCTAGAAGTGATTTATTTATAAGCTATAAGATTTCATATATGTGTTAGGAAAGACAATGTCATGGAAACCCCCCACCCGCCAACAAACACACATATTCACAGTCCTGGGCTTTTCACTATGCTGTTAATTTTTCATTCACTATAAGGCTCTGGAGAAAAATCATCAGTGGCTTGTGTACGACCAGCAGCGGGAGGCCTACGTTAAAGGGCTTTTAGCAAAGGTCTTTGAGCTGGAAAAAAGAACAGAAATAGCCGCTGCTTCCCTCCCACAGCAGACGAAAAAGACTGAATCAGAAGGTACGAAAATGTTCTTTTGGGGATAAGCCTGACATTTCCAACAGGAGTGATTCATCAAATTTACTTTTTTTTTTTGTAGATATGTGTTAGAAAGTAAAATAACATGCCTTTTAAGCTTGAAGTAAGAAATAGCATTTGACAAGTCTGTTTCCTTCCCCCTTGTTTTGAGTGAGATTAAAAGAGGACACAAGCCGTAGATGAGAGAGCCCTCCATCACGGGATGATGAATACCTTTCCTCTTGGGGGGTGGGGGAGGGGGTAGATGATGTGTTGAGATAAAGTCTTGCTACATAGTCTTGACTAGCCTGGTACTTACCATGTAGCCTGAGCTAACTTCCAGTTTGTTTGTTACAGGTTATCTTCAAGAGGAGAAGCAAAAATATGATCATCTCTTGGAAAATGCCAAAAAAGATCTTGAAGTTGAGCGACAAACGGTAACTCAGTTGCGTTTAGAACTTGATGAATTTCGAAGGAAATACTCAGAAACTCAAAAGGAAGTTGAAGATTTAAACCAGCTCTTGAGTTCTCAGCGAAAGGCAGACATACAGCACCTGGAAGAGGACAAACATAAGACAGAGAAAATCCAAAAGCTCAGGGAAGAGAGCAGTATCTTCAAGGGAAAACTGGAAGAGGAGAGGAAGAGGTCTGAAGAGCTCTTATCTCAGGTGAGCTAGCCTGAGCTCTCCATACTTCAGAATACAGCCAAGGGTCAGGAAGCCCAGAGCTCTGGGGCACCTGCAAGGAGCCTTGTTCATATTTTAGCCCGGAGGCAGACCATGAATTGGTACCTAAATGATGAATAAGCTCAGGAAGATAAAACAGGGTGATCTGAAAAGAAAGAACAGGCCCATGGAGGCCTCAGGGAAGTGATGGTGTTGGACAGAGGATTGGTGGTGGGAATGTGCAGTGACGCTGGGAATTTCCTGTCAGTGGAGGAGAGCGCACTACTAAGGCTTGAGCGAAGAGGTAGAGCGTGTGGCGAGTCAAAGGCAGTGAGGGAGTCCGGTCGATTCCTAGGCTGTGCTCAAGTATGCTGATCTTGTGCTCAGATGAATTTCCACAGTACCTTCATATTCTCTTTCAGACTTGAGACATGGCTTGGGAGTGTTAGAACTGCTGCTGTGACAGAAAGTCATTAATGTAACTTTTGCTTGGCAGTATGGAGTAATAGAACAGTGGAATCCGTCCCTACCTGTTCTGACTCAGCCAGCGATCACTAGTCAAACGAATAATACTCTCCTCGCCTCATACGACCAACCGAGGAGGACTGTAAAAGCACTTTGAAAACTAAGTAGATGCCAGTGGCGGTTATTGCTACTATAATAGAGGTTTTAACATCCCGCACACGCTGAGAGCTGAGGAAGAGTCAGTGATTCTAACATTCGCTTCCTTTGTCTTCACTCTGCTTACTTTGATGGCAGGTGTGAGTAGTGACATCTAGGAAAGGTTAACTGGAAATAAGGAAGGTTTTCCCCATCGCTAGCGTAGGAGATGAGGCAATCCTTCTCTGTTATCCTACTCTGAAATGACGGCTGACACCAGAGCCTCCAGGTCCAGGGGCATGGCCACACAGAGCTGTGCCCATCACTCAGTGTGGCTGCTCAGGGAACGTTCAGACAGGCTGCTGCTGCTCATCCTGCCCAAGTAGAAAGCCTCAGATAATAAGCTGGGATGAGGCCCTGCACTCAGCAGGTGTCGTCCTGGTCAGAGGTGGGATGGGTGGTGTGGGTTCTTTGCCTGGGGAGGGGCAGGTGAGGTAATGCAGGCTCTCCTTGCGTCTTCCAGGTCAGAATTCTCTACGATTCTCTGTTAAAGCACCAAGAGGAGCAGACCAGGGTAGCGCTGCTGGAACAGCAGGTATATACTGTGGATGCCCGAAAGTCATTCAGCTGGGAAAATCAGAACTCCCCTGGTATTTATACTGCTCTATGGAGAACTACTTGAAAGTTGTAAACCAACTCTGCACCATTTGCGTGTCTGAAACTGTCCTTAGGCCAGGTCTTAGAGTCTTAGAGGTGTGGTGGCAGTTGTCCTGACAGGTTGCTCTTCAGTGGCTATAGTTCCTACTTCTAGCCTTACAGGATCTTTTCCCAGGCAGGCCTGCAAGTTCAAGCAGAGCAGACACCATCTGTTCTCAGAATGTATATAGAAATTCTTAATATAGTTCAAACCAGGGAATAGCCAGCTTTCCCCCTCTTTTCCACAGCCACCAAAAATTCTGCGAATGAAGGATTAACCCCAACCAGCAACTTCTTAATCTGCCTTCTGCTCATCCATACCTTAGGTCTTGCCTTCGCGAGGTCATTAACCAGTGCTTTAGCTGTAAACTTCACTTACTAATAATCTCACTGTGCTTAGATGAGTTCTTGATAAGAAGGCCTGGAACGTATTCTTAGACTGATAAAGACTATAAACATTCAGCGAAGAGAAGTGGGCAGGATCTACCAGTTCTGACCATCTTGTCCTGGCATATTCCAGATGCAGGCATGTACTCTAGACTTTGAAAATGAAAAACTCGACCGTCAGAATATGCAGCATCAACTGTATGTGATTCTGAAGGAACTCCGAAAAGCAAAAAGTCAAATAACACAGTTGGAATCCTTGGTAAGTTTTGAATGGCTACTATAAAACCTATTCTTCATTCTCTTTTTGGTTCCTCCCCATTTATGTGCCAGCTCAGTTTCCAAAACAGTAAGGTAGCTTCAGATGAACTTTATCTCAGATCGGTAGTTGCCTTCGATGTGGCACCTAACCTTACAGCCTCAATTCAGAACGCAGAAGGAGAGGCGTCACAATCCTCTCACTCATAGGTACTTCACTGGTGTCTGGGATCATCCCAGGTTGGATGCTGCCGTTCTGGAGGTGTCCCGCAGTAGTTTGCAGGGAGGGGAGAAGGTGGGAAAGAGGGCAGCATGACATTCTTTTTTGTATTTCTAATGAATCTGTGTGCGTCTATGTGGCCAGATGTCCCGTTAGTTTACATTCATATATTGTCTTTGAACTACAGAGTATTTGGAAATGGGGAAATATTATAAATATAACTCCTAGTTTCTAAGGGAGAGGAAAAATTAGTTGCTGAGTAACTTAAAACTTTCATATTAATAAGATGAACATCTTCATAATGTACTATAAAATATAAATTTTTAAGGTTTCCTGACGGTTTTAAATTCTTTTTTAAAAAAAGCAAGATCTCAAAGCTGTGTAATGTCCTGCTCATCTGCGTGTGTAACACGTCTAAAAGTCTTCGCTGCTCTCAGTTTCACACAGGGTTTTGTTGCTGCTTTTCTCTTTTGTATTCTGCTTTCACTGCCCAGGGTTGGTCTGGTCTCTCCACCTTCCCACTTCAATCTCCCAGGTACAGGGGTCTTTGTATTTCTTTATTCCTTAACTTCTGTTTTACGAAGCTGGCAGATGGATTCACATTCTTGAGAATGTCGTGGTAATTCCCATTATTTTGTACAGTGAATTTAAGAGAAGGGAAAGGAATGGTGTCTTCCCTTTACAGTTGGCTCTGTGCCTCTTAGCAAAGCCTATGTATATGAGCACTATCTCATACGGAGTATTTACATTGTCCAAGTTATTTATTAAAATATTGATGAGCAGCTGAACGGTGGTGACACACGCTTTTAATCCCAGCACTTGGGAGGCAGAGACAGGCAGATCTCTGAGTTGGAGGCCAGCCTGGTCTACAAAATGTGTTCAAGATAACCAGGGCTCCACAGAGAAACTTGTCTTAAAAAACAAAACAACAATAACAACAAAAATATTGATGAGCAGAATTCTAAAATAAAGTGTAGGGCTGAAGCACGCAGAGAGTGTAGGAAGCAGTTCCCACTGCCGAATCCTCAGTGTTACGTTCAGATGGTGTTCATTTGATATTTGTTTTGCAGAAGCAGCTGCATGGGTTTACCTTCACAGAGCAGCCGTTCCCACTCCAGGGAGAACCTGAAAACAAAGTGAAAGCTACCTCACCCAAAAGTCCCAGTGCTGCCCTCAATGAAAGCCTAGTGGAATGTCCCAAGTGCAGTGTACAGTACCCAGCCACCGAGCATCGAGACCTGCTTGTCCATGTTGAATACTGCATGAAGTAGCACAACTGTTCTGGCCTTTGTAGTGAATAAGTCCACACTGTATTCTTTGTCTGTTTATAGGCACTTTAAACCACAGATCACATCTTTTCCACCAGAAACTCTGTCTGCCCTTGTCTCTCTGGCATATGAGGGCGTCCTTGTATTTTTTTGGCCACTTTGCATTCTCCTTGGTGGCGATACCTCCCTGAGTTGGTCTGTCATCAGGCTGCAGTGACAGAATGTGGTGGGCAATGGCTGTCCAGACTTCCAGCACTTCACACTGTTCCAGTAACTAGCACTTCACACGGTTCTAATACTTGATAAACACGAGCTATTGGGTTATTGGTTGTGGCTTAAAGCTACTGACCAGCAAGCAGACATTTTATGCTTTGGGGGTTTTAAGAGAATCAGAAGGTAATTAACCATGGAACTTACTGTGCTGATCTCTTTTATGTAAGTGCTTTGTACCCTGACACTTGCATTTGATAGCTCTTGCTACTATAGAACGGTTACTAGGAAAGTTGGGAAGTTTTGTAATCTTTAGCACTGTTAACTGTTCTAAGCACAAAGCAGGTTTTGTTTGAAGAACGCCTTTAAGAAGCTGTACATTTTCACTAATATTATCTGACCATAACTTTGACTTAAATTTCATTAGCACAGATCAGTTTCCTAAAATGCCAAAATGAACAAAACTTTAGCAAAACTATCTTGCCTCCTTATTTGATTTGCAGGGATTTTATTATATCTTTTTTGTTGTTTTTTTTGTTTTTTGTTTTTTTTTTTTTAGCACTCTTAAAGATGGTTGGGCAGTGTAATTATCAGATGTTTGTTTTCTAAATAGATATTTTTATATATGCTTAATGTAAACCAAAATGTGTTTTATTCCTTTAGATTTTCTAACATGTTTATACCTGGGCTACTATTAGCAATATGAAGGAGGAGATAGTAAAAGTATTTAATAAGTGTTACCATGTCCAGTGTGCGTACATAGCCTTAAGATCTCTAGTCACAGTGTGGTGTTGAGAGTCTAGACTGACACACATTGTAAGGTGACAGGAACTGAGGAGGTAGGAGAACCATTCTGAGGGAGGTAAGGGAGTGGAGGCTTTCTGGTACCTCTGCTGAAGAGATCAATAAATACCTCTTGATAAATAAATAACTCCTGATCAATAAATATCTTTCTGAGCTGTTTGTTTCAAAGGCAAAGCAACAAGCCTGTGAAGGTATATGTAATTTTTGGCTTTTGTATTTTGGGAGCATAAAAAAATAGACAGTTCTGTTATTGTAAATAAAATTTTGTCTTTGGAGTTAATAATCCCAGACTCCTAATATCTTCAACCACAATTGGACAAAAGATACAGAAATACTTTTCAGGTAGGTAGTTCATATTCTGACTCACAGTGTTCTAAATGTGTGTTATAAGAAAATTGCTCCTTTTGTAACTTGTAAGTAAGCCAGACATTGCCTCTAGTTTATAGATACAGAAAATGGCTTGCCCATTCAGAAGTAGAGACCAGGCTTTGGGTCTCTGCCTGTTTGGGTCAAGGGGTCTCCCTGAACATGTGGCCAGAAGATAGGGTTAGCAGCTGGGCAGACCCAGCAGGCCCTGAATCCGACTCCTGGAGTACATTTTGTGTAGTTCACTGGAGTTTTGGAGCTAGGCTTTCCCTGCATGCTTCATCCACCGTCCAGGTACCTTGGGTAGATGTCAAGAAAAGGAATAGTTCTCTGAAGCATTCCCTGTGTTCAGCTTTTTTTCATATTTTTATTAGATAATTAGAATAGGAAGAATCTTTTTTGGTTTTCTAGGCTCGTGTTACAAAAGCAAGGATCTCTCAAGAGGTTAAGACCTGAAAACCTTTGAAGGGTTGAACACAGTTCTTTCTTCACTGTCTACCTTTTTTATGGTGTTTGGCCACTTGTGTTTAGGCCACAATTGATTCTGAAGGACAGTACCTGTCCTTCCGATGTTCTGAAGGACAACGGAACCTGGTAGGTGTTGAATTCTCATTCCTAATTGCAGCTCTGTGATCCCAGCACCATTCCAAGATTAAGCAGTTCACCCAGTGGCTAATGTAGAGGAAAGCGTGGTATCTCTACTGAAGGATCCATCATCCCTCTCTTTCTCATTATATTGTTATTCCCAACAAACACACTGGGGATGTCATTCCCTTTGTCCGTTATGGCATGTCTGTGGGCACACATCTGTGATCCTAACATCAGGAGGCTGATCTTGGAGACCCTTAAGTTCCAGGCCAGCTTGGGCTACATAGCAAGATTGGTTCAAATATCAAAAGGCAAAAAGATTACAGAAAAACAATATTTTAAGCATAATATACAAAATAAAATTTTGGGTTTTTTTAATTTGAGATTTTATTTTTTTATATGTATGAGCGTTGCTGGCATGGTTATTTGTGCACACACGTACAATGCTCACAGAGGCCAGAAGAGGGCATCAGATCCTCTGGAACTGGAATTTAGGGGGTTGCAAGGTGCCATGTGGTTGGGAAATTGAACCTGGGGCTTCTGGAAGAGCAGCCAGTGCTCTTAACCACAGAGCCATTTCTCCATCAACCAAAATTAAGAAATTTTGACACATGCATCCTTGTAACCATCAGGCAAGCAGAGCTAAAAACTACAGCAGCATCCCTGAAAGTGTCTTTACTCTGGCTCCAGTCCAGAACCCCTTCTTGACAAGAGGCAATCTCATGTCTGTTACCATGTATTGGTTTTGTCAGATCTTGAAAGTCATGTATGTGGAGTTACATATTTGGATCTTGCTTTTTGACTCCTTAAGTATTGTCAATGTTTTTATTTCTTAAAACTTCATTACTTCTTTTTAAAAAATTATACGTTAGCATACAAGTAATGGGTTGCATCATAGTGCCTTCATACATATGTACCATGCTACTTTTTAAAAGTCATTTCTTCCCCCAGGTAGTCTCGCTGACCTCCGCTTTCACACACACACATATTGTGTTATTCTCCTACTTCCCTGTCTTAAAATATTTTCCTCCTCTTTCGTGACGACCTGCACATGTGTACATACACGCTCACTCTCATGCACACTTAACACATTCACATGCAAATGCATGCACTTCTACCATGTTCATATAACTTTAATAGCTGAATAATATTCCATTTTATAAACATCATTTAGTCTACTGTACTTCTCTTGGTAGGAGTTTGCATTGTATTTTGCCTGAGTGTTGTGGGGTATTTGTTTGTTTTGGTGGTGTGAGAAGCAAGCTCAGAGCCTCATGCTCTGTATGTGCTTTATTGCTGAGCTACACCCCAAGCCTCTTATGCAAATATTTTTGGAGGCCTATCTTTTCATTTCCATTAAGGAAATACTTATGATGCATCACTGTAGGTGATAGTTATCTTTACTGACAACTATCCAACCATATTTTTCAGTGACTGAAGGAATTTTTTATGAATGAGCCTCAGGAAGATCCATATACACAGTACAGTACACACTCTGCAATAAATACTGATTTTTTATGTCTCTACCTAAGTGAAAGCCCATGGCCCAGAGGCAGCTTCCCAGTCCTCAGGCTATGTTCAGCTATCTGTTCTGGCGTATCCCAGGCATGTTTTAGACTGGGAATACTGTGATACCTGCTTCTTGGGGGGCCTGGTGGATAATGAGATGGGGCAGCGACGGCAGTGGGGACTAGTTTGTCCAAGAAGAATGAACACAATATGGCTGTATTCTTAACTTTTCTATTGTTAGAATAAGACACCATGCCCAAGGCATACTTTGGCTTCTAGTTTCAGAGGGATGAGAGTCGTCATCGCTGGAAGGCACGGCTGCAAGCCACAGATGTGACCGGAAGCTGACAGTTCACACTTCACCACAAGCACAAAGCAGAGAAAACAGAGTGTAGCAATTCCATAATCTCTCAAAGCCTGCCTCCAGTGTCACTTCCTTCAGCAAGGCTGCGTCTCCCCAACCTCCCCAAACAGTGCCACCAGCAAATCCCAGACCCTAGGGAGGACATTTCTCAGTTAAATCACCATAATAGCTTAATTTTTAGATTTTTTTTTTCTCTGAGAGAATTCTGAAATTTAAAATATGAAACCTCTCAAATTTTAAATACAAAGCTAATGAAACATTAAGAATGTGGGTCACAACAAACTAGCAGTTTGTGACTTTCCTGTGGAACAGTTGCATGGGACAAAGGAAGAGTGACTGGCCTGAAATGGGAAGGAAGCCAAGAAAAGTCCAGGGTCCCTGCCTGCCATGTGAGCAGGGAGCCTTCCCTGTGTCCACTTCAGTTCAACAGGTGCTGTTTGAGCTACACAGCCAATACAGCTTTCCCTCACTCTTGGCTGCCACCTGCCATCTGGCAGCTTTTAATGGTCACATTTCTGGACAGAGCTGGCTAGCAGCCAGCATTTCCTGATTCCCTTCTGTAACCCCAGACCCACGCTGAAGGTCAGTGGTGGGAGGATCTGGCTTCAAGACCAACTTTGGGTCCAGGAAACTCACCTTTGGAAAATGCTGATTTCTAGGCCTCTATGTGAATCTTTGAGAGAGTACTTTCTGGGGCACTTTGGGTATGACTGAAGATTGAAAACTAATCCAATTTAGTGGCACAGGAGATCCCAGAGATGGAGTCACTTACACGAGGTCACATACCCAGTTTGTAGATGAGGGGAAGAACAAAAGCTCTTCAAGGTAGCAGTTGTCCTGCTGGCTAACCTTGTATACTTGGATTCCAGTAAAATTACTCTTTTGGAGACCTTGAGTATTTTGTTGTTCTAAGTCAAGTCTACTCGTAGTATCTATGGGCCTCGCTCACATTTTTCCTTTGTGCTCTGGTGATCGGATGGTTGAGTGGGCAACGCCAGGCTGACATTCAACTGAACTCTGCTGTAACACTCAAACAAGGTTGAGGGGTCAAGGACCAAGGGCAAGGGCAAGAGTGGTCTGAGAGGACAAAGCCCTGGCATGGTCTTGTAGTCCTGAAAAAGTGGGAGACTCCAAAGAACCAAACTCACATAGTATTACCCAAACCGAACAGTCGGAGATGGACTAACATGAGCCAGGAGGAACAGGTTGGTGTCTGCCACAGTGTGGATCTGAAACTCACCTTCCAGACACACTCACTC
>JADRCH010000142.1:5293621-5307955 GCA_019843965.1 Rhynchomys soricoides | reverse complement strand
TCAGAAGACATTACAGGAAAGCTCTCTGCCACAGTGTGGATCTGAAATGAACCAGAAAGGCATACATGATAATGGATCGATCCTTGGAGTGTCGCTACTGGGAGAACCTTTTAAAGGCTGAGTCTCATGAAAGCTTCCTTCATGGGGCATCTCCTTGAAGGGGACAGTGGGACTCTGAACTTCACATTTTTGTTTTCCTTTTTCCTTTTTTTTTTTTTTAAAAAAGATTTACTTATTTTATGTATATGAGTACACTGTAGCTGTCAGACACAGCAGAAGAGGACATTGGATCCCATTACAGATGTCTGTGAGCCACCATGTGGTTGCTGGGAACTGAACTCAGGACCTCTGGAAGAACAGTCAGTGCTCTTAACCACTGAGCCATCTCTCCAGTCCTTGTTTACCTTTTCACTTCTTCCTCCATGAGTGGCTTTGCTCTGTCACGTGCTCCCAAGTATGATGTTTCTGTCTTACCACAGGCCCCAAAGCAGATGAGAGGCCCATCTGACATCTCCCCAAGGTTGAGAGACAATAGACTTTCCAAACAAGGCGATGGTCGATTTATTAGTCGATTTAAACGTACACTGTTCAAGTAAGAAGCATGTTGTTATAAGAGAATTGTTAAACGGAGCTGAAAGAAAACATGACCTATGTTTTATTGGTAACTTTCTGATGCCAAGGTCTTCAGGGAAGGGCAATCGCTTTGGCCCAGATTCTGATCCAGTAAAGGGTGTTTCCCATAACCTGGTGACTTAATGATGGGAGCCACATAGTCTCAAATATACGGAAGGCAAACTTGAATGTTGACCTGTTATATGGGGAAATAAGTTAACTGGAGGGTTTGTGGAGAGAAAAGAAAAACAGATAAAATGTCCCTTGGCTGTTTCCATCACAAATTATGATAATGGACATGAGCCACCTCATATGGAAGACAAAGGTGAACTGCTCTGTGTGGATGATGAAGGCAGGCAACCTGTGTGGATGATGAAGGTCAGCCACCTCCCCTGGATGATACAGGCATGAGTGACAAAGGCAAGCAGCTCCACTCAGACAAGGAGGCATGCCCCTTCCTGTGGATCCCATGGATCTGTCTTGCATGAGGGCACGGATGATGAAGATGGGCCTTTCATTCCATATTCACAAGGTAAAGGTGAGCGCCAGGCAACAGACAGCAGGGCCAAGAACAAGGCTGTCCTGAGCATATTGTCATCAGTATAAACTTAATGAGCTGCTGATTAGGTTCTAAACGTTATTACATGACATTAACCATGTGTTGCATACATGCTGCAGTAATGACTCCTTCCCTTGAACGAATGAACTTAATGGAAATGAGCCTTTTTATTGCAGACAAAGAAAGAAGCCCTTCTGCTTTGGAAATTTCTTTTGTATCTTAGCATCAGCCAATCGAAGTACCCTAGGAAAAACCTTGACATGAAAACGTATTGACCCAGGTTGAAATTCTAGTGCTGATTGACCTTGAGCAAGCCACTTCTTTCTCCCTGTACTTAAGTTGCATCAGCTTCAAGATAGGAATGGTGGTATGCTCCCAGCTAGCATGCTAGGGAGTTGTACGATCAAGGTCTGCTTTACATAGGAAATTCCTCTGTGTGTCCCAGTGACACCTCATATGGGCCACCCCTCCCCCCAAAGCAGCCTTTCAACACCAGAGAACAGGTGAGAGCGCATTGCGGGTGGAGAATAACATCCAGAATTACTTCTGTTTTCCTTTTTTTTTTTTTTTTAAAGATTTATTTATTTATTTTATGTATATGAGCACACTGTAGCTGTCTTCAGACACACCAGAAGATGACATCAGATCCCATTACAATGGTTGTGAACCACCATGTGGTTGCTAGGAATTGAACTCAGGACCTCTGGAAGAGCAGTCAGTGCTCTTAACCGCTAAGCCATCTCTCCAGCCCCACTTCTATTTTCTAGCAATATAAGTGGTGCAGTATAAGTGGTGGAGAGAATGCAGGAGAAGAGGGTGATTACTACCTGACCCCAGGATCCCCAATTCATTTTACCTAGCCATCTTAACTGAATTTCCTCACCCTTATCAATGCAGAGGCAGATAATATGAAGAGCTGAGAACTACATAATCAGGACATTTGGAGAGAGAGAGAGAGAACCTGCTACTCAAATCTGGTGATCTGAATTCAATTTTCAGAACCCATATGAGGCAGAAGGAGAGACCAGATTCTGCCAGACTGTCCTCTGACTTCTGGACTTGTATCTCTCTCTCTCTCTCTCTCTCTCTCTCTCTCTCTCTCTCTCTCACACACACACACACACACACACACACACACACACACACACACGGAGGTGGGGGGGAATAATGAGTTAAAAAAACACTGGCCAGGGAGGTGGCTCAGCAGGTGAAAACACTAGCCTTACAAGCTGACAACCTGAGTTTAATCCCTGGAACCCATGTAAACAGGGAAATGTGTGGTGGCATGCATCCAACGTTCTTACAGTGGTTAGGGATGATGGAGACAGAATAGCCTGGAAGCTCATGGACCAGCTAGCCTGAATATAGGAACAGGAAGAGAATACAGCTAGCCTGAATACAGGAACAGGATATCTTCCTCAACAAGGCAAAGTGAGAACTGATTCCTGAGAGTTGGCCTCTGATTTCCAGACATGCACTGGGGCACTGAATAATTAAAATAATTAAGCAATTAATTCAAACTTTAGGAATGATATAATGAAGCATGGCCCCGGACAATCCCGGTTCAGATCAGTTTCACGCTGTTAAGGTCTCCAAGTTCTGTGACCTGTTCCCTTCTCTATGTTCACACTAGGGCTATAGCAGCTCCAACTTCTACTGTTTAATTAGACTTTTACCTAAACCCATGAAGACAGCCTGATGAGCACCCCATAACTCACTCTCTCTGAACAATCCTTCCCCTCCAAATGGAAATATCTATACAGAAACTCCCTGGTGCAAGTCCCTGTGTTTTATTGCCTGGGATGGGACATCTTGGTGAAATGGGGTTTATTCCTTTCTCCAGTCACAGTCTTTGTGTACTGGGGTGCTCCTTCATCTTACAGTTCTGAACCCTAGAGCATGTGGCCTCCAAGCAGGGGAGAGAGGGATCCTTCTGAAGGAGGCACATTAACTAACTTTCAGACCAGAAGGGACACAGCTGACTCATGTTCTGATGAGGCAGAACTTGGTCCCAAGGCTCTGCTTACTGCAAAGGTAGCTGGAATGAGCAATACCCCCAGGAAAAGGAGATGGTGTGATGTCACACCATGCCATGCAAGGTTCTCAGAGATGCCAGGGAGGGAGAGATCCCCCTCCAGACTGAAGCTTGGTGAAGAAAAGAGTCTCCTCTGGGCTTCCATGATCCCTCTCCTCTCTTTTCCTCTCCTCTCCTCTCCTCTCCTCTCCTCTCCTCTCCTCTCGTTTGCTCCTCTCCCCCCCCCCCACATGTTTTTTTTCTCTCCAAGATATGTTTCTTAGTGTGGTCTTTGTAGCTGTCCTGGTACTAGCTCTGTAGAATAGGCTGGCTTTGAACCTGAGGTCCTCCTTCCTCTGACCCCTGAGTGCTGGGATTAAAGGTTTGTGTCACCACTGCCTGGCTGAGCCTCTGCTTGTAGTTCTCTGCTCTCACATCCATCTTTCACCCCTCACTCCATCCTTCCATCGCCCCAAAAGGGTATACGCTTCATAAGGTCAGAGGTTGTGTTTCCTCCTATCTCTCATGCCTGGCAATAGTGTGGGCTAGAAGATGCCTAAGGAACCCAGTAGGAATGAGCAACTTTTACAATGATTTCAACCATTTGTGTCTGAGACATACCCGGCTTTTTGTCTTTGGAATTTCCAGTAAATCATAGCAGAGTAAGGGGTATGAGTCAGCCACTAAGCAAACATGGCTGTAAAAGAGATGTAAAGCAGACCTCAAGTATGTGGCCATAAATAAAGTCAATGTTTGATCAATGACATAACCTGGGCAAAGCTTTCTTTAAGAGAACTGACCTTTGTCTTAGAATGCCCAGCTTTGGGACTGGAACCGAAAGTCTTTCTCCAAGCCTGATGTTAAAAGTTCTTATGTGCCCCAAGAGGCATCACAGCAATGGTGGCTGATACAAGAGGGAAACAATGCTTGGTACTGGAAACCTAGCCTGCCCAGGGCTAGCCCTGGGTCTTGGAGGAGAATCTACAACCAACAATGATCTAAATCAGCATACTCCTTAACTACAATGCAAACTTTTGTCCTTATACCCCAGATAAGTGTAGTCCTCACCCCTCATCAAGGAAACTTCTTTTTGCAATAGAGGGAGACTGTTAAAGAAAACCACAACCAATCAAAATACAGAGCCGCGGAGCCCAGTTCCAGTGGATACATCTACAAAACCCTCCAGCGCCGGAGGCTCGGAGAACATTGTGGAAGAGGGCATGGAAAGCGGGGGGTAGAAATAGTGGGTGTAAGAGCCAGAGGATCAGGGAGTTTACTTCGAAATCGTATCTTCTAGGAATTCCAGAAGCTACACCCATGGAGTCTTGCCAACAAGACTGGCCAAACCTAAGCTGAACAAGGACAACAACGGGCATCCCAAAGTGGACAGGCCGCAAGTCTACACAAAGAGCTACAGTCAACTAAGAAATGCTGAGGTCAGGAGAAATAGACTGATGACATGGAGGAACACACCAATCGGTTATCAAATATCAAATGGCCAATCTTAAAAACATGCATACAATTAATATTATACAGACTGGGCAGGTTGGATTAAGGGATGTATGTGCATTCGTATATGCATATGACAACAGTTAATGAAAAAAGAGGCCATGACTTTGAAATTGTAAGGAGGGGTGCATGAGAATGTTTGGAGGGAAGAAAGGGAAGGAGGGAAATGATGTAATTATAATCTTAAACGTAAAAATAATTTCAAAAAAGAGGTAAGCCACTGTACTGGCTGGTTTTATGTGTCAACTTGACAGAAGCTGGAGTTGTCACAGAGAAAGGAGTTTCAGTTGAGGAAATGTCTCCATGAGATCCAGCTGTAAGGCATTTTCTCAATTAGTGATCAAGGGGGGAGGGCCCCTTGTGGGTGGTACCATCTGTGGGCTGGTAGTCTTGAGCTCTATAAGAAAGCAGGCTGAGCAAGCCAGGAGAAGCAAGCAAGCCAGTAAGCAGCATTCCTCCATGGCCTCTGCATCAGCTCCTGCTTCCTGACCTGCTGAGTTCGAGTCCTGACTTCCTCTGGTGATGAACAGCAGCATGGAGGTGTAAGCTGAATAAACCCTTTCCTCCCCAACTTGCTTCTTGGTCTGATGTTTGTGCAGGAATAGAAACCCTAAGACAGCCACTTAGGGTAGCTTGATTTATACTTTGCACAAAATTTATTTAAGGAATTCGGGTGAGATACACTAGTTAAGGAACAAGGGAGGTATACTACCAGTAATGATTGTCACCACCACTGTGGCTGAAATGCATGGAGAGTTAATTCTTCAGGGCGCCATATCTAACGATCCTCCCAGCTCTGTCACGAGTCAGGTCCCATTTCCATGCCTGTTTACTGATGGCTACAAGAGGCATCGTTTAGCTGCTGGGCTGACAGTGAGGAAAATGAAAACCAGGCTGTTTCTCCAAGTCCAAAAGCAACATCAAGCTTTCATTGGATTCAGATTCAGGGTCCTGGAAACAAATTGGTGGGGCTCTTGGCCCAAATCTACTGGCTTGTACTAACAGTGTGAGTCTCTTCTCACCCACACTGTTCTGGATTGACAGCTCAGCTGCTTGGTCCCCTTTAGACTCATTTACTTGAAGCTGGATCATCTCGTGGTCTAGCTTTGAATACCACTCAGTGCTTCATCTACTGAATCCCGTTATCTAAAAACAGCCGAAAGACAAAGCTGGAGTCTAGGGGAGGAGATTATACAGGCGGGTGACTGCCAGGACCCACCCTCTGTTGGGAACTATCTTAGAGACTGACAACTCTGTTGGCAAATCTAAATGAGCAAAATGTACAACACCCCCAGGCACTTTACCAACCCTCAAGTATGGTCTTTCATAGTCTGTGAGGTGGACAAGCCAAGCAGATCTCTAGTGCACAGACACACAGGTACACATGAGTGCCTCTGCGAGAGCGCACGTGCGCGCACACACACACACACACACACACACACACACACGCACACACACATACACACGCACACGAATACACATGCACACACACAGCTTATGGAGATTTTCTCTGCAAAAGTCACACCACACCATTTCTTTGTGTGGGCAAAGGACTGGCATTTTGGTTTTCAGAATCCTAGGCCAGTGCACTTCACAGAATTCTCTAAATCGCCAAGGTTCAGAACTCTTGGACACTTTGAATGAAACAGGGAGAAAACAGAGGCTCCAGCAGCTCAGTGTAAGCAAGGGGAAGGAATTATGGACCCAGTGTTTAGAACTTAAAGGGCAACACAATGGTAAGCATTGAATTAAAAAGCTGTTCCTAAGACTCACCTTAGAATGGGCGAGTCTGAGGACTGCTATGTTCCTTTCACTCTTTCTTTTTCTTCTTTGTATTTTCAAATAGCACACAACAGATATTACTATTATTATTTTTATTTGTTTATGTGTGTTGTATGTTCAGGCACATGTGTGCAGGTGCAAATGAGCAGGTTCCTGCTTGTCAGGCATACATTCAGTGGTCAGAGGACAGCCACCTTTCAGGTGTCAGTTGTCTTCTTCCACAGTGACATCTTAGAATCCAATTGAGGTTATGGGATCTGTGCAGAAGACATTTCTACACAGAAACCATCTCAGAGGCCAGCTATTACTTTTGATATAAGTGTTTGCTTTATTCATTTATTGAAAAACACCAGATTTAAGCTGATTTCGCCAACCAAGATGGAAGGTATACTTAAGGACAATATAGTACCTTACATCTGCATCTTCCAAATGCTTTTAATTCAAAGTCTAATTTGATTTCGACAACTCAAGAATTTGGACCACAGTGTCCTTTTTATCAGTCTGTAAAACTAACCTAATTACAGGCAGCTGGGGACAGCCAGATCTCCAGGGCCATTCATAGGCCACAGATGCTATCACAGAAGATTTCAAACTCAGGCTTGCTTTTGGATTTGGAGAATCCATTTCCTATGCCACTTCATCTCCTGATGGGCCATCTGTCTCCCTGCTATTAGCTACCCCAGAGTTCATCCCTCTATCCTTTGGTGCCATTGGTACTGGAAACCTGCCACCCTCCGTTTCTGTCCAGATTCCAGATGTGGGTGACTCCAACCTCACCATTAAGAGCCTGCCTTGGAATCTTGCCAGCGATGTTACAGAAGAGTCTGTGGACAGGAGACAGGCAAGAGCTGCCATGGCTCTGCTTCCTTGTAGGATAGGGTGTTGACACAAAGCCAATTTGGAGGAGAAATCAAGGTGACACCCAGACAAGTCTTTGGATAGCTCAGTCAGATGTGCCTAGCTAGAGTAAGATCTGCCTCTCGCCTCGTGCTTAGGAGACAACTGTACTCTTTTCCTTCCTCCTTTTCCTTCTTTCTTCTATTTTGGTTTGATTTAGTTGTTGTTATTGTTGCTGAATTCCTGTTAGTTATCAATAAAATATTTCCTGAAAAATATATTCTGCAGCCTTCATTTTCTCCTCTCTAGTCTGAGGGCAATGATACCATTCAGCTTTTGTACAGGCTGTGACAACAAGCGGCATCACAAGAACCAGCGTTATCATGAGCATGACACTTATGGCGCTTACCCAGCGGTTAGTAAGTGCTACCCAGCACTTCTAAGGCCTTAGGAAAAGCTGAATTCAGAAAAAAAAAATGTTTCTAAAAAGGAAAAATGAAAGGCAAAGCACATACACGCAGGCACAAACCATCTCCAGTCACGAAAATCCAGGGAACAGAGCCCTGCAACCCAAAGCATGAAAAGAGAGGTTAATGAGTTCATTGGGAAGCTGAGAGTCTGGAATTACATCATTCAAGTCTCCAACCCTGCCTTTCTCACAAATGTGTACACACACACACACACACACACACACACACATGCGCGCGCGCTCACCCTCTCAGAATCTCATCCAGATGATGCTGGTTCCAGGGGAAAATGGAGCTCTTATGCCAGCAGTCATTAGAAACAGCAAGAACTGGGCAAGGAGGATGGGAGCTGCAGTGGCTGGCAGCACAGAAATGCCTGGTTTTGCAATACAGCGTGGGGAGAAGGAAGATAGTGTAGGGGAAAGTTAGCCTGACTGCTCGGAGCCTCAGCCTTGCACTGGCTGTGGGAATCGAGGACACAAACTGACACTGGGGATCTGCTCAGTGAAGACTGGCTGTTGGAGAGGGGCGTTGAGAGTATGATGAAGCCCAACCCCCACAAAGGCTCTGATGATCTGCCAGATGTTAGCACATGCATGCAGAAGAGCACACTCCAGCTGGATTAGCAGGGAAGGGCATTCTGTAGTTCATAGACTCTCCAGTGGGAGGACTGGCCCTGGAGATACCCCAGCCTGAAACAGTGTCTACAGGCTGGGACTGTTCTGACCCACACCCCCTGTTGCTGATGTTGTGCTTCTGGATGCCAGCAGCCCACCACTGTGTGCGCTCCCCCTGTTGCTGATGTTATCCTTCTGGAAGCCAGCAGCCCACCACTGTGTGTGTGCTCCCATCCTTTGCTTCTGTGCACTTCTAGCTTCCTCATTCTCCTGAAATGTCCATCTCTTGCAATGTGTCTGATGGGCTAAGTTCAGGAAAGAGGCCGTGTTGCGAGGGGCTAGGGAAGCCAGTGTTGACCTTACACCTCAAGAAGTCGTTTTTAGTAATATGCCCGCAGCCAAGTATCTATATTATGTATGTGTGAATGCATATATACAGAAGTAAGCATATAACCTCTGTCTAGGTTCCCTTGGATTTTAGAAACCCACGAACCATCATTCAAGCCACCACCAACAGCAGAAAGCCCTGTCCCCTTATTTGTCACTTTTTCCAAGTCAGAGTTACTGCTTCGAGCACTGCCCAGTCACCCTTCTCCTTATGGCTTGCATGCCAGGTCATCACTGTGCCTTAGATGTGGACCCAGATCCCTCTTCCTCTCTACCATTTAAATGAAATCGTGAAACACTTTCAAAGGTGTAACAGGCCTATGGGGAAGATATTCCCTGCACCTCTGAGGCAGAGCCTTTTGGACCTGACTTAGTAACTTTTTCTCCCTTAAGATTCAGCCCTCTGACTTCCCTGAGGTCCTATTAGAGACCACAAAAGCCCTGGCTTTAGAGTCAAAGTATCCTTAAAGACAAATTGGACATTAAGCCTAAAACACAAACACAGAAGCAATTTTTAAAAAAGATTTCTTCTCTTTTCCTTCTTATTTATGTATATGCATGTGTGTTTTTGAGTGAATGTCACATGCGTGCAGGTATCCACAGGGGCCAGAAGACGTTGTCAGACCCCATGGGCCTGGAATTACAGGTGGTTGTGAGCCAGCTGACTGGGTGCTAGAAAAGGAACTCAGGTCTTCTGAAAAAGCAGTGAGTGATCTTAAACACTGACCATCTCTCCAGCTCCTACAAGCGATCTTTAAAACTGTGATTGGACTGCACAGGTGAGTAGTATTTTCCTACTATAAATCTCTGTAATTCCTCTGGGTGCTGCAGCTCACACCTGTCATCCCAGCACTTGGGAGCAAAAACAGAAAGATTGCTACAAGTTCAAGGCCAACCTAAGCTGCATAGTTTGAAAATAAAACAAAATATTGGAACTCAGACAAGATTGCTATTTTTTTAAGCATAAGATTCCTTTCTCTTTCTTTCCTCCATCTTGTTTCCTTTTCTCTCTGACTGACACACTGTTTTTAACAAAAGGTAAGGACAAACTGTAATCGGTCTACTAAAAAAGTAGGTGTGGTTTTGTAGCCCTAGGGAACATTGCCTGGTCTTTACTATTTCTTTTTCACGTTAGACACATGAAACTAAGCCAAGCACTGACTGGTGTCTGAGAGCCACCACTGGAGGATGTGTCCTTTTGCCTTGCTGCCACACCCTGGGAGAAAAGCTAAACATGCCTGTTATATGCATTGAGGGAACTGAAGTATAGTGTAGGGAAAAGCGGGGTGTGTGTGGTACAATCCTTTAATCCCAGCACTAGGGAGGCAGAGGCAGGCTGATATCTATGAATTCCTGGTCTATAGAACAAATTCCAGGGCAGCCAGGGCTACACAGAGATACCCCGTCTCAAAGGAAGGAAGGAAGGAAGGAAGACAGGCAGGCAGCCACCATGGGAGCCGCCTTCAGACTTCGCCCAATCCCAATCACTTCCTAAATATCCTGCATCCAAATAGCACGCACATAGAAATCAGAAAGTGGACCAGAAGTTCATCTAACACGTGGATTTTTAGGGCCATATCAATCCAGAACAGCATATTATAATAAAGATGTGCACACCATGACCTCCATTGTGTACAAGACTCCATCCATGTAGACAGATAGTCCCACAGAACAAACATCTGCATCTGTTACAGCAAAATCCCATGGGGGATTCTACATAGGAGAATGCTGGATAGATTTAATTTTTTCTGAATTAACTTCTTATATTTTGTAATTGAAAACAGAATAAGTAAAGAAACCAAAGGTGGTGATGGTGGGAGGGGTGAGTAATGCAAGAGAAAGCATGCACTCAAGTGCAAGACCTTGGCCCACAGTCGCCTTAGGACATGCACAGGTCTAGTGGCTCTTTTGGGCTTGCTCTGGCGTCACTCACCTGTCATCTTGGTGGTCCTGGCACTGGGGCCATGCAGTACTTAAGCCGAGTGTGCCCAAATGAACGGCTTTCCCACTAGGTGGGCCATGTGGCTCTTAGCCAAGAGATGCCCACAGGGAAAAGTTGCCTTTTCTGAGTTAAAACCTTTGTATTGGGGATTTACATCTTTTGATCGAGACCATGGAGGCTCCTGCACTGGGGCAGGCAGACCCTCACCAAGAGAAACAGAAGACAATTAGGTTTTCAGTTGGTACGGTTTCTTTTTTTGTTTGTTTTGTTTTTGTTTTTCGAGACAGGGTTTCTCTGTGTAGCCCTGGCTGTCCTGGAACTCACTCTGTAGACCAGGCTGGCCTTGAACTCAGAAATCCACCTGTCTCTGTCTCCCAAGTGCTGGGATTAAAGGCGTGCGCCACCCCTGCCCAGCCTTGATCTGGTTTCTTGGTGATGAGCAATAGCAGCTGATGATTCCTGGCCAGTCCAAGCTGGAGAGAGGTACACTGGAGTGACTCCTGGGAGATCCCAGTTGAGATAGGAAGAGCCCAGGTCAGGCGAGGGGAACTGGAGAGCCACTCAGCAATCACCCAGCTACAGGAATGGCCAAGCCCTTCTTCTCCAAAAGAACCTGCTGTCTTACAGTTCTGAGTCTTGATATGACCTTGGAACCTGAGGCTGCTCAGGTTCAAATCACACTTCCAAGGACCTCAGGCTAACTCCCTAACCTCAGTTCCACATCTGCAAAGGGCAAATAATGAAAACCACCAACTTACACTAACCAATTCTTTCTGTGAAACAAATTACTTCCAAAATCTGAGATCTTAAACCAGTAATAAGTATTTGTTACCTCCATTTCTGAGGGCCAGGTGCTTGGGCCTAGCTGGAAACGTCTTACAAGGTTTACTCAGTCAGATGTTAATCATCTGAAGGCTCCACAGAGGCTGGAGGATCTGTTTCCAAAAAGGACCTCCTGAGAGTAGCAGCAGCCTCCTTGGATTGGTCCACACCCTTTATACACCCAGATGAGGTAGAGTTCAGTCACACCAGGACTTCACTGACAGTAGTCAACATGGCTGTCCAATGGCAGCCGACTCAGTCCTCACGGCCAGCAAGTTTGGTATTGTTGACAGATGAATTCAGTTTTTCTCACATGAACTACTTTCACAGTAGTCCCAAGTAGCCACACCTGCCCTCCGAGGTCAGCGTGAGGATGAGTGAGAGACTTTGTTTTCCCCGAAGACAGGTTTTTAATTTCAGTATTTCTATTGCAACCTAGGTATGGTTACTCATAGCTAATGCTTGTAATGTCAGCGCTGTGTGCGAAGGATAGAGTCTGAGACAGGAGGATAACACATTCAAGGCCAGCAGGGGAAGAATAGTGAAATCTAACAAAACAAATAGCCTGAAGAGATGGCTTAGTGGATAAGAATAGCTGCTATGTAAACTTGAAGATCTGAGTTCAAATTTCTAGTACCCCGTAAAAAGTCAGGTGCAGTTGCTTGAACCTGCAACCTCAGCATTGTAGGGCACAGACAGGAGGATTCCTGGGGCCGATGTCAGCTTGCCTCCTGGTTCAGAGAGATTCTGAAAGGAATCAGGTGGAGACTGACAGAGAAAACAGCATCTTCTCCTTTAGCCTCTGTGAGCACATGCCCAGTGTACACACCAGCACACATACATCTCACAGGCCGTGCATGCGTACAATGCACCCACACATGTACAAAGGCCCAATTCCCTTAACCTGTATGATTAATAATTTTACTTCTATATGGATACACATATTTCATGAAAGGCATAGTTTGCAATAGCTTGCCGTGGTCATATCTCAGAATAAGCTTTGCCTTTCAGCAGCTGTATTATTTTCATTTTTAAAAAATAATTTAAAATTTTTATACAATATAGTTTGATCATATTATATTATTTGTCTTTCTCTAGCTCTTCCCCGATCCTACCCCCCAACTTAATGCTCTTTCTCAAAAGCAAAACACCCAACTACCAAAATATAAACACCCAATACCACACACACACAAAAAAACCCACTAAATTAAACTAAAACCAAACAAAAAGCACTGAAAACAAACAAACAAACATAAACACCAAAAACTCCACAGGCTAAGTATAATTTAATCAACTACTTGTAGGCATTGGGCCTGCCTTCTAGTATGGTTGATACATGCAGGGACACGCAGATTTGGGTTAGAGAGTTCCAGCAGGTCTCAGTTGCAAAGAGCTTCTTAGGTAAGAGTGAGACTTTGTGTCCACTTCCCCTTCTCAGGGAGCAGCTGTGGTTGATAAGCGACACACTTTCAGGACTTTAGTGACCGCTGAATGAATTAATGTAAGGAAGTGTTGTTAAAGACTGCCAGGCACATGGTCATTAGACCTGAGTGATTGCCATTCATACTATTCTTGTTACTATGGTTACTGTTTTATTTGCCTTCCTGGCCTGCTCCTCACCTTTCCCTCTCCCTAAACTCACCTCAGCAGTGGAGGCTTCCCCCCCCCCCCCATTGACTTTTGAGGCCCCCTGAGAGTAGCAGCAACCTCTTTGGATTGGTCCTAACTCTTTATAACTTGGGCGGGTGGGAAGGTGCTGAGTCACACCAGGACTCCATGACAAGGGTCAGGCAGGGCTGTCCAGTGAGGGCCCATCTCAGTCCTCATGGTTGTTAAAGGGTTGGCCCTTGCTTGAATTTCATCTTCTCCTCAGTGAGAGGCCCACAACAATGAATCTGGAGAAATACCCAGGTGGGTGAGGTCAGCCTGGTGGGACACACACAGGTGTGACTGAATGGAATGAGATTTGAGAACTTGGGCAAAACCCATCAGCAAGAAGGTTGAGCCACTTCTATCCAGCGTACAAACTGTACCTTGCATAAAATAGCAACCTAGGACTGCTTGTACAGGCATAAGCCCTGCTTGCCAACCTGGATCCTTGGCTGTGTCAACCCTGAAGGAGCGATGCCTCCTCCCAGCTTCCTAGAGCATGTTCTGTATCTAACTTGTGTAAAGGGCTGGAATGCTAGCTGCCCCTGGAGCTTGTTTAGAGCAGCCACTGTGCTTCCCAGCCCTGCCCTGGCCTCTCACTTGTGAATAATTCAGAAAGAGGTAGCTCACTGCTTTGGGTAGAGCCTTTTCATGTTTCAGTTTCTACCTGGGTTTCTTTCTTTTCTAATGCTTTGACCCTTTAGGACAATTGCTCAGGTTGTGGTGACCCTCAGTCATATCACTATTTCTTTGCTACTTCATAACTGCAATTTTGCTACTGTTATGAATCATAATGTAAATATTTGATATGCAGGATATCTAACATGCCACCCCAAAGGGGTTGCAACCCACAGGTTGAGAGCCACTGCTTTAAGGTTAGGTATAAATGCACAGGCCTGAGGCACACAGGAGCATCACCTTGTGTGCTTTTCCTCACCTGGGTGCTTCCATCTCTGCTGTGTGTCTGTTTCTCCCCTTGCAAAGTCAGGATCTATTGTGAGGCAGAAGGCAGAGCAGTCTCCCCTCTGAAAAATTTTCTCCTTTCCACCTGCCTCTGATGCCCCATCTTCTCAGGATAGGATCCCAGGCAGAGAGAGAGAGAGAGAGAGAGAGAGAGAGAGAGAGAGAGAGAGAGA
>JADRCH010000142.1:5248987-5281883 GCA_019843965.1 Rhynchomys soricoides | reverse complement strand
GCCTCTGCCTCTGCCTCTGCCTCTGCCTCTGCCTCTGCCTCTGCCTCCTCTGCCTCTGCCTCCTCTGCCTCTGCCTCCTCTGCCTCTGCCTCTGCCTCCTCTGCCTCTGCCTCCTCTGCCTCCTCTGCCTCCTCTGCCTCCTCTGCCTCCTCTGCCTCCTCTGCCTCCCCTGCCTCTGCCTCCTCTGCCTCCTCTGCCTCTGCCTCCTCTGCCTCCTCTGCCTCCTCTGCCTCTGCCTCCTCTGCCCCCTCTGCCCCCTCTGCCTCCTCTGCCTCCTCTGCCTCCTCTGCCTCTGCCTCCTCTGCCTCTTCTGCCTCCTCTGCCTCCTCTGCCTCCTCTGCCTCCTCTGCCTCCTCTGCCTCTGCCTCCTCTGCCCCTGCCCCTGCCCCTGCCTCCCAAGTGCTGGGATTAAAGGCATGGGGCATCATTCCTACTAGTTACCCCCTCTCCTACAGAATTCAAGAGTCCCCTCTTCTACCAGCTTTACTTTCCACTGTTTGAGCTGCTGTGGCTTCAGTTATTCATGGACAAATGAGGTCAGAAAATATTAGCTGGATATTCTAGGGGGAGGGGATTCCTGTTTCAGATAGCTTTAATTCCAGTCTATGGTTATAATTTCTTATTAATTTTCAGCGGGTCTCTTACTGTGCCTAATTTATAACTTAAAATTTAGCCTAAGGATGTAGGCATAGAAAAATGAGCAGTGCATATAGGGGGTCAGTGTGTCTCTGGGGATTCTAGAACATCCACCCCCCTGCCCCACACGACATGCAGTCCATGTCTTTCTGTATTCACACCAAAGGATCCTAACATGGAGAAACTCCCGAGTTCCTTAAAGACTGTGCCTGACTCTGTGGGAAACATCCCATTTTATAAACTGACCAGTTGAAGATATAAGTTAGAAGAACAGGAGGTGACGGGGCAAGGAGAAGGAGAGTGACAGAGTGTAGCCGCTTTAGAAAGAAAATGGCTGAGAAGGATCTGGGCTAGACCGTGGTGAGTTTCACAGTGAAAAGGAGCAGAGCCACGTGTGGCAACTCACCTCTGTAATCACAGCACTCAAGAGGCTGAGGCAGGAGGATTGCTATAAATTTGAGGTTGCCTGGGCACATAGTGATGCCCTATCTTTAAATAGATACATGAATAAGTAAGCAAATAAACACAAATAACAAAGGTCTGTTTTTCCAGCCCTCAGATAGGCAGTTTCCTGCCTGTGGCTCTTGGTTGTCTTTTCCAGTGGGATGCTACAAATGGAGGTTTTGGATGAAGAATTACTTCCTTCCCACTAACTCAGAGTACAGAGAGCTCCCTTCCCTCCCCTCCCTTCCCTTTAGAACCTTCTGCTGTCATGAGACCCTTCAAAACCCTCCGTCCATGTAGGCTCTGGGTACCCTGCAATCCAGGGGAGCTGATAGCCATGCTAATAACTCTATTTGGTATTTGAACGTGAGTTTTGGAACCTTACATTCCGGAGCAGTTCCTGCTGCACCGAGGGCAAGCTTTCCCACCCAAGTCTGCAGCATTGTCCTTGTTTAAGTATGGGTCTCATGTGTCAACTATCTGAGATTACTGTGGTGACCTGCGTTTGGTAAGCAGGCCAACACCTGGAGCACGTATCGCTAAGTGCTCAAGAACCACCACCAGCTATTATTAGTTTCCTTACCTTGGGACATCAGCATTTAAACATCCTTCAGAACAGCACAATTCTGACTGCTCTAACACGAGTGGCTGCCATTTCAAGAGGGTGGACACTTCCCAGCAACCCTAACCTCTCCCCAGGTCAGCTCAGTCTGCTCCAATGGGAGGCCTGCCTGTGTGTGCTGTGGCCCTGGCGGGGCAGTGACCCACACTCATCTGTGGGGAAGGCTCCACTTTGGCTAGAATGTGCTGTCCATTCATTCCACAAACATTTGCTGAGCACCCCTCTCCTCCCTCCCTACCACAAGCCACATAAGCACACATGGGGCCCAGGTGCTGCCCGAGTCTGTAGTCCAGTGCGGTCTGTGGTCTAGGAAACCCCCATTAGGGGTTCCTGTAGTTATTTTCTGCAAGAAGAAATAACCAAAGTCAGATAGAGAATTCTTCCAGAATGCAGCCTGACTCTGATCTCTCCAGGTGTCATAGCCTCTGAATTCTGAGTCTTAGAGGCCCGTGGACCGGTCACTAAACCCTTCCCTGTTATTACACAAGGTCAGTAGGTTATGCTGTCTCTCCATTGAGTGTGGATTGTCTGAGGACATGAGCACAGTCAACTTACCTTTGTTAACAAAAACTGGAGAATACCTTTTGAAAGTCTGTGTTAGCGCATTCCTGCAGGCCCAGCACTCTGGAGCTGAGGCAGGGGATCATGAAGTCACGGGCCAGTCTGGGAAATTTAGTGAGATTCTGTCTCAGAAAAGAGTCGAGGATTGGGGGTGTAGCTCTGTTGGTGGAGAGCTTGCAAGGCCCCGGGTTCATCCCGAGCACCACCTAAACCAGGCACTTTGATGATGTAAGAAGTGGATGTAAGAAGTTTGTAAGTTCTAGGTCAATCCTGGCTTTATAGTGAGTTAGAGGCCAGCCTGAACAAAATAAGATCCTGCCATAAAGAAGCAAACAAACAAACAGTCTTGAGAACTTCCGTTTTGGTTGAAGCCCTGGGACAGGGAAGACGGTTTGCCTAGGAGTTCCCAGAAGTGATGTAGGAGTAATCATTAGAGAAACTTAAGATGCAAAGAGCTACACTCAGACAGCATTTAAATAAATCCCCCAAGTGGAGAAGGGTCAGCACATGCACAGAGCCTGTAGACAGATGTGCCCATCCACAAAGAGTCTCAGGAGATCTTGCATTCTGCAGTTTTGTACTGACTACCTAATGTGTGCCTGGCATGATTGCCTCAGGTAAGATGGGCTTGGTTCTTGCCCAATGCAGCATCTGGAGTGGGTCCCTCCAGGGTGACTACTGAAAAAGTTCAGGAGGCTGTGAAAAGAACTCTTCTGGGTAGCAGTGGGCAGAGTAGGGGCTGCATACATGCGCAGGGGTAGCAGGGAAGCCAGACACACCCTGAGATAAGTGATAACCACTTTTCTTCAAAAACAAGTTCTCTTGTTCTCTCATTAAAAAAAAAAAAAAGATCATAGCAACATTTAGAAAATTTAGGTATCTAAAGAAGAGGAAAGGGAAGCAACAGAGCAATGGGATATAGATGTCATAAAAGCAGAAAGGGAGGAAACGTATGTCATATTTGCAGGGGAGGGAAAGGATCGGCAAAGAGAGCAGGGGGATGGGGAGGGCAGTGGGGTGTGGGGAGGGCAGTGGGGTGTGGGGAGGGCAATGGGGGATGGGGAGGGCAGTGGGGGATGGGGAGGGCAGTGGGGTATGGGGAGGGCAGTGGGGTATGGGGAGGGCAGTGGGGGGTGGGGAAGGCAGTGGGGGATGGATAAGAACAAAATCTAGTAATAATATGGATAAAAATGTCACAGTGAAATCCATTCCTTTGTATGCTAACAAAAAATAGTGATAAAAATTTGAGAAAATTCTGGGGCTGGAGATGTGACTTAGTTGTCGGTGCACTTGCCTGGCATGCATGATGCCCTGTGTTCAATTCCGAGCACTGCAGAAGCCAGGAGTGTGGTGCATATGTGTATTTCCAGCAACGGGGAGACAGGCAGGAGAATCAGACATTCAAGATCATTCTTCCTGCACAGCAAATTTGGGGCCAGGATAGGCTACAGGAGACACTGAACTAATGAGGGATTGGGGGAAGGAAGAGGAGGAGAGAGGGAGGGAAATCAGATAAACCAACAGAAGCAATGAAAATCATTAAAATAATCATGAAATCACGTAGGTAATTGAGTCCGGCGGAGGGCTATAAAAGGCAAAATAAGAAGCATGTAAATTACTTTGAAATAATAAGCCTTGCTTACAGGGGTTCATAACAGGGAAGCATTCAGTCTGGGGCTGGCCGGAGACAACTACTGAACTGCTTGTGTAAAGTAATTGTGAGTGTGTAAGGTTGTGGCCTTTGTGTAGAGTTGTGTTAGCTCCTTGGTATCACTGTGACTAAAAGTCACAACTTAGGGAAGGAAGGGTTATATTTGGCTCAAAGTTTCAAAGGTTTCAGTAAGCCATGGTAGGGAGGTCGGGGTGGGTGATGGGTGGGGGCGGGAAGGCGCATGCGTGCGTGCGTGCGTGCATGCGTGCGTGCGTGTGTGTAGTGTGGGGGAGAGCATAGCGGCTCACATCACATCAGCCAGGAAGGAGAGAGAATGATTGTGTCTACTGAGAGCACTCTTTCCCTCCTGTTCTACCCTGGCTCCCAGCCTATAGGAAGCGGCCTTTCTCCCATAGTTCCTCCTCTCTGGACACCCTCTCCCGCGCACACCCAGAGATGTTACTCTTTCCTGATCTCTTTAGCTCTACTCTGCCAGATCAAGCAGATAACCAAACTTCCTCATCAGAATTGTGTTTCTGGTAGAATTCTTATGACCAAGATCCCTTTCTTCAGAATCTCCTGGTCTGATTTATTTACTCATTTGTTTATTTATATTGGGACTGACATACACAGTTCCATGTGGTTCTGGTACGCTCCACATAGGTGTGTGGCTTCAGGGCCTTTATTTTTGCCCCTCGTGTGAGGAGAATACCTTACTTTATCATATTCATTTTCTTACAAAATCTCATAAAGCCAGAAGAGATTGACCCATGCTCAGAAGGAGGTTTTTGGAGAGGGATCATAGGAGCTTTAAAAAATAGTTCCGGCCGAGCAGTGGTGGCGCAGCCTTTAATCCCAGCACCTGAGAGGCAGAGACAGGCGGATTTCTGAGTTCGAGGCCAGCCAGGTCTACAGAGTGAGTTCCAGGACAACCAGGGCTACACAGAGAAACCCTGTCTCAAAACAAAAACAAAACAAACAAAAAAAAAACAAAATTAAAAAAAAATTAGAAAATAGTTCTGAGGTCATGTTTTTCTATGCGTTGATACATTTTTCTTTCACAAATATAGGGATTAGAAACCAAATTCCGCCGGGCAGTGGTGGCACATGCCTTTAATCCCAGCACTTGGGAGGCACAGGCAGGTGGATTTCTGAGTTCAAGGCCAGCCTGGTCTACAGAGGGAGTTCCAGGACAGCCAGAACTTCACAGAGAAACCCTGTCTTGAAAAACCAAAAACCAAAACCAAACAAAACAAAAAACCAAATTCCATGTAGAGCTAGGACCCCTCTTCCATGACTGGAGTTTCAGCATACCTGTCCATACGTGATCTCCAGTGTGCTAAATGAGGGTCCTGTGGTGGGCAGAGGTCTCAGCACAAACTGGAGGCTGCATGGATTGCTCCAGGAACAACAGTAATGTGGCTACCAGTTCTCGACATCACCAAGAGACATGAGTCTCTTTCCATTCACCAAAATGAGGGGCATTAAAAACAGACCACCCTTTTTATTGGTTCTTTGTGGATTTCACATCATGCATCCCAATCTCACTCATCTCTTCCTCCCCTCGTGCCCACCCTCCACCCTTGCAACCTCCCCTCCACCCAACAGAGGAAAAAAATCTTGTTGTGGGATTTGTAGTGTGTCATAGTGTGTCCCACACTATGTACTTTTGTCAACATTTTTTGGTTGCATGTGTACGAGGCCTCTGGTCCCTGCTACTCTGTCAATACTGGATCCTCACTGGGACTCCTCTCGGATAGTCTGTTGTTGCCCTGTGTTATGGAGACCCTGTAGTTTTGGATCCATAAGACTGGCCCCTTCATGCGCTCCAGCAGTTCATTGATGGGGTAGATGTTGGGGTGGACTGACTCAAAGCCCTGGATCTGGGCCTGAGGGGTGTCTGAGCTGGTTAGACAGGGATGAGAGGGATGCGGGAGAAGAGGATGGCTTCTCTCCCTTGTCTGTGCCACTGCACAGCAGACAGGAGGCAGGGATGGCTTTCCATGGGTTGCGGCCGGCTCACCCGAAGCTTCCACATCCAGGACCAACTTTACTACACTGCCCAGGTTAGGTGTAGGGCAAGCCTTCTCTCATTAGCTGGGTGTGGTGGGAGCAGAGGAGCCTGTTTAGAATGTCCGTTCCATTTATGACCCACTGGATAAAGCTGGAAAGAAAAGTAACATCCGAACCTCCATTTCCAATGTACAGACATGATTAGGACATTTTGTCTTGTTGTTGCAAGCAAATAAATGTGGGCCAAGGGGTGCACTGTGGGACACACTATGACACACTACAGCTGCCACAAAGAGATTGTTTCCCTCTATTGGATTGGAAGGGAAGATGCAAGAGTGGAGGGTGGGTGCGAGGGGAGGAGATCAGTGGGATTGGGGTGCATGGTAGTGAGACGGGCTCTCACTATGTAGTCAAGGATGGCAGCTGTCATGCTTCAGCCTTGCAAAGGCTGAGATGAGGGGCAGGTGACACCACATCTGGCAAGGTTAAAACCTTCTTAACTCCCTCACCCTCCCAGTTGACTACATACTTTTGGGGGCAAAATGTTGTCAGTGAATACAGTTAACCTTTAGTGTTTTAGACTGTTGATTTTGAAAAATGTTTCCAGCTGTGGTTTTCTCTGCTATGGCATGGGAAATCAATGTGAGTCTGTAAGTTGCCATAGGCATAGATGTCACAATGTAGGAAGCAGTTCCCAGTGCACAGTAGATGTTTCAATAAATATGAAATGTCGCCGTCTTCTACTAAAGCTGGGTATGACACTTAGTGAATATTTGACAACATTTGAGTTTGCTCAGTTATGATTCACGTTGGCCAATGTTAAAAATTATTTGTTTTTCTCTACTGTATGTAGTATTCAATAATTAATTGATCAAATTTATGAATGAACAGCAAGGCTCAGATGCATAGTCTTATCAAAAATCAGTGATAGGACCTTTTACATTGCACAATGCTCTTACATATATGTATTGATGGACGGGAGGGTTTGGGGGTAAACTGTGTTCTAAATAGTTTTGTTCTTACTGTCGAATAGGCAGAAGTAGTTCGGGTGTGGGAAGAGATCTTTGCATTCTTACTCTAGTCCCACTGATATAGTTACTCAATGGAAGGAATTGTTGCAGTGATGGAATTCTTCCTGTTCAGTGCATCCTTCACACCTCCACTTTGGGGTTAGCATCAAACTTTTGAGTTCAACACTGCACAGTGGTAGCAGCACACCCAGAAGCCTCCCCTCCTCCTTTCTACCATTCAAGCTGTTTGCTTTGGGGCTGACCTATTCCCAGGGGGGAGGCACACAAGGCCAAGGCGCCTAAGTCTAAGTACCATATACTTGAAGAGGGATGGCCTAGTCTTTGAGGCAGACTGACATACAATGCTTGTGTGTGTGTGTGTGTGTGTGTGTGTGTGTGTGTGTGTGGTTTGTTATTACTGTTTTGGAGCTTCATGTTTCTGCTTTTTAAAGATTTATTTGTTTTTATTTTATGTGCTTATGAGTGTTTTGCCTACATGTGTGACTATGTACCACCTGCATGCCTGGTGTATGTGGAGACCAGAAGGTGGCATTGAATCCCCTGGAAAGAGAGTTAATGACCATTATGAGTTGCCATGTGGGTGCTGGAAACTGAACCCTGGTCCTCTGGCACTCTCTTAACCACTGAGCCATCTCTTCAGCCTCACATTTATGTGCATTTGTCTGTCTGTCTGTCTATTCATTCCCTGAGACAGGGTCTCATTGTGTTGCCTGGGCTTGTCTCAAACTCACTGGTTCGTGCAATCCTCTTGCCTCGGTCTGCAGAGTAGCTGGTGTACATGTGTGTATCTGACTGATACTGGTGTACATGTGTGTATCTGACTGATACTGGTGTACATGTGTGTATCTGACTGATACAGAGAGGCAACTGAAGGTATTGCAAGTAAGCAATACCCTATCGCAGCCCCTGGTGCTTCAGCAAAGTGTCACTGCCCTGGTCCCACAATCCTGTCTCTAAATACTTGTGTTCGTTAGGTTATTTCCAGTCTCTGTGACCTTTCTGGGGTCAACTCTCTCCCTTTCAAAGCCTTTGAGAAAGTTCAAACACTCTGCTTGTCAGCCTAGGGAAATGGAAAGACCAGTCAATGGGAAATGTCTCCAGCTCTTACCTGCTTATGATGCTGAGGTTCAGGTGCCTTCCTGGGCAATAAGAATAGTAACTATGGTAACCATAGGCACCTGGGTGTAAGAGACAATGCCATGGGCAAAGGAGGAGTAGATTCTGGGTCTTCCTGTCACAATAGCTTGTAACATACAGTGTAACTGTCCTGTAGCCCACTAACTAAGGCTGGGCTAAAGGCTCAGGAAGAAGCCAGCATTTAAGTGATGTTCTTTTCCCTTTTGTAACCAGGAAATTCCTATTTGCACATTGGATTGGCCCAACCGCATAGGAGAAATCTCGTGGGATGTGTTTTTTGTGACTTTGAACTTCCTGGTGCCGGGACTGGTCATTGTGATAAGTTACTCCAAAATTTACCAGGTATGTTTGTTTCAGCGCTGCTCTGAACTTCACCATCTGGGTATTTCTGGTCAGAACTCCATCTAGAACTTCCAGGTCAGAGGACACCCTGGGGTCCTAACAGTACAATCTTGACTCACTGGGCAGATCCTCTGCTACTCCTGGAACAAGGAGGGATGAGAGTTTGTGTGTTTATTTTGGCTTTTGTTTTCTAAGTCAGTTATGTTTTTGTGAATCTTTTTTTGTTCATCATTAAAATAATACCAGGTTATAGAAATTTTGGGTTGAAAACAGGCAAAGAATTATGTAACACAGAAGTTGAAAATGTATTCTCTTCCCAACCTTAGTGACCCAATTAATTATGTCTCTGCAGTATTACAGTATTATGAACAGTTGTGTGTGTTGGATGCTGTTTGGTAGCTTTTTTTTTCACTTACCACTGTATCAGGAGGTCTCTATATCAGTTACTGTATCTTATCTTGTTCTTGGTTAAGGGCTATACAGCTTTCTTCATACAGGCAAGATATAATCATTTTATGGACTTTGGAGTTGTGTCCGCTGTTTTCCCACAAACACAGCAGTGATCGACAGTGTCTACTTCTTACGTTTTTTTTTTTTATTGGCAGTATCATATACTAATAAAATATCACACCCAGATTATGTATTCTGCTCACAAAATTGAACACAATTATAAAGTGACTCCTGGATGGGACTAGAACTTGGCCACAAGTCCTTCCTGTCCCTGTGGGTCAGTAACCTTATCCTTGGGAATGTCCATTTCAGGTGTGTGTGGCACAGGAAATAAACGATGCCTTCTAGAAAAATAAACATATATACACAGATGTATAAAAGATAGGCTGGCCTCTGCTTCCTGCCTCCAAAGGCATCCTCCTTGGATGGAAAGTACCACTAGCAAACACATTCACACATATTACAAGGTAAACTTGTAAAGTTTACGTCAAAGCTCTAGAGCCCTCTTGACAGCACACGGTGACTGATTTCTGGTTTTATAGCATCTTATGTGTATTGAAAAGGTCCTGCTCACCTTCTGGCCACTTTTACAATCCTTTATGGCTGTGGCTCTGCAGCTCTCTTCTAAAGTTAAAAACCCGTCCCAGGCCGACCTAACTTAAGGCTCCTGACCCTGGTTCTATGTGAGATAGTGTTTAACTCACTACCCGGAGTCCCACCAGATGGCTCTCCGTCTCTAAAGAGATCAAGCTTGTGGATCTCTTTGTGAGGCGAATTCCAGAGTGTAAAACCCTGAAGAGTGCTTGCAATGAATGGCATGGCATATTTTAATGCTACAAAAATATTAATTAGTATCATTAAATCAAAATGAAAGAGGAAAAAGAAAAGGACAGAGAAAAATAAAATAACTTTAAAAAAATTTTATATTGTTTTGGTTTTGATATATATACATATATATACATACACATATACACACATATATACATATATACATACACACACATACACACACACACACACACACACACACACATATTTCTGGCAAACTCCCTGTGTGAACTAGACTGGCCTGGAACTCCTTCTATCTCTGCCTCTCAGGTCCTAGGATCACGGGCACACACTACTGTGTTAGGATGCATTTAAAATTACGTTTTCTTTAACAAGTATGCTTGTAGTGTTTATCCTAATAAGATTCTCAGGCAAGACAATCCAGAGATGCCGTGCTGTAAAACCAAGGTCATGAGCTTAGAGCTGTCAGCTTCAGTATTTAAACCCAAGCAGACTGGACCCAGAGCCTCAACGCTTCAACTGCTCAGAGGTTTTTTTGAAGAGTGTTATGTGCAGAATGCTGGCAGGGAGTGAATGTGGTTCAAGAGCGTGCAAGTTATCATCTGCCTAGGAGGATCTTCGGAAAAGAGGCAGCGGGACAATGTTGCTGAGATTTAAAGCAAAGAAGACAGCAGCACAGGGAAGAGTGATGTGTCAACGTGAAACTAAAGCAAGCTGTTAGCTGTCGCACAAATGTGAAGGGCCAACAAGGGGCACGCTAGAGAGCAAAGAACCATTGGAACAAACACGAGGCTCAGAAGGCTCCTTAGAAATTACCTATCTGTGAGTGTTGACTGCCAGTTTCCTTTGCTGTGTGACTTGGGCCTGCTACTTGTACTCTCAGGGCCCCAGTTCCGTCATCTTCAAAAAGGCAGCCTTAATTTCCAGTGTGAGCTTGCATAGGGCAAGTATATATAAGCACTGCCTGGTCACAGGGGGCACTGAATAATTCGGCAGATGCTATTTGCTAGGCTGGGCTTTTCTTCCAACCCTTCCCTCTGAGTATGCTAGGAAATGGCATCAGTGAGGTTTTCCAGAGGTTACCTGGCACGTCAAGGCCTGGGATAATAACAAGCAGGAGCAGACTGACTGGGAGGGGCAGCAGCGTCTGAGCTCCCCTTGTTGGCGAACACTCCTGAGACCGGAGAAGTCAAGAGGGTTCTCGTGTGCACCCTTTTCAGGTGTGGTACATCCTCCTGTGAGGAGGATGTCCCACAATCTCAGTCTCAAGGCTGAAAGCTCAATCTTTCCTGAAGGGAAAATCAGAAAAATGCTTCAGAATCATGAAGGGGAGAGAGACCTCCTCTCCCTCCTCTGGACAACTATGCTGTCCTCACACTTGAGTCTAAACCCATGGCCAACGGTGCATATGTCCACATCACAGACCCCTGCACAACTTCCATGCACCACAGAATTGCATTGTGGGATTTGCAGCTGAGGAAACACTCAGCTAATTAGTGTTAGGTCACAGAGGAAATTTACACCCATTGCTTCCTTACACATGAACCAGAACCAAAACCCCTATCTAAAGTCCTGTACAATTTGCCTTTTGCCTGCCCCCCACATTGTCTCCTGTCTCACGTTCAGGTGAGCTGGAGACTGTCCCTCCCACATCCTCAGGCACTGCTGCCATGACGCCTGTCTTTTCCTCTCCAGGACCTCTCTTTTCTGGATTGCTATGTAGACCACTTCTGGCTAATTTAGAGCAATCCCTCACAAATGGTATCCTCAAAACACTGTATCCTCTTGTATGTCATTTCCTCTGCCTAGGGGCTGCAAGCTCCATGAGAGCAAGACTGTTTTGTTTCATTGTATCTGCACCTAATGAAGCTGGTCCATAGATTCTCAGGTTATATTTGCATATGAGTGAGACCCAAGCACCGAGCATGCTTGGCAGGGCCTCTCTGCTTGGGCTTTGGGCATCCTCAGCACAGGAGTAAACCAGGCACTGTTAAATCTGATCACAGAACCCATTTCTGCACAGAGCATTTCTCTCCGCTGGTATTGCGTAGAGCCCCCAGAGGGAAGCTCTGCTTCCAACCTTCGCTGGTTCTGACCTGGGCAGTGGTTCAGAGTGGGTATCCAACTGCCTCTTCCCTTGCTGATCATCCTTCAGGAACTGCTTCATGTACTGGGCAGTGACTATTTTTGCCCTCTGTCCTCTCTGCTTCCTCTTCCCTTGTGATTCAGCCATGCCATACATTTTCATTGATTTTTTCCTATTAACTGTTTCCCTAAGGGAATAGCTTCCCAGTAACTATCAAGTACCTTAGTCAGACTTTCAGGGCTGGCAGCTTTGGACAAGGTTTCCAAGTTCACTCAGCAGCCTTAATGATGATGGGCTCTGATGCATCTGTCACTGTAACTGTATTTCTTGTTCTCCCTCCCACCGACCACATACACAGGGCATGGGGGTTCAGTATGGGCAGGACTTCCTTGCTTTTTTCCCTGTGTCCAGCCTCTTCAAGAGATAGAAGCGGGCTGGAGAGATGGCTCAGTAGTTAAGAGCACTGACTGTTCTTCAAGACATCCTGAGTTCAATTCCCAGCAACCACATGGTGGCTCACAACCATTTGTAATGGGATCTGATGCCCTCTTCTGGTGTGTTTGAAGACAACTACAGTGTACTCCTATAAATAAAATAATGAATATTTAAAAAGAAAACTATTTTAAACAAGAGGTAGTAGCATATAGCAAGAGATAATAGAGTCTTGGTAAATTTTCATTGAAGGAACCAGTAACTCTAGGGCCTACAAATGGAAATCCCTCTGCCTAGTGTAGAGCTTAGCTGAGAAATTAAATTGACTTCAACTGAATTGAAGCCTGGCCCCTCACTATCTACCACTTGGAACTGTGGTCATGTTATAGGCTTTGATTTGGGTCCTGTGTCCTGGAGACAACTGCGGAAATTTCCAGGTTCTTGTGTTCTGGAATAAAAAAAAAAAAAAGCACAAGGGACACATAATTAAGAAACAGGGACAGATTATTAAGAGAAAGACATTCCAGAGAATGGGAGGGACCTAATGAGCTATGGGGGTGGGGATGGAGGAGAAGGCTTCCATGTAAAAGAACCAACAGTTGGCCTCTGGTCTTCCGGCCATTTACGGTTAATTTACATGGCACTTGCCTCTCCCGAGGTTGTATGTTGCCTATGCACAGGCTGGCTTTTCTTGGGCATACTTTGATGTTGCATGGGGGTTGGGAGGCATTTTGGGACTGAGGGATGCTGGGAGAACCTGGAGGCCAGGTCTGCCTTGGTATGTAAAATATGCACCTCAGTCCCTTGTCCCAGGGTGCAAAACCAAACAGCCAGTCCTGGCTTTTTCTACATGTTTCTCTTGATGCTACTCTCTCCAGTCCTAGCTGTCCTCCTGTAGTCAGGTCTCTTTGAGGGGAGACCTCTGGGAAGGTGGCAGCTTGTGTGATGATTCTAGTCAGGATACTACTGATTAGCTAATCAGCTCCACAAATGAGGTTCAACCCCTAGGGCTACAACTTCTGGCAGTGGGCATCCCCTTCACTGCCAGCATCCAGCTGATGTGGCCTGGCGTGGCAAAGAGGTGTTGGGTGGCAGAAGCTTACGTGGCTTCAGTGAGTCACAAAAGGTCTGCCTTAAAATTGGACTTTTTTAAAGGTCTGGGGAGAAAAACTCCAACTAAGCAGCTGTCTGGGATTAGCAGTTCTTAAGCTCTTATGAGCAAAAGTCATCTAGACAGTTCAAGAGAAGTGCAGATCCTTGGATCTCCCTCACTGAATCCTGGTGTCTCAAAGTGGGCCCTACTGGATGGACGTGCAAAAAACACAGCTTTCAGTATAAAGAGGATAAGAGATAATTTATTCTGAGTAGTCATGCTCCAGGAATGGAGATCAGGCTACCTCAAACTCCATGTTCCAAAATGATAACTGTTTTGTAGCTTTGTTTTTTTTTTTTTTTTAATAGTAAAAGGCAATTTTCAAATACATTGTTGGGAACATCAGGTGAAAGGTGGGTCACAGCCAAGCAAGGAAACCTCTGCTGTAGACCTGAGATGTCTGATGACATTCTTAGCTTTTTGGTTGGTGGTTGCACCTGTCAGTCCCAAGAACGTTAGACCAGACCCAGAGTAGGTGTGGAATAACTATTAAGAGGGCTAAAGAGGCCAAGGATTAACTATAATTGGGCTCTGGAGCTGCTGCACTAATCTCTTGACAAATCTTCCGGCTGGTGAATCAGCCTTGTAGAGGGGTTAGTGCCAGGCGTAGTTCTTTACAGGAACTTTTGTTCACAGACATTTTGTGTTCCCACAGGTCAGGGAGCACATTCTCGTGAGCACTGCTCTCACCAGCCATTCCCTCCCCCAAGCCATCCCCCTCCAAGCTATTTCCCCCCCAGCCATTGGCAATATGCCAGGGTGAAGAAGTGCATGGGCACGGATGTGTGGGGCTCCTGAAGAGGGAGAACCCCAGGACATCCCCCGGGGGCTCGCTTTGAGGGTGACAGTTATATAACACCTCACAAGAGCACACAAGGCATTCCACCAAAGCCAAAGACATTTGAAATCCTGGCTAGATGCTGACCAGCCAGTCTGATGTGGGACGGGGAGCAAGGAAGGACCCACATGTTATTACAATGCTTGCTTTTCTTCCTGATTCTGCAAACTGTGGGGACTGTGGACGGAGGATGAAATGGTGGTATCCATTAGAAAGAATTCTCTTGTGGGCGTGGCTATGAATTAATCTCTTTGTTTACCATAACCACTGTCAGGCACCTGCAAGAGCCCTGGGCCCCACAGAGCTGGAATTGTCTGAGGAGCCACACACACACACACACACACACACACACCCGCCTGCACAGCAGAGTGGGTAGGTGCTGAGTATATGAGAACCCCTACAGAGAGCGATTATGACAGGTGGGGGCTGTAACTATTTGGTATGGGGGAAAAGAGACTTTCAGCAAGTAACCTGCGTCTCCTGAGAGACAATTTGCAAGAACAGCACTCCTGTGAACACACAGAGGATAAGTGAAGATTAAAGGTGACAACTGATAAAATAAATCTAGCGAGTGGCAGGGAGCCAAGCGGAAAGCGGGGCAGCCCTGACTGCTCACATCCTGGTGTTCTGGTTGTCAAGAGCTCTCACAGGTTTCCAGTCTGTTCACTGGGCACCTGCTGTCCTTGTCTCTATCACAAACAGATGGCTCTAAATGCCCCACACAGTGAGAGGGATCATGTAATCATGCAATAGTTAAGCATCTATTCTTTAATTAGGGAATTAAAAGAATTGTAAGGAGAACATTTTAAACCATTTTTTTGATGAGTTAAATTTGCCCAAATTGTGAATGATGCTAATGACTTTAAAACTACTTCCTCTCCGCTGGGCAGTGGTGGAGCATGCCTTTAATCCCAGCACTCGGGAGGCAGAGGCAGGGGGATTTCTGAGTTCAAGGCCAGCCTGGTCTACAGAGTGAGTTCCAGGACAGCCAGGGCTATACAGAGAAACCCTGTCTCAAAAAAACAAAACAAACAAACAAAAAACAAAAAACAAACAAACAAAAAAAATTGCTTCCTCTCTCCATGTGCAAGACTCTTGGGAGAAAAGGCCCCATCCCCCACCCCCAACCCCATACAGAACTGGCAAGAGAGAGAGAGCCTGTGCCAGCCCAGCAATGGAAGTTAGGAAGGGCCACTGACAAGGTCAGGACACATCCCATTGGCTCTCTTTCCTAAGGACAAAGGTCGCAGACTGGCACGTCAGGCCCATAGACATAATGTCCTTCACATTCTAGGTTAGAAGCATCCAGCCAGACTGCAGCCCACCATCTCTAGGCTCACCCCTATCCACCAGGTTTCAATTCTCAGTACTACAAAACAAAACCAACCAACAGGAGACCCCTGACATCGACCTGTAGCTCAGTTTTTTGTTTTTTGTTTGAGACAAGTGTGTGGAGGGGGGGGAGGTGGGAGGGGGGGGAGTACTGGCTGTCCTGGAACTCTCTGTGTAAACCAGACTGGCCTTGCACTCACAGAGAGCCGCCTGTCTCTGTCTCCTGAGTGCATGCGCCACCAGGGCCTCACGGTAGCTCCCATTCTTTGCGTTTCTCTGCAGATCACGAAAGCCTCGCGGAAGAGGCTTACGCTGAGCTTGGCGTACTCCGAGAGCCACCAGATCCGCGTGTCCCAGCAGGACTACCGGCTCTTCCGAACGCTCTTCCTGCTCATGGTTTCCTTCTTCATCATGTGGAGTCCCATCATCATCACCATCCTCCTCATCTTGATCCAGAACTTCCGGCAGGACCTGGTCATCTGGCCATCCCTTTTCTTCTGGGTGGTGGCCTTCACGTTTGCCAACTCCGCCCTAAACCCCATCTTGTACAACATGTCGCTGTTCAGGAACGAATGGAGGAAGATTTTTTGCTGCTTCTTTTTCCCGGAGAAGGGAGCCATTTTTACAGACACGTCTGTTAGGCGAAATGACTTGTCTGTAATTTCCAGCTAACAAGCTGCTGGTGCCAGGTAAACCACAGTGTGCGTGTAAAGGAAGTTAACTTCAGGAAAAGCCCACCAGTGAGCCCTGCTTTAAAAAAACAGAGAAACCCTGTCTCGAAAAAAAAAAAATCCAACTTTCAACAGCACGCATCTAAAGGACCAGCACATTAAGGAATGATCACTCCGTATAAAACTATTTTCCCTTAAAAGATCTTTCTATGGGTTCCTTTTGTGAACTTTTTTAGTGTGTTTGTAATATGATCAAGTTAATAAATTTTTATTTATAACTGTTCCTACATATAAAGCTGTACCTTGTGATTGCTGAAACAAACCTTGGAGCTGATTCAGGGCTCAGATTTCTCCGTGAAGGGTCATGGCTATCCTGAGTCCCCACCTTGGGCTCATAAAGCCTTGAATTAATTTCTTCATTCCTCTCAAGACTGTTTAAGGAATTTCCAAGGAACAATTAAAAATGACTTTTTTTTTTTTTCTTCCATGTATTAAAAAATGGGCTGGGGACATGGCTCAATGGTAGTGTGCTTGTGGCTCTAGGTTCAATCCTAAGTACATTAAAAAAAAAAGAAAGAAAGAAAGAAAGAAAAGAAAGAGAAAAAGAAAAATACTACAGACCACTTGACCACTTTAGTAGAAGGAGCACCATAGAGTCAGAGGGGAGGACGGACTGTAGTGGTGGAGCAGGAGATCAAGAGTGGATGCTTCATCACCTCACCTATCACCCCTTTGAAACACCTCCCCGCTGTGCAGTGCTTTTGGAACTAGGAATCCAGTGGTAAAGCAGAGAGCCCTGGCTCTGTTCTCAGGGAGCTCACCTTCTCGTGGAGGCAGGGACCACACACGTTAAGCGGAAGTCGATGAATAATGTAGCACCCTAGAGTGACCAAGCACACTGGAGAAAGTAGGACACTAAGTGCTGTGGGGAGATGATAATTTGTCTGGGTAAGAGTGGGCTTGGGAACACTGAGGAGCAGTAGTCCAGTTGAAAGGCAAGAGGTAAGAAACAGTCATGTGGATCCAGAGGAAGGAGCTTTGCAGGAAGAGGGGCTGGTAAGCCTCGTGGTTCAGGAACTGCAGTTGATTGCCATAGTCGCCTTCTTTGTACTTGATGTATAGAAAGAGGGGTGCTCTCCCGGAGCTCATCAATGGATGCCAATAAAGTTCCAGAGCTAGGGCAGGGAGGGCCTGGCAGAGCTGTGTCCCCATCAAATCATTCAAGCTGAATAAGGCTCAATTTCTCATGTGTTTTGTGTATATAACAGTATATGCCATATAGGGCATTTGTGAGACCCAAAGAGCATCATTCTAATGGATGTCCTAGATAGGACACATTCAGAGATATTTTATACTTTCAAAGCTAGATAATTTCATTCTTATCTGCCAAAATATCTCTAAAAGACTGACCCAATAGCAGTTCTGTATAACTGTGATGATTTTAATGAGTTAACTGTCCCTAATAATTCTGGGATAGCTCTACAGTAAAGAACTAGAGTCCAAAGTCCAAAGTCCAAACTTCAGTTTTGAGTTCCAACAAAGGATCAAAGAAAAACATTGGTTTTAGAGCTTTCCATTAAATCTGTCTTCAAAGAGAAATCATTTGAAGGTCAATTATAAATAAAAAAAAAACAAACTTTAATGTTTCTGAGTAGAACTGAATTCTACTTTGTTATATAATTTTTACTTTAAATAAATTTTTAAGTAAAAAAAAAAAAAAAACAAAAAAACAAAACAGTTCACCGTGTTCAGTGGGCAACACTGAGGTTTACTATGGAGGTCTAAAGAACGGAAGCTTTTCCTCAGGCCTGGGCTTGAAGGAGCAAGAGTGAAAATGGAGACCAGGTGTGCGGCTGCTGGAAAGAGCAAAACTCATGGGACCTTGAAGGTTCGTGGCATCAGTGAAGGGCTCTGTGCAATCATCTTGGGCTGTGCTTGGGAATGTGAAATAGTTTACATAAACAGGGCGTCTCCTGGACTTTAAGCCTGGCACTGGTTAGATAGTGGAGCAGGCCACAAGACTAAGGAAAGCTGGGAAGTGAGCTGGGTTTCATCCAGAAGATAGGCTTGAAATCCCAGTGAGGCAGCTGGATGAAGAAATAGGGAATTGGGCCTGACTACACAATGGTGTTGGGGAATACAGATGGTGTTTAGGACCCGCGGTTTTATGAAATAGTCTAGGAGAAGATGAAGAAAGGAAAGAAACCAGTCAACCACTGAGCCCCAGGATATGCCAATGCATAGGTCTGAGGTAAGATTTATGGTGACCATGACAGGAAGTACAAAATGACAAGGTACTTTTGTTCTATGTGGTTAGTGGAGTTGATACACTGACGCTGTTTTGAAGGGGCATGGGAATATCTTACGGTTGTGGGGTCAGACTGGAGCCAAGGGGCCCCACTGTCAGCTTGTTCTGAGAGTGGAAGGCTGAGTTTTCTCATGCATGGCTGTTTCCTCTGCCTTTGCCAGACAACATGGCACACAGGCATTTGGTGTGAGCTCCCCCATGGTCCTTAAAAAACGTCAGCAAAGCAACTCCAATATACTTTTCAGATGCCCTCGTGTCTGAACCGTTTTTCAGTTCCTTCGAATGCTTGCAGACATTGTATTGACTCTGTCTATCCAGCCACCAGGCAGGGAGCAATTGCTTCCCAAGTTTAATGAGAGAAAGCCACAAAACCAGCCCCAAACCCTGCAGCTCCAAACTAGATTAGATTTAAAACCAAGATCTTCTGGTGCCATGCATGGCCTTACTGAAAAACAGGCTCCTGGGAACCCCTGGGGAGCGGAGATACTTACTGATGGTATGGTGCTGGCTGCTTCCTCTCCCACCTTGTTATTTCCTGCATGCTCTTGCTCTGGGTGCTGGCTCCCAGAGCCCATTCTTAAGCTCCCCAGGGGAACACCAAAGCAGCCTGCCCTTCACTGTTCTGTGCCCATCTGAAATACACCGTGAATCACGCTAGAAGCAATGGAGAACAGTGTACCTTCCGAGAGTTCCCTCTGACCGATGTTCCTCAGCCCCCCAACTCTTTTAGAGGTGAGCCTTCTGACCTGCTCACCTCATGGGCCCTGGGCTGACAGCTAGCTGTAGGTTTGATGGCATGGCCACTCCCTTCCTCTTTTGGCTGTCAGTGCCTTGGTAGGCCATTTTTAAGAGCTTCTTAGGTCTTAAAACCCTTTCTTCGGAAGTGAGAAGCCAGCCTTCAGTGTGGAGATCAGGTCTTGGCATCTAAAAGTGCAACCCACCTGTAACCAGACCACCAATAAGTCTTCAACTCACAGGAAGATGGTGACTATAGGTTTAATAAATCAAGTTTGGAATCCCAAGCCTCAACTGTCCCTCAGGGAACTTCAGTAAGATATACAGTTGTGTGAACAGATTCAGTCAATCCCATGTATTTGGATGATGGTTTAATGTCCATCTAGAGAAGGCAGGGGAGGTGGAGGAAACTAAACCTCTAAGATAAATAGAGACAAAGACTGGATGAGCGTTAATCAGAAGTTTTCAAACTTTACATCCTTGACGTAGCTACAAACTGTTTCTTGAGGGTCTGCTTTGACAGTAACCTGAAATACAGAAAATAAAACCATCATGACAGAAAGGTGGATCAGTGCTTATGTAGACAAACGAACACCCGGGCAGCCATAGAACAAGTGGCCATTCATGGGCTTCTGTGTGGCTGTACTTCACAAGTTCCCTGACAGTTGACACTCCAGCTCTTTGAATTCTCCAGGGAGCAGCAAGGCTGAGGGCACAGGACCTGCAGCATGAATCACTTTCCATTTGCCCCACGGTTGATTCCACCCATTGCATCTCCAAGTGCCTCGAAGCCATGAGACATGAGGGGCACACCAACCTGACCTCAGCCTCACTGCTATAGCTTCATAGCCTACATGGTGTCCCTGTCTTGCCCGTGTCACCAGCAGGCACCACAAGGAACTTCATAGTGACAAACATCTGAGTTTGCATTCAACTATTGGAGATCGTAGGCAATGTATTTCACACTCCTTAGCCTCCATCTTTCTCACTGGGACAATATGCATAGCTATAAAGCGTCCCCAAGGACTAACTGGGGTGACTTAGATGAAAGGCTCTGTGATGCCTGGGGGTAACACAATCTTTCACAAGCCCCACTTTCAGCCTCCTCCCCCACCCCACCCCTGGGTGGCACTTTCAGATCTGTGTCTATCTGAGCTCACATTGTTGGCATATTGGATCACTGAGATGCCTAAGAAAAATGTTCTTTTACACTTCAGTGTGACCCTTTTTGGATTTTGAGGCTCAATTGCCCATACAAGTTTCTGAGTTTTAAGTTAGGATCAGTTAAGGGTAAGAGCCATTGAAGTATCCCATGATTATCCTGTAGACTCCTCCTAGGAAACTCAAGTGAAGACCCCACGAGCTAATCGAGTGGTGTTTAGTTTTATGAAGGATAAAGAACATTTCAGGTACCAGTCTTTACAGACCATGCTACATTGACGCCTTTGTCTATGGTTTTACATAAAATGGTTGCATATCCCATCCAGTTCTTAACTAGGTACACTTCCTCTCCGCCAAACTCTAATTCCTGCAGAATGGTTTCTCAGAGTTGTGGCGTCAGAAGCCAAATGTGGGGTGCAAAATATAAGGAGAGTGCCCTGCAGCTTTGGTTATTGAAAGTGTCAGGGTTTGGGGAGAAAGGACCTTTGGTCCCTTCTCCGTGTGGCTGATGGCAAAGCCCTAGGAAAAAATTTAATCAAGAAGGGCCAAGACTTGGCCCAAAGGAGGCTCCGCAGGCAACCCACTTGCACAGATGTTGCACCCTCTTATTGGCCCAGCTCTGCCAAGTTCCCCAGGAAGACTTGCTCACCATTGTGCTCGATCCACCTGTACTGCCTCTCTAGGCACAGTTCCTCCTGCCGCTGCCTCACCAGCCTCCGTGTCTCTGGGGTCAGGCCATTGGGGTCACGAGAAAACACAAAGGAGTAGCTGTCTGCACAGGTGCCATCCAGATTCTGCAGGCGGCAGGAGTACTGCAGAGCGAAGGTGTCATAGTCCGTATCGATGATCCAGTGGTCATCGTCTGTAAGTCAGAGAGACACAGTGGCCCCCGGGGCCTGACCAACTTGCTACCACTGACTCCATGGAATGCGCAGCCTTTCCTTAGCAGGAGGAGGCTGCAGAGATTCCTGACAGCTTCTGTACACCTGGGCAAGTGAGAAAGGATCTTATTCCCTTTACAGAATGGTGTCCTGGCACAGAAGGCACCTCCTTCATGTCAGCGTCTCTCTGACAACGGAAGACACAAATCTTGTCCTGGTATAAGCATCTTATTCACACCAACGACTCCTTGATAACTGATAGCACAATGTTTTTCTAAAGGACCTCTCAAGATGGTCTACTGTGTTCACTACCACACCCTCCAATAACTCTTGTCTAATGTCTATCGCCCTCAACTTATGCCACTCCCAACTGGAGGTCATGACTTATCAGTGCTGTACAGAATCTACCTCCCACCATCTCAGTTAGCCCCACGGTTCTCCTATTGGGTGGGCTACAGGATGACAGTAATAGTCTCTCAGGCTCTACCCTTATTTATGCATAGGAATCCTATTCACTTTGACCACTCAGGTTGACCACTGGAATGCCTGGAGGGCAAAAGATGCTCACTATCCAGCTTCAAATACTCATTAGAATTTGCACTGGGGGGGGGGGGGGGGAGACTGAGGAGATGATGGCTCAGTGGAGAATTGTGTTTGCTCTGCAAGCGTAAGGACCAGAATTTAAATTCCCATGTAAAACGCCAGACTGGCTATGTGGGCCAGAAAACCTAGCTCTGGGAGGCAGGGACAGGCAGATCCTGAGAGGTCACTGTCCAGTCAGCCTAGTAGAAACAGCAAGCTTCCTGGTGCAGTGAAGGACTGTTTTAAAGGAATAAGACTGTCAGCAAGTCTGATACGCAATGCTCTGCTCTGGGCTGGTTCATACACCTTCACACTCACATGTATACAATGAACGTATGTACGTACACACACACACACACACACACACACACACACACACACACCGGGTATTTCTTGCATTGTTCAAAACCATATACTATTACTCCATATTACAGATGAGCAGACAGAGACACAGAAAAGAGAATCAATTCCCAAAGGACTAGGGTGCAGGGCAGGGCAGGTGCTCAGCAGGAGAGCATATCTCCAGAGCTTGCACACCTAACCTCTGCCAGTGTCTCCAGACATTAGATAAGTTGGGGGCAGAGGGGACAAGGACAAACAGGGTTGGTTTTGTTTTTTTTCCTCTCACACCCAGGTCTTAAGCAAAGAACCATCTGCCCATATAAGTGTTCATAATGGAGGAAGATAGACCCAGATGTCCAATCATTACAGCATGCGAGGCTATTCATGTCCCCACTGTAAGTCAACAGTGTGGGTGGCTCTCTACAAACACTTGAGATACCAACCTAGGATGTGGCTCAGCACAAACCCAGACCCACAGGAGCACTGCTTGGGAGAGGATGCTCAGTCCTCCTCCTCAGCCCCTGCTCCCACCAGACAAGAATAGGAATCAGCCACTCCTTTATCTTCCAAGGGTTCAGAGCCCTGGCTTGAAAATGTCCCTGGTCCACAATTCATCTGCTAAGCAGTGACCATGAAGTTCCTCAGTAGATGGACCAGGAATAGAAGCCACATGACTGCTGGGCCACCTCACCACAGGCTCCACCCTCCTCCCCAGGCTCCTGAGTATGGGGCAGAGTCTTCCCATCTCTGGATGATGTTATGGGATCACTGTGTCACAAAGGGCATCCCGGGAGCCTGCCTCAGACAAAAAGGCACCCATGTTTCAACTAGTACTTCAGCCCATCGTCTAAGAAGTTAGCCTGACACACCTGCAGCTTAACAACTTTATCCAGTTTAACTTTAAATTGTTGCCAGAAAATAAAATATGACCTCAGAGCTGACTTTCAATGCCTGATTTTAGTGCCCTTGGCTACTGCTTTTGACTTAAAAGAAGGTCTGAGTTGGTTTGGTTTATCTCCAGGTTCTTTTTGGCAGAATAGTTCAATCATGAAGAATCCTAACAAACTTTGCCAGATACTCCCTCCTAACAATATTTTCAAGAGAAGGTCTGCCAGGGCACAGCTTGAAAGAACGAACTTAGCCCTCCAACCTTCTCTCCTGCCACTGGGTAGCATTCCTCTGAGAAGGAGACACACCAAGTCTTCCCAGACATCACCTAAGTGCACACAGTAGACTGTGGAGAGAGTGAGGCAGAGACTATGTGGCTGGCAGTCCCTGACTCCCCTCCAAAACCCCAGAATATGACATTACACTGTGCCTGTGTCTACAATGAACTGAACAGATAGGTTGAGAGCTTAGAATTGCCTGATTTCAAATGTTCAACAGAGGGAACTGTTTTGGTGCTTAGCTTTCTTAAAAGATCTGCCATTCACTCCTCTCACTTATTGTGGCCCTAGAAAAGTTTCCCATGGCTCCCTAGACCTGTGTCTTCCAGAGGAGAAGCTCTCTATGATTCTCAGGCAGAAGGACCCAACTAAACCAGCCAGAGTACAGATTCCAGCCCATTTCCAACTAATTATAGCAATAAACTTGGTAAAGGAATGAAGTCTGAGATCCTCATGGCTTGATTTATCTAGCCCACTGATTCTCAAACTTCACTGTGCAGAAGGAACTCAACAAAGGAATGTATTAAAAATAGAGATACAGTGCTCTACCCAGAAGAGTTTCTATTCTCTGAAAGTCTGATTTGGACCCATAAATCTGCACTTTGAAAAAATACGGTAGCTGACTTAGCTGAAGTTGGCCAAAGGGCAGTGACTTTGAGAAACACTGATAAAGATGTTCAAACCTCACATTAAGTAATTGTTCCTCTGTTAACAAGGATCCTTTGCCAAGAGAGTGGCAAAATTTATTTGGAACAAGGAAGAAAGAAGTCTTAGTTCATGTTTCTCTGGAAAGGCACAACAAAATAATGATCATAGCTAATATTTAATAAGTTCCTATTATGCACCAAGCTAAACTCATTCACGCTTTACCTTGAGTAGTTCTTTCAACAATCTTTTAAATAGAAACTATTCCTTAACTCAGTTTGGTAGCAAAGGAAATCAGATTTTAGAGAATCTAGTCTACAATGAAGTCTATGTTCAACCAATAGAGGCTGAGACCAACGACCTCATTTTGAGATGTTTCACTCCGTGCTGGTAGAATGAGAAGGGGAAGAGATCAGCACAGAGCATGCCCAGGGAGAAGGCAGCAGGCCAGGGCAGTCTGCTTGCACCAAAGGATGATGTGTAGTATTAGAGCTCTTGCCTAACACGGTTCTGGGTTCGATTCCCAGGCCATTTATGTGGGGGGGGGGGAGAAAAAGTAAAAAAAGTACCGTGGGCTTCCCAGCCCACAGTAAGCCACTAAGCCTTTAGCTCTCCAGTCTACTACAATAGGGATTCAGAATGGCCGGGATTTTCTTTGAACTCTGGCATCAACCATAGAGGTTTATACATTTAATTTACCTTGAATTATTTCCAATCAGCCTGCCTTATTACAAATCTATCCATTTGGTAAGATGTAGAATGTGTCAAGGAGACACATTTTGGCCTCTCTGAGTGGCCTGCAACCTCCTGTCCAAATTCATGCTTAATGTAAAGTCAAGGTCAAGGAAGGAAATTAGCACAAGGGATGAATATGGAGTTGGTGAAGAAGGTCCCCAGACAAGCAGATAGGACACGGGGAAGGCAGATGCCTCAAGTGATTCGGTAGACTCAGGAAACGGGTAAAGGTGGGGTGAATGTTCCTTTACATCATTTGTGCTAAGAGGTGTCACCAGGTCCCAACAGTTAGCTGTGTGTGTGTCCCTGGGACACTCATGTCTCAATTTAAATAATAAACTTGAACCTGAAGGTGTCTGTGCGTTCTCCCACTCCAGACCCAGAATATAAAGCTATGATTTCTTTAAGAGTAAGATTTCTTTACTAAGAAGCAATAATATCAAACACAGAATTTACGTTTCAGGCACTCTTTCTAGATCTTTCTGCATGCCCATGCATTATTGCTTCACAGTTCCATGATCTGGGTGCTGTGATTCTGTTTACTTTGCACCAGAGGAAATTGAGGCACAGAAAAGTTAAGATCCCACAGGTAATAGTTTAGTTAGGATTTGAACTCAGATTGTGGGTGTGTGGGTGTGTGGGGGGGGTGAGTGCACACGCATGAGTCGTTCCCCCTCCCCCACCTGTGTGTCTGGAGATAGATTCCAGAGCCTTGTGAATGTTAGGCAAATGTTCTACCAATGAGCTACATCTCCAGCCCGCAGGCAGTCTAATTTTAATGGGACGTACTTAACTATTACACTGGACAGGTTCTTTTTGGAAAGGTAAACTAAGGAGAAATTTATCCTGGATACCCGCTTCGCCCTAGGGAAGTGGTTCTCAACCTTCCTAATCCTGAGACCCTTCAACACAGTTCTTCATGTCAGAGTGACCACCAACCATAAAATTATTTTTGCTGCTACTTCATAACTGTAATTTTGCTACTGTTAAGAATCATAATGTAAATATCTGTGTTTTCAGATAGTTTTAGGTGATTCCTGGGACAGGGTCATTTGATCCCCCCCAAAGGGATTGCGACCCACAGGTCTAGAACCATTGCTCTAGGGTTAAGGTTAATCCCTTCGCTCTGAGATCTCACAATACTTCTTCCCACCTGAAACTATTCCTTAGCTGTCAAGTAGCTTTCAGATTTATAATTTAAGCTAAATGGTGGGTTAAAGAGCAGGTAGATTGTGTGTTCTGAAAAGTCCCCTTTGTAACTTTGTTGGGAGTTTTCGAAATCCTGCCTTGCAAATGAGTTTTTAAGGAAAGCAGACTGTTGCATCCAGAACACTGCCTGGCTGGCAGTCCACAGGCGGGGCCTTGGAATGTGATCCCCAGCTCAGACACATGGTCCCTTCATCTTGGATATTGGTCTCTAACTCTGCCGAAGTTCCAGACTGTCAGACCATCTCAGGGATTCCCCCCAAAGAGGCAGAGTGGAGTGGTAAGGTGGGGAGGAGTGTGGAGCAGGTCACAGCATGGTGTTCAGGGAAATGGTACTCGACAAGCCCAAAGGCCCTTCTGACCTTGGATCGGGTATTTTAGGCTGAGGTTCTGCCTCTTGAAGCCCCTCCCAGTGGTGCCACTGAATAGAAATGCAGTGATTTGGCCATGTATGCCCCACTACTCACTTCCTCGCTGGAGAAAGGAGGCTACACCCCAGTACTTCATCTTGAACTTGGCAGGATCTTCAGTGTCTGTGAAAGTGCCCACCATGTCTGCACACACTTCCCAGTCGCTGCAAAAGCCAAGAGAATCCTGAGCCAAGCCAGGAAAGGGCTTCTACCCCATCCAAGGTGCTCCTTTCCCTTCCCAGCGAGAGTTGGGCTTCCAGCCAGCCAAAGGCGGGAGGCACCTTGGAACGCGCGGTACACAGCCCATCAGAGGCCACTGACCTCAGAAGACGGACTCGTCCCTTGGCTGTGGCGCTCATATGACCCTTCTCGTCCACGGAAAACTCAGCGATAATGTTGTCTTGCAAAAAGAGACCTTCGGGGTCCTTTTTGGCGATGGCATACCAGAGCCCAGAGAACTGAGAAAAAGATGAGAGAGCTTGGGACTGGAGTCTGGGCTCCACCGCCGGCCCGCAGGCATGGGGGGACCCGGGCTGATACCTACACGAGCCTTGTCGAAGTTCTCCTTGACTCGGAAGCTGCTCACCCTGCAGTCGCGCTCGGCGCTGCCGCCTCCCAGAGCCGCCAGCAGCACGAGCGCCCACACCCACTCCATCTCACGCCGGAGTCTGCCCTGCGGGACAGGCGCCGGGTGAGCGCGGGGGCCCCTCCCGCCCCACCCCATCCCGCAGGTCCCCGGGTCAGCGCGCGCCCGCTCACCAGCAGGAACCGCGTGCAAGCCTGGCCTCCGCGTTCGCGCGCGCGTGAAGCGACGGAGGCGAGCGGCTGCCCGACCTTTATAGCTCCGGGGGGAGGGGGTCGCGCTTTCGTAACCACGCGGGGTGAAAGACCGCGGGGAGGTGCCGGGGGCGGGAGGGAGGGGGGCGGCCGAGCTTGCACAATGCTCCCTGACTCACCGCCTGAACGCACGCGGGCCCCCTCCGTCAGCCTTGCCGCCCCATGTCGCCTGTGCTCCGCGGTGGTCTCGATGGAGCCAAACTCTCCAGCCCAGACGATCCATCGGGGCCAAGAGCTGGCCCGGGGACCCAGAGCCAGCCAGCTGCGGTCTTGGGTGGCCTCCAGGTCCTGTTGCCCTGGCTGGAGGCCTACGTGGCCATGGTGTGGTGATGGTGGCCTCACTGAGCGAAAAGGGACCTATGATGTAGCCTGGAACATTAGTGTCCAGGCCCTGGCTTTCCCAAGTGGTCCCTGCTTCTACTGAGGAGCTGTTGTGCAAAGCGTTTTGGCATATTTTGGCTGCGGTTTTTTCCCCCTTTTGAAAAAGGGCATATTTTACTCTTTAGGAGTTGTGGTGCTGTTTGTGTCAATATTTATTCTTTCATTTCATCATCTTTAGAAGAACTAAAACGCTCCCTGTTAAATATTCTCTAGAAACGCAACCTGGTCAGGACAGGAAAAATTTTCGCAGCGCCAGTGGCCGAGTGGTTGATTGTCCACTTCTGTAGCCACACTTCCCTGGAACCACACTGAAAAACATAATTGCCAAGTGTTTAACATGCATTTTTATCTCTAAGCCATATTAGGATTTATTTATTTCCAGAACAGTGAAGAAAATTGGCTCAGGAAGAGAAAAGGGAGAGGAAAAGAATTCCATAACCTTAATGGTAGTAGGCAAAAAGTCTGTTGACCGGTTGATTTTTTTGCCTATGGCACAACACAACTCACTACATTTCCCTCTGTATTTGGAGTCTGCAATCTGTCAAACTGAACCCAGCAGTTCAAAGGGGGAGGATTTCGACCAAATGAGATTTAGTGGTGTTTTTGTTTTTTGTTTTTTGACGAGAAAGTATTTGTGTCTCCATTGCCCAAAGTCTGAGCATCTGAGAGTACACTGATCATTTTGCCATAGCTCTATAAGAGGAGATGGGGAAAGGAGAAGAGAGAGGCCACCCAAAGAACTAAGTTAATGTTTCCTTCAACAAGTGCCTTAGCCACATCTGGCAACCTTGCAAAGATACCTGTGGCTTCCTTCGGCTTCCTATGACCTTTGGGACATCCGCCCACCTGCTTTATGTCCTTCTCCACCCCTGCACCCATTGTGTTCCTTGTAGTCTCTATGGCACCAAAGACTATGTTTCAACTCCACAGGACTGTACAACTAGGGAAGAACTATGTTTCTGGCCAGGAGGCTAACTGGGAAATTTGGCTGGACTAGTTTTACCAAAGGATGCATTTCTTGCCCCTCAGTTTCAACTGGGGCTTGATTCCAGTATCCCATGTCCCCCAAATCCAAGGATATCCAAATCTTTTGTATAAAATGAAGCATTTTAAATATAATCTATACACATCCTTGTGTGTATTTTAGTCTTCCCTGGATTATAATGTTTAATATAAATGTTATGTTAATAACTATTGTACTGTAAACAAAGGACCACAAGTTCAGTATAGACACCAGGGTGCTGTATTGCTATGCAAACATTTTTTTAAACTGTTGTTTAGAAAATGACAAAAAAAGTTAATAGCGATCTGGACATTAGCGCCTAACTACATGGTTCATAAACAAGCTGAAGGTGTCCAGGACTCAGATACACACACTGAGGAGAGGTTGGGAGCCTGTGGGGTGGTGGGGGTCCACTACAGAGTCTGGAATGTGTCACCATTCCCCCGGGGTGTTCAACTGAGTGCTTGTTGTGCAGCTTGTTCAAGTTGTTTCTTTTGTTTTTCTCTTTCTGCGTCTTTCTCCTCTAATATCTTTGGCTCACTGTTGGTTGAAACCACAGAAACCACAGAGAAAGAAGGTTGAACCCAGCAGCTGAAATAAGATGTGCTCAGAAGGTCATGGTGGAAACATGTGTTTGCTGAGGTTGTGGTCCATATCTCTGTACCCAGGAAAGGACTTCTGGGTACCTCCCTGGCACCTGCCCTGCACTGTATTCCCTCTTCATACTCCAGAGCTAAGGTCTGCCTGTTCCTGAGTAACCTGGGTGACATGCTTCAGACTGAGCCCATTGCCTCTGGTGAGTATTTCTGAAAGAAAAGGTCTGTAATCCCTCAGGTCAACCAGCTCTCCTGGAGCAAGCACATCCTGGTGGCTCTGATTCTTGCTGTATAGCAAATAAATGTGGAGGATTTCAATGTGTTTTCTCTCCACAGTATTGTTCATTTATATCCTAGGTGTTTAGAAAGCTGAGCTATTAATCTTCTCCCCTCTCTTCTCTCTTCCCTTCCCCCACTCCTTTTTTCCCCCTCCCTCCTCTCTCAAACCTTGATGTTTTAGATCCCAGCAAAGAAAAAGTTTATTTTGGCATTCTCTCCTGGATTTCTTCATGATTACAAATATGTGATTTCAGGCCAACCGATGCTTTGAACATTATAAATAACACTTCAAACCCTCATGTATATGTATCCAAAGGTTAAATACTCACAGTGGTTACCCTGTTATCCATATACGATAGGATTCAGACAACTTTAGACTTATTTTTCTTTGCACCTCTTGTATTTTTCAGTTTTTCTACAGACAAAATGTCAAACATAAAATAAAACAAATACTTCATGTGTCAACATTTTTTCTGGCTCTTTTTATACGAAAAGTTATGTTCTGAGTTTGCATATAATTCTTTGCTATTTCTCACTTCAAGGCGAAAAACAAGAAAGTTGGGCAGCATCTAAAGATACCAAAATATTCGTTGGAAAATGAAAAGGTTAGCTAGCTAATGTTGTTGGGTACAGAGAGTCAAACTGATGAGAACACATGGTAGACAGTGGTCCAATGGGGCAGGGTTCCTGGAGCAGCAGCTCTGGGAGTCTTTGCTAGTGGCCAGGATGCCAGGAGGGATGGCTTCCATTTGTTGTCAGTCCCTACCTGAAACCTGTAAGTGAGGGTGTAACTCAAGCAAAGAGGAGGTACATAGATACCAGGTTAAACCCATCCCCGACCCAGCACCCCACATTTGCCAGAAGCCCTCTAAAAAGTTCCATAGTTACCAGTTTGGTGATATTCTATTTCTGGTGACTCCCCGACCTTGGAGAGAAGCCTTGGGAATCTTTGCTATTTCTTTACCTTGCTACTTTGAGACTACTTACCTTGAGACACTTTCTCCTGCTCTATGTGAGTCTGCTATAGCTATGCTAACTGAACTAAGGAGCTTTTTATTCAGTGACCTAATCCCATGTTGTATTTTCTGGGTGTCCCTGTGGCTGTGTGGTAAGGTGAATGCATTTCCTATACCAGACTAACAAAGGTGCACTAGACCTCTATCAGGGGTTGGTGATATTTAGGCATTATTTTTTATATATATAATATAGTTACTGAGTTTTCCCCTCCAACATCTTAGAGCCAATAGAGTCAGCTTTTTCTTTTTGAGGTCCTTCCTGAAATACTTTTTGTGCAAAGAGTTTGTCTTAAGATGGATTCCCTCTCCCCCACACCCCAAATTTGGAAAGAAAGGAAAGCTAGAACATCTAAGTAAGTCATGGAAGTTCCAAGTAACACAAAACATGTAAATGAGGAGACTTAGATATAATATATTTCCTATGATTAAAAGTTATTAAACATCTAAAGTCAAAGTTCAAACACATTTATTTATGAATCTATAGAGTTCTCTTAAGTTATCAATCTGTGTTTGGTAGCTGTACTGGCTAGTTTTATATCATCGTGACACAAGTTATAGTCATTTGAGAGGGAGGGAACCTCAAGACAATGCCTCCTTAAGATCAGGCTGTAGGCAAGCCAATAGAGAATTTTCTTAATTAATGACCAATATGGAAGTGCCTAGCTCATTGTTGGTGATGCCATTCCTGGGATGGTGGTCCTGGGTTCTATAAGAAAGTAGGCTGAACAAGCCAAAGGAAGTAAGCCAGTAAGCAGCACTCTTCCACGGCCTCTGCATCAGCTCCTGCCTCCAGGTGCATGCCCTGTTTAGGTTCTTGTACTGGCTTCCCTCAGTGATGGACTATGATGTGGAAGTGTAGGCCAAATAAGCTCTTGCCTCCCTAAGTTGCTTTTGGTCATGGTGTTCCATCACAGCAATAGTAACCCTAACCACACAGTAGCATTTATAAGGACTGGCGTAAACAACAACAAAATGTATCTCTAGTCAGGATTTATTTGAAAGTGTTTGGTTTTTATCTGAGCTTTATCTAAATGTTACACAAAAGTCAAAAGTGCCTGGAGCTAGAGATGGCTCAGTGGTATAGAACACTTTTTGCTCTTAAAAGAACTCTGGTTCAATTTCCAGAGTCCACATGACAGCTCACAATTATCTATAACTCCAATTCCAGGGGATTTGACACCATCTTCTGATTTCTGCAGGTACCAGCCATGCATGAGGTGAATATATATATATATATATATATATATATATATATATATATATTTCCAAGGCAAAACATTCATACATATAGAATAAGATAAATCTTTTATTTTAATGGAGAAAAAAGTTAAAAGTACCATGTTGTAGGATTTTCCATGTCCAATTACATTAAGGCAGTGGGAGGCCTGTGATTGGACAGGAAAAAGGGAGGCTGAGCTAAGAGTTGCAGAGACAGGGAGAGCATCTCAGGATTGAGAGGGAGGAGGAGGAAGGCAAGATAGAAGCAGACGTGAACCAGGGTGGCTTTTACCAGCCACAGGTGGCTATGATATCATAAAGGTTAGAGTATTGGGATAATTTGTCTAATCTAGGTGGGCAGCTTCTATCATCAATTGGTTTTAAAATTATCGTATTGACATCGTGTGTACTGAGAATTTATTGATATATAAATCTGATTGGTTAACTATAAACATTAAGAGTCTTGCTTTTACCAGGTAGATGGATGTTGTGATGACTGACCGTGGTGTCCGTGAGGCATTGTGTAGTAGCAAGAGGAACTCCAAGACCCCGCCGGAGAGATGGCGGGCAGAGGGACTGTTGAGTGAGATGGCCTGGTGGGAGCCCTGTGGCCCGATGGTTGCAGGCACTAGCTTGGGAACGTGCTGGGTCACCTTTTTAATATTTCCCACAGCAGAGGGAAAATCCTGCAACAGTACCAGACTGGTGCAACCAACTTTCTTGGTGTTCAATAACATGATTAGGGGTTACACCAGTGTGGTTCAATAACCATGATTAGGGGTTACACCAGTGTGGTTATAGGGATTCAAAGCCAAATTGTTTATCAGTCTTTGCTTTTCATGGTTAATTGGGTCCAAGGAGACTATAGGCCAGCTGCCAAAGACTCTTGAAGCTCTGTCAAGTCATCCATATGATGGAGACCAGAGCCAGAAGCTGGACCTCACCAGAGTACATTTTGCAAAGAAGAGAGTCAACCCAGAAGAAAATGCACTCCCCCACGCTTCCAAAGGGAAGACTACTGTCAGCAAGAACCTGACTTCTCCCCAACAGGTGACACAACTGGAGAGAGGGGGTGGGGGAAGAGAAAGAAATTAAGAAAGGAAGGAAATAAAAGAGTTGAGGGAGAGAGAGAGAAAATTAAAGGAAGGTAGGGAAAGAAGAGAGAGAGAGAGAGAGAGAGAGAGAGAGAGAGAGAGAGAGAGAGAGA
>JADRCH010000142.1:5224740-5248977 GCA_019843965.1 Rhynchomys soricoides | reverse complement strand
AGAGAGAGAGAGAGAGAGAGAGAGAGAGAGAGAGAGAGAGAGAGAGAAAGGAAGGAAGGAAGAAAGGAAGGAAGGAAGGAAAGAAGGAAAAACCTGATTAAGGAAAGAAGCCAGAGGTTCCTCTGAAGCTCATGTAATTCTTGAGAATCATAGCCTCAGCTGGCTCTCAAAAGTACATCTGTATTTTCATCTACACAACAGTCAAGAGTAATGGGGAAAGAAGTCCTGGACCAGAACACAGAATTATGATGGAAAAATAAAGGCAAGAGCAGTTAATTTTGGTCACCTCATGATCTTAATACCTACCAGGAAAGAATAACCAACATTAAAAAGAATGCTTTTTAACACTGAAAGGAACCATACTCCTCAGACATTAGGCTTAAGTTAACCATATGAGATGTTATATGGGTGACCATTTCTCACTAAGGATGTTTTTCTTGATGAGGAAAACACTACCCAGATATAGGACATCTGACCTTGGTTCAACTTCATTATTGGTTCTCTGCCTAGGGCTTGCAATGTTAAATGTTTCTATTAGCTAACTCATGCCGACTCCCAGTGGGACCGACTCATTTCTTCTGCTCAAGGGCTCTAATTCCACTTCTCCTCGATGCTCTTGCACTTTTGAGGTTCCATCTATAGAGATACCCCAACTGCCACATCCAACAACTCTACTCTGTCTGAAGAAGCCAGATTCTCCTAAATTCTCTAACAGTCATTGGGTTTATCTCTCCAGAGGAATAATGATGACAACAGGAGATAGAAACGGGCCCTCTAGTCAAGGACCCTGTCTTAGTTAGGGTTCTATGCTGTGAAGAGACGCCATGACCAAGGCAACTCTTACAAAGGACAACATTTAATTGGGGCTAGCTTAAAGTTTCAGAGGTTCAGTCCATTATCCTCATGGTGGAAGGCATGGCAGTGTGCAGGCAGACATGATGCTGGAGGAGCCAAGAGTTCTACATCTTGATCTGCAGGCAGCAGAAGGAGATTCTGTGTTGCTGGGTGCAGCTTGAGTATATATAACCTCAAAACACACCTTCAAAATGACACACCTCCTTCAACAAGCACACACCTACTCCAACAAGGCCACACCTCCTAACAGTCCCACTCCCTATGGACCAAGCATTCATACACACGGGTCTTTGGATCCATACCTATTGTAACCATCACAGACCCCAGAGCAGAAAGTCTAATTGTGATCTTTCTGGAAGCCAGGAAAGCCAGAGGAGTTTCCTGGTAGCCGGTTCCTTCTCATTCTCTTTTAGGAAGCTATGATTGTAAAACTGACTCAGATTAAGAGGAGGCACCTATATACCTCATGAGTGGGTTAACTGGAACCATCCCAGGTTCTACCACGGGTCCTTTACAGAGTCCCCAAACTTGCAGTTCAATATGCACTATTTCCAGGTACCATCCCTGCTCTACACGACTTCTGCCTTCTATCTTTTTAGCTCTCATCTACGGATCACAATAAACTTCTCCCTAAAATTCGCCCTTTGTGACCCTTGAGTTTCATTCTTTGATTTTGGGGAACAAGAATCTGAAAGTTTTGTGTGACTGTGAGCATACAGCACCCTAATACCTGAGCCAAGGCCCATCTGAGGCAAGACAGAAGGCGTCCATTTGACTCAAAGACACTCTGCTGTTCCTGTATCAAAACTAATAATTTTCAGTGGTTGCAAAAGCACCTCATCAGTTTAGTTGAAAAACCTCATCAACTTTGCTGGAAAACCTCATTAATACAGTTGAAAAAAAATTTGGGTCCCATCATCCAAATTGTCCCCAAGATAGTCAGTCATACTCACCAGTTAAGATCCAGCAGAGCAGCCTCCTGAGGACTCTTTAGGTCAGAGTGCCTTTACAGTTGGTGGTCAGGACATGACGGAGTCCTGGCTTTGAGATGCTTTCCATGGGAGAGTAGCAGGAACAGAGAAGCTGACCAGAGTGCAGCTGAAGAGTGGTCTGTGTGTAGAGATGGGCATCATGCAACCCGAAGCCCCACAAATCGTTGGGTAGGGAGCAAGCTCAGGTCAGCAGGCTCAGCAGCAAACACCCTTCCCTGCTAAGCTATCTCTCTACCTGTCTTAGCAATTTCTAACCTTTCTCTTTCATAGCCATGCTTATAGCAAACACATTGCAATGACATTAATCACATATGTACTTAACTATTTTCCATAATGTAAGGAAACTTCCATACTTTTAGGATTAAGGCCTATTCTCATTTTCAGAGTATTTGATGATGGCCTAACGTATACATTATAAATCCACATATCAATGCCAAGTAACCACTTTTCTCCGTTTATCTTGCTCAGTACTACAAGATCACATTTTTAATTTTTAATGTTAATTGTGCCAAATTAGTGGGATGCACTGCGGTATTTCCACACATTCATGTAACGTACAGTGAGTATATCTCCTGTGCTCTTCCCATGCCTCTTCTCCCCATCTCCAACCCCCTTCACAGTCCCTGAGAGGCACTCTTGTAGTTTTAGGTCATTGGATTTTTGTTTCTACATATGAAAGAAAATGCATGATACTTGTCTTTTTGCATATAGCTTATTTTGCTTAACATACTGGACAGACTCCAGTTTTATCCATTTTTTTTTTTTTACAGATAGTAGAAATTCATTTTCTTTTGGCTGAATAATACTCCACTATATATAAATTATACATTCACAATATATTGTATGTAGTTATATATTTATGTATAATATATAAATATATATTACATACAAATTATATATCGTTTTTCTTCACTTGTAGATGAACATACAGGTTGATTCCACCTCCTAACTATTGTGAATTACGCTACAACAAACATGAGCATGCAGTGTTGCTGCTACGCTGACTTCATTTCCCTTGGATATATATCCCTAGATGAGATACAATCTCAATTTGGCTTTAATTTGCATTTCTCTAATACCTAACTACGTGTAGTATTTTGTTTCTCATATATCTATTTGCAATTTGTATTTCCCCTTTTGAAAAGTATTTATTGAGATCATTTGTTAATGTTTATGCCACTTAAAAATAACTTTCGTTAAATTGGGTTTTGGCAATCTCATGCATGTATGTAATGAATTCCGATTAATCTCACCCCATTGTCTCCTATCTAACTCTCCTCACAAGTCCCTAGCTTACATTCTTGTCTTTTAAATTTTGTTTTGTTTAACCTGGGTCATCTGTGTGACCATGGCTTAGCATAGAGGTGTCCTTCATAGCTTGGTGATTTTTACCCATGATTTTACTTATGTGCTGTGTTACTTTTTTTAAAAAAAATCATTTGTATGCATGTGCCCTCAGAGAGAGTGCTGTATGAGTCCTTGGTATTACAGGTGTTTGTGAGTCCCCTGGTGTGGGGGTTTGGATCTGAACTTGGGTCCTCTGATAGAGAAATGAAGATTCTTAACTGCTCAGCCATCTCTCCAGGCCCAGTGTTGCTTGTATTGATTCACGAATGGTAAACCATCCTTGCATTCCTGGAATGAAACCAACTTGATAGGACTGGATGACCTCACTGTAGAATTTTACCAAACTCTTAAAGAAGGAATGCTTCTCAAACTGTTTGCGTCCATGTAAGTATATGCATGTATGTATGAGGGTGTCCTCAGAGGCTAGAATCAGGCATTGGGTCTGCTGGAGTTGGAGTCATGAGCCACCTAAACCATGCTGGGATCTGAACTCTGGCCCTCGGCAAGAGCAGTAAGCAAAGTGCTCTCAACAGCTGATGTACCTTTGTGGCCATAGAGAAGGAACTTATTCTACTATCCAACACCCCCCTTGCTACCAGATTAAACTCTAGGAAGCGTCCTCCCCTACTTTACAAGCTTCAAGCCCCTAGCATAGCCTCTGAAGCCCTGTGATTGGGCCTCAGCCTACCTTCCTAGGCTCATCTCTGCTGGTTCTGTCCGTTATCCTCTTAGTTTTAGAGAAAGCCTAGTACTGACTCAGTCTCACTGCCTGTTGTTGTTTGATATAGGATTTTCCTATCCTGACTAGGACCCAATGCATCTAAGGATGCTGTGAAGGAAATAGTTACCTGGCAAAAGCCCTCCCGAGAGGAAACTTGAGTGCCATATAGCAGGAACAAGAAAACATGGGCACCTTACCAGATTCTTTGGAGTAACAAGTGAATCACCACCATACAAATGGGAATAGATTGTTAATGCTGGCGTGAGTTCTGTTCCCATGGGAAAGCTAAGACTTTCAGTTCTTGACCTGGACCCTGCAGCCTCAATCTCTCTCTTCTGTGACTATGTTTTACTATGTTTTAGTGAGGCACAGCTTTGCACCAATAAACTTAAATGAGACCTGCACATCATGCATTAGAAGCCGATCTAAGTGTATCTAAGTATACACTAACAATCTGTATTCATTGTTTTTCAACATTGTCTTGCTATGCTTGAAGCTCTATTGAGACAGTTAAAAGACTCATCAAGACTTGGACTCAGCTCTTAAATAGGCAAGCCAACTGGGTTAGAATATGTTTCATTTGATTTAGGATGTGCAATAGGGGTTGCTTGAAGAAATGTACTTAATAGACATTAAAGCTTGATACAAATAAACATTAAACAAAACTTAGTAGCTCTGTGCCCTCTGCTCACTTGCAGCCCCTGAAGTGGCAAGGATCCTAGCAACAGAAGACACAGCTCTTGTCCTGGAGATTTAATAAGCCGTCTCAGAGGAGGAAAGCATGATGCCCAGATACTATTACTGAAAACAAATCCTGCCTAATATGCTTAGTGGTAGAAAAGCCATTTATTGACAACATGGGTTACTTCTGTAGTCATGTCCTTGACGGGCAATCATAAAACCTGTGGTTACTCTGTACTTAGACTGCAGCCATATGTTATTTTAAAAACTAAATACCTTTAGCTCTCTTAGTCATAAACTTCAGTTTTGTTCCTTGAAAGCGGTCCTAAGACCAAGCATTCTAAAATGAAGGCCGTTGAGAAGGGAGACTTGTAGAGAAAGAGTAGACAGAACAGCCCAGGGATCAAAGGGCTTTGAGAAGCGGAGTTAGTGTTCTTTTTTTGTGCTTCATGAAAACTAAAACCTTCTGTCTCCCTGATCTATGCTCACTGAAGTGATTAAAGCTGTGACATGCACAGAAACAAAAACCCTAAGCACTTCTGAGGTCTGCATACAAACCACCCTGATAGCTGTCCCACATGAGCAATTTCAAGGGCCTGTCTATGCTATGGTAAGGTAAGCAGTGGAAAGGTGGCGATTCTTCCTGGCTGTGGACAGCAACAGTTGAGTTATTCTTCTGAGATAGACATTGCCACCTGACTCTTGCCCGGCTGTTCAATGATTCTCTGAGGACTTAGAGGCTAAAAATACTGAGGATTTTGTGACTTGAACTCCTTAATCTACTGCTTCCTGCTTACCATAAGCCAAGATCTTGCATTTAATGTCCCAGGCAGCTTGGAAGAACTACTAAGCAACTTTCCTGCTTCCCTTTTGGGGGTTTAATGAGGGACCACCTGCAGCTTCCTTGATGATTTTGACCGGGATGTATTTCCTTGTTCTGCTGCTCAGGGTATCACTTTGAGGAACCCTCTGTTCTGGATAGCAGCAGCAGCAACACAAGCCACACAACATGGGTGAGATCAGCCAAGATGCCGTGGAGCGCTACCTGGAGGAGAACCCTTGTTTTGCCAAGGAGTACTTTGACAAGAAGCTGCGTGCGGAGGCACTGGGGGTGATCTTCAAAAACAGCCATCCAGGGGTCCAGGCCGGCTTGTCTCTCCCTGAGATGACACAGGTGGAAGAGTCGGCTGTGTGCCTGGAGCTACTGCAGTATATGCAGGACGAGGCAGGAAGCGCCGAGCAGGTGGCTCACAGGGCGCTGCAGAAGCTGGCTCAGCTTCTGCAAGCTGATTGCTGCAGTATGTTCACGTGCCGAGCAAGAAATGGCATACCGGAGGTGGCCTCCCGGCTGCTGAACGTCACCCCAACTTCTAAGTTTGAGGACAACCTCGTGGCCCCTGACCGAGAAGTTGTATTTCCGTTGGACATTGGGATAGTTGGCTGGGTTGCTCATGTGAAGAAAGCCCTTAATGTCTCAGATGTCAAAAAGGTAGGTGGCCCTTCATGTAGTGGGGCAGAGATCTTGTCAGGGACAAGGGGGAACTGAAGGGAAGGAGATGGCAGACCTAGCCAGGCTGGAGTTAAATCAAAATACAAAATGCCCAGTAGAGCTGGGATTTCATAGGAGAGGCGAATACAACTTTTTGGTGCGAGGTTTTTTTTTGTTTTGTTTTGTTTTGCTTCGTTGTTTGTTTGTTTGTTCTTTTGGTGTGGTTTTTTTTTTTTTTTTTTTTTTTGGTTTTTCGAGACAGGATTTCTCTGTGTATCCTTGGCTGTCCTGGAACTTACTCTGTAGACCGGGCTGGCCTCGAACTCAGAAATCCGCCTGCCTCTGCCTCCCAAGTGCTGGGATTAAAGACGTGCACCACCACTGCCTGATGTGGTGCTAGTCTTGATGTGAATTTTTAAGTCAGGTATTCCTGGCTAGGCCTAGTGTGTTCCTCCATTGCTTTGGGGACCACTGTTCTGCCAAGCCCACCTGTAGGATAGTCAGCACACTGAAGGCTAGCCTAGCACAAGGGAGCCTTTCCCATGCCTCTTGTCACAACCCTTGGTGGTTTCTCTGGAATAAACTGGCTCATAAACCGATTCTTTCATCCATAGGTCCACATTGGGGGTGGGGGGGGAGCATTTCTACTATTCAAATGTTAGAATATTTGATTTGAATCATCACAAATTCGGATTTAAGTGATTCAGTGTAATTGGGCCCTTCCCCACAATCGGGATGGTCAATCACAAATTCCAATGGTCACAGATTCCAATCATATAAGGAGGGATTTGCACTCTGCTGAAGACCAGGACTGCACAGTGCTAACACAAGATACTAATATCTATGTTCCTTGTGAAAACAGAAGATCAACTCTTGCTTCTGACCACTGCCTCCCGTGGTCATTTTAGAAAAGCATTTTGAAGAGCTAACCCTTCATAGTCGCTCCTTGGGCAGCCCTCAGAGCACAGGCCTGGGTTTCTGCCTGTACTGTCTTCCTACCCACACCCCAGTGCTGTGATTTACTATTAACAGGAGGGGACAGCGTTATAGGGATGGAGAAGATGAGTCAGATGGCAGCCCCTGAAGTGCTCCGTGCAAAGTCCATAACCTAGCTCGTGACTGAGGGCAGCGGAGAGGTCGGAGCTAATCTCCAAATACCTCCGGAAGCTGATTACAGAAGGCTTGCACAGACAAGGGGGGGGATCAGTGAGTCAAACATTAGCACCGTTCCACAAACAACTGCAGGGCTCTCCTCAGGTACAAGGGTTGATGGATGCTCTGAAGACAGCTTCTCTTGACCCCAGCTAACAGGCTGTCCTGGAATTTTCTAAAGAGAACAAGCTTCTTCACATCTCCACAATCGCAAAGACATCAAAATTCAGAGTCTGACATGCACATTTGTTTTTCTATGACTTTTTTCCCCCTAAGGAGAACTGGATATAGTGATTTTTGATAGGGAAGAGATAACAGCAAGATGATCATGTGCCCCTGGGCTGTCTTGTCGCTGGAGCCTTGCTATACGGATGGTGAGCTCAAGGGCAAAGCATCTCCCCTTCCTTTGGCACTCCTGATGTTCAGAACAGGGTGCAGAGGCAGGCAGGTTGAAGACAGACACGCTGAGCTCAGTGGGTGACAGAAGTCTCATTTGCTGTCCCGGTAGATTACAAGCACTTCGTCTGTTGGTGCTTTTCAACTCCAGTTATATATTTATATATATTCACATCCAATTAATGATACTGATGCTTGTGGCTCCCAACAGAACAACCAGAGCAGACTCTGGGAAGTGGGCTCCCCAGCTGGTACTAATATGCACCCAGTGCTGAAAACCACCGGTCTATTGGGTGGGCAGATGCAGGTGGATGAAGAGAACTTCCCATTAAATGTGGGAGGTATGAGATGGCAAGGCTTGGTGAATCTGTAGCCCAACCCTCTTCTGTGACAGATGGGAAGTTAGAGGTTTGAGAATGGTGTCTCCCCCAGACCAAGGTTCCCAGGGCCTTCCCTTTCAGCACACCGCTGACCACACACACCTGTGTCTACACTGCTACCCAGATGAGAGGTGTATGTCGTCAGTAGGTGATACCTAGATAAAGATGCAGAGTTGGTTGCTTCTGGCCCTGGGGGCCCTGAAGGTGGTAACAGGGAAGCCATGGCAGTCCTTTGATAGGCCTGGGTGCAGATCCACATCTGAGGTCACTGTAATGGACTGAATTCCCACCCCTGAGAATGGAGACAACCGAATAAAATGACCGGCTCATAGTAGTTGCTCAGTTAACCACAGTGAACATATGATTGATTATCTTGATGTGAGCAGGAGTTTGGAGACTCGTATGCAAGGTCAAATAAAAGGATCAAGTGATTATCACTGGTTGAAACTAGGTTAAGGAGGGAAACTTTAAACAACAGAAAGCTGAGAGATACTCTCTGTACACTTCTTCTCCAGTTGGAGAAGCTGGTTAACTGCTTAGGTGCTGCTCCATCAGACTGGTTGGAAAGAAGGCTGCTCGAGGCTGGTGTGTTCACTAATTAACTGGATGTTTATAGATCCATTTCCTCCCTTCCCTCTTCCCCTTCCTAACTCCTCTTCTGCCTCCTGACCTCAAGAGTGAGCAGTGTTTAAGTAGGTTTTAGCCTTTATACCCACTGAGTTAGCAGAAGTAGCATCTTACTGCTCCGGTGTCCTCTAGTTGCTTTTGGGATCTCCTTTGGAAAAACACCTTTAGAAGAATTTGGGAGTCCCTAGAACAAAATATACTTTAAAAAAAAATCTAGAGTGCTGGAGAGATGGCTCAGGGGTTAAGAGCACTGACTGCTCTTCCAAAGGTCCTGAGTTCAATTCCCAGCAACCACATGGTGGCTCACAACCATCTGTAATGAGATCTAATGCCCTCTTCTGGTGTGTCTGAAGATAGCTACCGTGTGCTTAAAATAAATAAATAATCTTTTTTAAAAAAATCTAGAAAGCCTCCTCTCCCTATATTGATGGACGGTTTAACCTGGGTTTTCAGATGTGCTAACAAGTCAGCCCTGAATTTTGAAAGCTAAAAGTCACCTTCTCAAATGGCCCAAGAGTACTTAAAAGCGTATGCTTGACTTTAGAACCTAGATTAAAGTGATGTCAAGTATGAAATGTGTCTAGAAAGACACACTATCTACTGCCAATTGCTGGGCCACGTTTCTGGGATTTCATTTTTTCAGTTTGTGCACGTGACCCCATGTTAAAGGAAGCTGCCGTACGTGGTAAGGGGTAACAGGGTGAAGGAAACAGCATCCGAGGAGCGAGCAGGGAGTCAAGGGAAAGAACTTAAAGGAGTATGGAGATGTTCTCACCAGGGGTCAGCATGGTTTAGGAAGCAGAGGCAGATAAAGAGGCCAGCAGAGAACTGTGACACCGGGCAGAGCACTGGCCCCTGAAGGAAGGGTGTCAGGGCACAGGATGCCTCTACCCTGCTGAGCACCCAACTTCTTCTGTCACTGAACTGGTGAGAAAAGTGAGGACTAGAAGCAAAGCAGACACTGTGGAGAGAAAACTGCTTTTCCTCCGGGTAAGGGGTGGGGGGCGGCAGGCTTCTCTTTTCTGTATTTATCCAGTGTCTTCTGTGCACAAGAGCGTTCTGCCCATGGTATATCTCTCCATCTTTACACTGTGAACTCCGGGCTTTCTGCTTCAGTTTACAAAACATGGAACTGGGCAATAGTGGTCCAAGCCTTTAATCCTAGCTCTTGGAGGCAGAGACAGGCGGATTTCTGAGTTCAAGGCCTACCTAGTCTACAGCATGAGTTCCAGGACAGCCAGGGCTACACAGAGAAACCCTGTCTTGAAAAAAACAAAAAGAAAGAAAGTAAGTAAGGGAAAGAAAGAAAAGACAAGACAAGACAGACACAGCAGGTAGAATAGGATCACAGAGCTAGGAAACCAGGGGAGCCCAGAAAGCTTACTCCAGAGCCTTCTCTCCTGTGCCTGCAGCCTGCAAAAGAAATGACGTTCCCTCTTAGTGAGAGAATACACCATATATGGGTGAGGAGAGGCACCCAGTTGCCGAGCACCTCCATTTGTTTCATGAGTAGACCCATTCCTAAGATCCCCCGAAGCAGCCCTGCATCTGTTAGGTTGAGCATCGGAATGCCACAGCATACCTAAAAGACTAGATCCTGTGCAGAACATAGATATTTGGATTTTCCAGGTTACAGAAATCTGATTTACCTGATGGGATCCCCGTGGCACAGCTGGGAACTGATGTTCTGACTTGAGTAGTGAATGTCGTTGGCCAAGTGGGCCTTTGTTTGGGTGGGAATTCTGGCCTGTAAATCACATTCCAGTGGAGTCTCACATTTTCACTTTGGGGAACTAGACAGAGCCGACTCCAAGGTCTGTGCTGCTCTTAGAAGTATAATTAACAAAAGAAATGGAAATAATTCCATTTACCAAAAAAAGGGAACCACATATTTTAGGCCATAGAGTCTCACCCCTCAGGAGAGAGTGTCCTCTGAAATTACAGAGCACATAAATGCCGCCACAGACCATTTCTCTTGACTTTGAGCACTTAAATTCCCAAAATTTACCATGCTAGGCATCAACACTACCTTTCTAGCTGCTATGGGAGTTGTATCCAGGAAGATCTGGTTTTTTTCCCTCTTCTCTCAAAAAAAAATAAAAATAAAAAATTATGAAAGGAAAGACTTAAGCTTGAGGTAGCCTTTGAGGAACCTGTAAGTACTGACAGTGGCAAGGTGACCTTTCACACAGGCCCCATCCCTCAGAAGCTATCTCCAATTGATAGCCACTTGCAAATGAAAGTTTATTTTCCTCCAAAGGAGTCTCACTGGGGAAATAAGCTACTGTAAGTGGTAGGCTGCATGCCCAGCGGGGGGGTGGCCAACAGAAATGAACTCAGTGCTGTCTTTAAGAGGCTTGTCTTATAATGTATAAGGGATTGTCTCCTTTATAAAATTTCTTTTTTTAAAAAAAATATACATACATACACACACACACTGTAGAATACAAACATATATATACATATGTAGTTTCTTTTTACCCTACAGGTCCTTTGTATGCATTTTGGCTTCCAGTTTAATGTTTTTATGGGATTTGTGAGTGTGTGAACAAGTGGGACTCTGCTTCTTGTGCTTTCTGTTTTTCGTTTTACCCTATTCCACTGTGTTAGTTTTTGTTGTATCTCAGTATATTATTTATATTATATCATATTGTGTTATTCTCCCTTAGATGCCTGTTTGTTTTCTAATGAGAGACAGAAAGGGGGTGGATCTGGACTGGAGGTGAGGTGGGGAGGAGCTGGAAGCAATAGAGGAAGAAGAAACCATGTTCAGGAAATATATGAGGGGGAAATCTATTTTCAATAAAAATAAAAACAGATTGTCTTTTAAGATAAAAGGAAGTTTTAACATTTTAAAAACAAATGAGCATAAATAAAAACTTAATGAGACTTGTTCCTCCAGACTTTTTCCTTCACTCTGAAAAATCTCATAAAAACAAAAGCAGGAGTACTTGCGGCAGAACTATGACGGACTGTTCATTAGACGACAGTCGCTCAGCCCACACAGATACAGACATGGAGTGTCCGCTAAAAATCAGAAAGTGGGGCAGTGGTGATGCACGCCTTTAATCCCAGCACCTGAGAGGCAGAGACAGGCGGATTTCTGAGTTCAAGGCCAGCCTGGTCTACAGAGTGAGTTCCAGGACAGCCAGGGCTACACAGAGAAACCCTGTCTCGAAAACCAAAAAAAACAAAAAGTGGAGTCCACAGCTACACACCTCACTGTGGAGGGAAGTCCCTAAGACAATGTTAAGTGATAAAAATATCACATAGAGCTACAAAAATAAACTTATAGAAAATAGACATCTTTGTCTAACCACAGGAAAAAGCGTCTGAAGGAGATCATCAAGCAGTTCCCACTAAATTCTTCAAGTGGGAGAGGTTGGAACACTCTTGAGCAGTGGTTCTCAGCCTTCCTAATGCTGCGACCCTTTAATAAAGTTCCTCATGTTGTGGCGAGCCCCAAACCATAAAATTATTTTTGTTGCTACTCATAATTAAACCTTTGCTAACGTTATGAATCATAATGTAAATATTTTTGGAGATAGAGGTTTGCCACAGGTTGAGAACCGGTCCTCTTGAAGGAGTATTGATTTTTTTTTCTTGTTTTGCTAGAGTCTTGTGGTTCTGATTGTACACGTTACATTTGCAGTTAAAGTCCAAGTGTCCAGTGAGCTTTCCCTCCCTGCACTTACCACGGTAGCCACACTCCCCCTTCATCTCCCTAACGCCTCACTTTCCACCAGGCTGTGATGTCACCTCTTTTCTCCTGTTCCAGATAAGCTTCTTCTTGGGCGGGAGATGAGCATTCCGGGAATGGTGGAACCACTGAACCGGAGCCATCGTTGGTAGGATTTTAATTAGAGACTGTAGGCTCTATGATTCTGATCTATTTTGGCAAACATGTAAACTTTTTTTTTCTAGAACAGCCATTTTTCTGACTTTATGGACAAGCAAACTGGATATGTCACCAGGAACCTGCTGGCAGTCCCGATCGTGACGGGCAAGGAGGTTCTTGCTGTGGTCATGGCAGTGAACAAAATCAACGCTCCGGAGTTTTCCAAACAGGATGAGGAGGTACTGCTAACCCGGCGATTGGCCAGACACACAGGAAGTGACTTGTACAACTAAAGGAAGGGATCCCAACCGTAACTTGTTTCTCTCTGTGGCCTGTAGGTCTTTTCCAAGTACCTCAGCTTTGTTGCTGTCTCCCTAAGGCTGCAGCACACCAGTTACCTGTACAGTGTGGAGTCCCGGAGAAGCCAGGTAATGGGACAGTAACATTAGTCACTCCTTGCTTAGGTACTCTAGCAGAGGGACCCCAAAACAGCAGCAAGCCAGAACCCTCTTATCCCTCATGGGGCTTAAGCCACCTGGAGCAGATCCTCATATCTTAGTCCCAGGGGTCCTCTCACAGTCATCCCTCCATCCAGGGGTCCTCCCAGTCTTCAGTCCTCCATCTGTATGAACAACAGGCTGGGCTTGTTCAGTCTGGTCTGGGTGCCTGTGTGCTCTTCACCTATGATGTGATTACAGTACCCACCTCATATGTTTGGCACTATTATTATTAATAATATTACATTAAGCATTAGTTCTCACTTAAAGCTCTTCGTTCCTGGATCACCATCAGAAAAGAATCACTCATTTGCGGTTTATTGTTTCCATGGGATAGAGGGGTAAAAGAGACTTACCGGCAGCCATGATCCTCAGGTCCCTCATTTATATAATATAGGAGTGGATCTAGGTCCCTCCCCATTCTAACTTTCCAGGTTAGGCTACCTCTGACCAGCTAAGGATGAACGGATGAGTCATGTGACTTCCTTCCCACGAGATCCAGTGGCAGCCCTCTGATACTGGAGCCTTTGAAAAGATAAGGAGGCTTTGTTGCTTGCGCTGGATCAATCATGTGTCCTTGCCATTCATAAACCTATGGCTTGGAAAAAGTCTACCCATCACCCTTCTTAGAAAACCCATGATGTTTAGTGGTGGTTCAAACCAGAACTACAGTTTCTTATAAGATGTGTTCATTGTTTGATACACTGTTTTCTTTGAACTAATTATTCACTTTCTGTTTCTCTCTCCTTCCTCTCATTTTGGTTTTGTTTCTCCTCCTCGTCCTCGTCCTCCTCGTCCTCCTCGTCCTCCTCCTTGTCCTCCTCCTCCTCTTCTCCCTCTATGCTCTCTTCCAGATCCTTATGTGGTCAGCCAATAAAGTATTTGAAGAGCTCACGGATGTTGAGCGACAGTTTCACAAGGCCCTGTACACCGTCAGGACGTACCTGAACTGTGAGCGCTACTCCATTGGTCTTCTGGACATGACCAAGGAAAAGGTTTTCATGTTCCATATGCCTCATCTCCCCTTGGTCACCTAGAAAATGCATACCCAAATGAAGCAGGGTCCGTTGACAAATGGATATGCTATGTAAATAACCGGATAGAACTAGTGCTGTGAAGGCACAGAGCTAATGGGAGCAAAGTGACACAGGCTTAATTTAAAGTCCAGCTTTTCTACTTATACCTGTATCCGTCACCATCAAGTCTCCTGTTTTGATTAATTAATAGCCTTCTAGACTAGCTTTATGGTTATAATAAATGGAACAGAAGGTACAGAACGCCAATATCACCTCCCAGTCTCAGCACCAGCTTTCCTATTGCTAAAATGGTGGGTTGCTGTGGTGCACATAGAGTAGCTCAGCTCTAAGAACCACTGGGATAAAGGAAAGCTTTGTGACCTGCCGCTTTGATGAAATACTGTCAACTCTAAGGGTTTCCTGGTGGAGTCTTTGGGGTCATTCTTGCATAGGATCACGTCATCTGCAAAGTCACGTATGCTGACTTCTTCTTTTCCTGTTTATGTCCCCTTTTGTTCATTCTTTTGTCTAGTGTCCTAGCTGAGACTTCAGATATTATATTGGATGGGAGTGGAAAGTGTGGACATCCATGTCTTGTTCTTGAGTTTAGTGGAAATGCTTCTAGATTTTTTCCCCATTTAAACAATGTTGGCTGTAGTTTACACTACTTGTTCCTTATTATGTTGAGATATGGGTTGGGTTTTTTTTTTTTTAATTCCTAGTTTGGTCAGGGATTTTTATTATGAAAGGATGTTGCATTTTGTCAAAGGCTTTTTCTGCTTCTATAAATGGCCGAGTGATTCCTGTATGTGAGCCCATGTATGAGATAGGTGCACTAGATTTACTGATTTACATGCTTTGAACCATATCTGCCCTTTAAGCTGATTTGATCATGGTGAGTGTCTTAGTCAGGGTTTCTATTCCTGCACAAAACATCATGACCAGAAGCAAGTTGGGGAGGAAAGGGTTTATTCAGCTTACATTTCTACACTGCTATTCATCACTAGTGGAAGTCAGGACTGGAACTCATGCAGGTCAGGGAGCAGAAGCTGATGCAGAGGCCATGGAGGGATGTTTCTTACTGGCTTGCTTTTCCTGGCTTGCTCAGCTGGCTTTCTTATAGAGCCTGAGACTACCAGCCCAGGGATGGCACCACCCACAAGGGGCCCTCCCCCCTTGATCACTAATTGAGAAAATGCCTTACTGCTGGATCTCATGGAGGCATTTTCTCAACTGAAACTCCTTTCTCTGTGATAACTCCAGCTTGTGTAAGTTGACACAAAACCAGCCAGTACAGTGAGTGATCATCCAGATGTGTTCTTGAATTTGGCTTGCAAATATTTTATTGAGAATTTTTGTATCTGTGTTTATCAGGAAAACTGACTAGTAATGAGGGAGGGATGGAGGGAGGGAAGGATGGGGGGAGAGAGAGACAGAGATAAAGACATAGAGACACAGTATCTTATTAGGATACCAGGTAATAGAGCAATATTGGCTCTGTGAAATGAGTTTAGAAGCATTCCTTCCCTTTCTGTTTTATGGAATTTTTTGAAAGGATTGGTGTTAATTTTTTTTTTTTTTTTCCAGAGGTCTGCTAGAGGTCTGCAGTGAATCCAGCTGGACCTTTACTTTTGTCTTTTTTAAGTTGAGAGATTTTTTTTCTTTACTGTTGTTTGCATCTTGTTGCTTGCTATAGACCTGTTTAAATTACAGGTCTCTCTTGGTTTAACTTTGATAGGTAGGTCATACTCATCTAGAAAGTCACCTGTTTCATTAGGGAGGTTGTTGTTGTGTTTTGTTTTTTCAATTTAGTGGAATGTGAGATGTTAAGGTCCTTACAGTTCTCTGAATTTCCTTGGTATCTGTTTTATCTCCCCCTTCCTCTCTAGTTTTATTAACATGCTTTCCTCTCTCTCTCTCTCTCTCTCTCTCTCTCTCTCTCTCTCTCTCACACACACACACACACACACACACACACACACACATCTGGTTGGGTTACCTAACAGGTTGTCACTTTTATCTTTTGAAATAACCAACTCTTTGTTCCATTGATTATTTGTATTTTTAATTATTTCTTTCATTAATTTCTGTCATGATCTTAATTATTTCTTTTCGTGTTCCACTTCGGGTTTGCCTTGTTCTTGTTTCCCAAGGCCCTAAGGTGGATCCTTAAGTCATCCGTGCAAGAAATCTCTGACTTTTTAAATGTAGGTACTTACAGTTGTGACTTCCCTCTTAGAACTGCTTTCTTTATATCCCATAGGTCCCAACAAATACTTGGGGACGGTGGAGGTTTGTAGTCTGTTCCATTTCCTCTTCTCTCCTTTTGCTTCCTGTGTGTGATTGTGTCGTGGTTAGGATTTCTATTGCTGTGAGGAGACACCATGACCACGGCAACTCTAATAAAGGACAACATTTAATTCGGACTTGCTTACAGTTTAGAGGTTTAGTCCATTATCATCATGGCAGGAAGCATGGGGGCACACAGGCAGACGTGGTGCTGGAGAGGTAGCTGAGAGCTCTACATCTGGATCAGCAGGCAGCAGGAAGAAAGTGAGACACTGGGCCTGGTTTGAGCATCTGTGCTCTCAGAGTCCACCCCCCCCCCCCACCGTGATACACTTCATCCAACAAAGCCACATCTGCTCCAACAAGGCTACACCTCTTATTAGTGCCACTCCCTATGAGCCTGTGGGGGCCATTTTCTTTCAAACCACCATAGAGTGGAAATACAATCAGTCAGCTTCCCACAACTGCCACCAAGCCACGCCTTCCCTGTCATCATGGCTCTGTCCCTCTGACAGTGTGAGCTGCTTTTGGTCATGCTATTTTACACAGGAACAGAAAAGTAATCCACTTGCATTGTGTCTTAGTATGTGATCGTACTTCAGAGAAAGTTCCCATGGCTGCTGAGAAGAATGTATCTTCTGTAGTGCCGGGACAGGATGTTCTGTAGACAGCTATTAAGTCCATTTTATCTAGGATATCATATGATTCCTTGGTCTCTATGTTATTTGTCAGGATGGCCTCTTTATTAGTGAAAGTAAGATACTGCAATCACTTATTACTGTGTTAAGGTTAATCTGTGATTAACCTTATTTATTATTACCGTCTTATGAAACTGTGTCCCTATGTCTGCTGTGTAAATGTTTAGAGTTTTAATGTCTTTTTTAAAAAGGAAAGTCGATTTGCAGTTTCTGTTATCTAAATTGCTCCTTGTTTTATTTTTCCTTATATAATTAATTTATATAAGTGAGATGCGCTTTTGATGGATTGTTCCATTAATCAGTAGCTGACTTTCTTGATCTCCTAGGAGTGAAATTGGGCTGAAGTCTATTTTATGAAATGTCAGGATACTGACTCCCATTCCCTGGTTTCTTTTGCTTGGGACATCTTTTTTCATCCATTTGCTCTAACTCAGAATCTATCTTTGAAGGCAGTGTGTTTCTTGGAGGCAGAAACTAGATGGGTTTTGGTTTGTTTGTTTGTTTGACTTAATATGCTAGTCTGTGTCTTATGATCTGGAAACTAAGACATTGAAGAGTTATTATTTAAAGGTGTGTGCTAATTTATGTCACTTTGTTGATTTTGTAATGCCTACTATTTTTTTGGTCCCCATTTGTTTTGCTAGGGTCATACCCCCTTTGAGTTTGCCTCCACTGTCCCTGAGTGTGTTTATCATTTTATTCAGTTTGAAAAATTCTGCCCAATATTTTCTGCAGAGCTGGCTTTGCAGTCATAAACTTCTTTAGCATGCTTTTGTTTGTTTGTTTGTTTTTGTTTTTTAAAATGTATATGAGTACACTGTAGCTATCTTCAGACACACCAGAAGAGGGCATCAGATCCCATTCCAAATAGTTGTGAGTCACCATGTGGTTGCTGGGAATTGAACTCAGGACCTCTGGAAGAGCAGTCAGTGCTCTTAACCACTGAGCCATCTCTCCAGCCCACATGGTTTTTTGTCTGTTTTGTTTTGTTTTTTATCATTAATGCTTTTATTTCTACATCAGTTGCAAAGATAATTTTGCAAGGTATAGAAGCCTGGGTTGGCAACTGAGGCTTTTCAGGACTTGAAATGCATCTTTTTCTGCCCTTCTGGGTTTTGAAGTTTCTTTTGCAAGTATTAATTGCAGCCCCAACCAAGACCCTTGGGGTTGGGGGTATGAAGGCGCAGAGTCAACAAGCAGACTCTGGGAGTCAGGCAAGCGGCAAAGCAGACTCATTTATTGCAGTAACTGGGCAAAGCTTTATACTCACCTCTCATTGGCTCTCAAGTAGCTGTCTCTTTCTCTCTAGCTCACTCTGATCCTGCGTCAGCGGTCTGTATCCATGCTGGCAGATTCTAGGTTGGCTGGAAGAGGAAGTATCAGCTGTGAATGTGCCAGCATTCTGGCTGGACCTGCTTGGTTAAGTTCCTCGTACATGCAAGTTCGGCTGTTACTCTTATGGGCCTGCCTTTATATGTGACCCTTCTTCTCTTGCCACTGTTAATATATGTTCCCTTTCTCTCTAACTTACACTCCTTGTGCTATGTATTAGTGTCTTACTGTGATATGATGCAGGGAGTTTTCCCCCGCCCCTTGTTTTTCCTATTTGGATTTCTGTTTGCCTCTTCTACTCAAACGGACCTCTCGTTCTCCAGGTTTAGCCAAAGTTCTGCTGATTGTACTGAAAATATTGTCTATGCTTTTTGCATGGAGTTATTCTTCATCTATGCCCATAATTAACAGATTTTTTTTTCACGGTGTCCCAAAGTTCTTGTGTATTCTGTTTGTATGCTTTTAAATAAATGTATTATTGCTTTCAACTGAATGTACATATATATATATAATATATATATATTATACTTCATAAAATATAAATTTTTTACATAAAAATAAAATTATTTTTAATGCTCAGGGCTATGAGAGAACTTAGGTGGGAGATAGGCTGAAAAGAGAGACACGCTATAAGACAGTGTAGGATAGCCTTGTCTCTCAGATGGTTGAGGCACATGGACCTTAAGAGCTATGCAGATAATGTTCTTTAGGAAGAGAAAAAAAGCAAAAGAGTAAGAAGAGGCAAATCTAAAAGGAGAAGGAAAACAGGCAAGCAACAAGCAAGCATCTAGGGCAAGAACAGAGTGGAGATGGCCTGCTAAGTACCTTGGGTACTAAGCAGGAGGGACGGGGAGGAGGGAGAGAAAGATGGGTGGAGGCAAAGGTTACTAGGCCGATGGTCGTCGAAGGCAGCTCTCCCTCATGCTCCTTCTCTACTGTGCCTTTTGTCACCCTTTTGAGACAGCGTCTTAATATGAATCCCTGACTGGCCTGGTCCTCACTATATTTAGCCCAGGGTAGCCTCAGACTCAGGCAATGCTCCTGCTTCAGCTTTCTGAGTTCTAGAATCACAGGCTCGTGCCACCATGCCTAAGTCTTTGACAACTCATTTACAACTTTTATTTCTTCATTTAAGAAAGCGACAGTTGCACATATTTAGGGGGAACGGTGTGATATTTCCATATACGTGTGTGCATACATTATAAAATAGTTACAGTGAAGTGAGTAACATGTTGACTGCGTTACCTAGCAATACCATTTACATCTAGTCTCATGACAGCTTTGGAAATGTGTAGCGCATATTTACTTCAGTTGCGCTTTTCTGTAATAAGTCCTGCGAATTTCCTGCCTGGCTGGAACACTGTGGTATTTGAACAGCTCCTCCTTGTCCTGTTGATGACTCAACCCATAGCCTCTGGTAACTGCATTCTGCTCCCTGCCGCAGGGTTGGGCGTTTCAGATTCCACACACACACATTGAACCGTATGTTTGTCTTTTAGTGCCTAGCCCAGTTCTCTTACCACAGTCTCAGGTTTGCTAACCCTGTCACAGGGACACATGGTTGCATCTTTCCTTCCTTCCTTTCTCCCTTCCTTCCTTCCTTCCTTCCTTTCTTCCTTCTATCCATCTTTTCATCTATCCTTCTTTCTTTCCTTCTTTCTTTCTTTTTTTGAGGCTGGATCGTATTTCATTGAGTATATTCTCTACATTTTCTTTATTCATTCATCAATAGACTTGTCAATTCCATACCTTTGCTAAAGCTCATATATTTTCATTAGAGAATAATAATCTACCCTGAGGCCATCTGTTTCTCAGTAGTGAAGGACATCATGGTTGCTTCTAGTTTAGGGCAGTTATGAATCAGACTTCTGTAGACACCATGTATGGGGTTTTTGTGTACATACACTTTCAACCTGAGTAAATGGCAAAAAAAAAAAAGTCCAGTCACTGGATCATCCAGGGAGACTGTTTGTCTCTATAAAGCACTGTCAATCCGTCTTCCCCAGTGACTATCATTTTTGCATATCTGCATTCTCACCAGGACTTAGTGGTCCCTCTATTCAGGTTTCATCCATTTCAAGACATGTGGTAGTGCACCATCGTTTGAATTTACAATCCCAGCCGCAAATGGCGCTGAACAGTTTCCATGTTCTTAGTTCCCATGGCATGTCTTGTCTGATGAAATGTCTGTTCCGATCGCCTGCTGGTTTTTAGATGGAGTTCTCTGCTTCCTGATGGTTAGATCTCTAAGAGATCTTTGCAACCAGAAGTGATAGCACATATTACAATCCCAGCACTCCGGAGGCTGAGGCAGGAGGATAACTTGAACTTAGGACCAGCCTGAACAAATTGGAGACTTTGAATACTCTGGATATTTAGTCCTGCAATTGTAAATATTTTTTTCTCCCAGTCTTTTCATTCTTCTCTGAGAAACGTTTCTATTGCAGACATTTCAATTGTAACAATCTCCACTACCTTTCTCTTTATAGATTGTGCCCTAGTGCTGGATCAAAAAACAAAACAAAATGAAACCAAAAAACCCCAAGCTCAAGCTTATCCAGTTATTCTCCCATGTCACCTTCCAGAATTCTAATAGTTCTGTGCTTTGTATTTAGGCTCATAAGTCATTTTAAGTTTTTTTTTTTTTTTAATTAAAGAAATAAGATTTCTTTTCTTACTGGATATTGTGGTTCCAATACAATTTGTTGAGTATACTAGTTTGTCTCTGTGGCCTTCGCTCCTCTGCCAAAGATCAAATGCAAGAGAAAGAGAGAGAGAGAGAGAGAGAGAGAGAGAGAGAGAGAGAGAGAGAAAACACACGTGCACTCACTTCTCTCCAGTCTCTTCCACTTGCTGATTTCTCTCCCCACTAACCCCACTCTGCCATGGTTGCTACGGCTCTGATACAGGACTTGTCATCAGTCCCTGTCAGTTCCCTGTCCTCGATTTCAGCAAGGTTTTTGGTCTCCCGGGTTCTGGCTTTCTCATCAGCAAAGTGGGGACATCTCTTTTATCAGCTTTGAAAATCTGAGATACGTATTGAGTACGTTGTAGGTGCGTAATGTTGGTAACTATTTGACCTTTCGTATCTGAAATAAAAACGGTCTTAAAGGAGAAAGGGAGAAATATTGTTATCCGTAGTATGATGTCCACTCTCATTTTTAATTCTGCTGGAAATCTTGGGTTTTAATACAACTGATACAGTACCATTTAGAGTTCTTGCTATTCATGTGATTGGCAGTTGTGTTTCAAAGCCACCATTCCAAGTGGGCAAATAGGACCATGCATCAGAAGAGCAGGATTCTAACCTGCTGTGGGACTGCAGGTGCGGCTTAGGATGCTTTTGGCTACACAAGAAGCATGACTTTTTATCACGTTTCACTGGAGAGACACCTTTATCCAGTAGCCCCTCAGCTGACTCCACCAACCCTGTTCACTGGTCTAAACTGAACCACATAGCTGCCCTTAAATTAGCAGGGTGCTTCGTGTAGACCTCCTATGGGCTAAGCAGCACCCACCTTTCCTGAACAAATTACCACCTGATAATGAGGTTCCATTAGCAAGAAGGAGGAGAAAAGGTGTTAATGAAGGCAACTGACACTGTTGGCTGCTGTGAGCCCCCTTAAACTAAGCTTCTTAACCTGCCTGGCTTTAGTGCAGTTGTCTACAAAACAGACACTACACACTTCGGGCATTACTCCTGGAGTGCTTTGAACCGCATGCAAGTGTGTGGCATATATCGTTCATTTAATCTTCACAACAAGCCAATGTTGTTCCCATTTAGCAGATGAATAAAAGATAAGCAACGTGTACACAGTCACAGGTTCATAAGCAATATTGCTGAGAATTACAGATTTTTTTTCAAGTCTAAAGTTGCAAAACTTTGTAGATTAACATAAAGTATGTGAGTGCCTATAAGTCAGATAAGGCATGGTGACTTGTAGGACAGTTTGTTTAATAATGTTTAAATATAATTGCCTCCAGGAATTTTACGATGAGTGGCCAATCAAGCTTGGAGAAGTTGAGCCTTATAAAGGACCAAAGACACCAGATGGCAGGGTAAATGTCTTCCGTGCTGTCTGTGTATGATGTCAAGAGACTGAAGTACCCAGAGGAGAGACATTTCAGAGGGACCCTGCCTGCCCCTCTCTGTCCTGTAAAGCTGGGTGGGTCTCTGGTTCTCTGCATGGAGGGAGGCATCAGAGCCACTGGAACATTCTAAGATGAGCTTGGGTCCCTTTCCGCTGTGCAGGATCACCTCCTGGGGGCTGGGTTAGATTTACACTCAACTGCAAGCTTCATGAGGCAGGAAGTGTGTTTGCTTCTGTACCACCATATCCTCGGGCCATGAAAACCAGAAATTAATAAGTTTGTTGGGGCCTCAGATTCTTCATCTGCCCCATTCCCTTCCAACACTGACAAGGGATCCATTAATTTCTGTTGTGGAGGTGCCTGCTGAGATTAGCCAGTGAGACAAGACCTGTGTGCTTACCACATGATAAATGTCTGTTTGCAGTTGATAAAGTATGTGGTTTCTTTCCCTAATGAAGTCATTAATGTCAGCTACATCTGGACAACAAGAAGCAATCAGTTAAAAGTAAAGACACATTTCCTGGTGGTTTGGTAGTCAGACTCCCCTAAAAGCTATTTAGGTAAATTTAACTTTTTAAAATGACAGTGAACCCACTCTTTGTGTGTCTGTGTGTGTGTATGTGTGTGTGTGTGTGTGTGTGTGCAATCAATACTGTCTCTTATCTGATTACAAGCCTGTAACTAATATATGAAGAGTTTAGTAAAATTAGGTGCTGTCTATAAGAATTGTAAAGCACACATTCTTCAGTGAAGATTACTTTCTTTGAGAAATAATGTTGTGCCCACAATCTCCTTTCTTCCTAGGAAATCATCTTCTATAAAATCATCGATTACATTTTACATGGGAAAGAAGAGATCAACGTGATTCCGTGCGTGTTTCCTTGAAGTAGCCATGGGAGTTGCCACTGGGGTTTTGTACCAGATCATTTCTGTATGTGCCAATGACTTTTCTGATCTTCTCCAAGGTCACCTCCAGCAGACCACTGGACACTTGTTAGTGGATTGCCAACATATGTTGCTGAAAATGGATTTGTAAGTCATTAGACAAACTTAAATGCTATATAACAGTTGTGAAACTCTTACTAGTTACAAGATAAGTACAACCGTTGAACTAAGAATGAATGAGACAAGGGTAGACAGCCACTTTTTTGGCATAGGAGAAAGGAAAGAGGGAATCTAGGAAGGGAAATCAGGATGCTGAAATTATATCAAACTATTCCACTAACTTGAGAAAGAGTCATCAATTTCTCCACTTTTTACTCCAAAACCACACACTTTTCAGACATCTGCTTTAAAGCCAGGGATGTTAAAAGTCAGTAGCTGTGACTCGTGATAGGTTCAATTCCATTTCAAATGCTCAATGGTTTTAATATGATCATGAATGTTTTCTGTGAGTAAAACAAAGTAAAGGCTGGAAAACATGTCCATGACAGAAAGGCTAGGGGGGAAAAAAAAAGAATCAATTGGTTTGCGTCTTTAAACCACATTTGGGAGGTCCACAGTCCAAGAAATAATGTCAAACATTCAAGTTAGATCATGAAATTAAGGATGGCACCAAAGAGTCCTCAAGTTCTTAAATTATGAATACTCATGGAAACAGCAAGATTCTATAATCCCAACAGTGAGGAGGCTGAGCAAGAAGATTGCTAATGCTGAGCCACACAAAGCTACACAGGGAAATCCTGACTGAGAGAGAGAGAGAGAGAGAGAGAGAGAGAGAGAGAAGAAGAAGGAGGAGGAGGAGGAGGAGGAGGAAGAAGAGGAAGAGGAAGAGGAAGAGGAAGAGGAAGAAGAAGAAGAAGAAGAAGAAGAAGAAGAAGAAGAAGAAGAAGAAG
>JADRCH010000142.1:5159405-5220439 GCA_019843965.1 Rhynchomys soricoides | reverse complement strand
GTGGAGGCTGGAGAGACAGCTCAGTGATTGAGTTTGTTCTTCTCTTCCAGAGGACTGGAATTGGATTCCCAGAACCCATGTTGGGCAGATTACAATTACCTATAATGTCAGTGAATCTGGTGCCCTCTTCTGGCATCTGTGTGCACTTACACACACAAACCCACACAGAGACACACACTCTCTCTCTCTCTGTGTGTGTGTATAGATATATATGTGTATATATGTATATATATGTGTATATATATACACACATATATGTATATATGCAACCTACCCACTCACCACCCCACATATGTAAACATAATTTAAAATTCTAAGTATATATATAAATAAAACATTTTAAAAAAAGAATCCGTTGCCTTTGGCCACACTTTGAGAAACACTTCTGAAGGAATTTGTCTGCATCTCTCCCGCTAGTGTGGGAGCATCTTGACATAGTGCCTGTGGTTGACTCTCGCTTACAACGCTAGTAACCTGGCCTGATTCTTGGCTTGTCAGCAGGTCTCACAGGTTTTATTAATCACAACCTACCATAAACTGAAAGATTATCTTGATGGATTAGGCAAAAATTATACTAAGTACTCTAACAGAGAGATCCTAATGTACAGAATTAACTATGTTGGCATTGCCAGATGGTGACAGTGCAAAGGAAACAAAGAGGTAATGTAGGATATGAAGCTCTTTCCATCCCCAGCGCTAGGGGTCAAAGGGGAAAGTCTAGTGCCAGAACACAGCTGCCCTTGTTCTGGTACGTTTGAATGGATGGCTTAGAAACTTACCCTAACCATGTTCCGACCCCGAGATTTACTTTAAAATAAGCTAAGCAGTGAGTGGGTAGGGGTGGTTATAGGTGTGGAGGGGTACCTCGTGCTGGTGGGGTAGTCCAGTTGAAGTTTTCCGTAGAGATACACATACACATGAGCACAAAGTCACGTCTAAATCTACAAGCCCACACAGAGACACTCTCTCTCTCTCACTCACTCATAGACCTGAATAAGGTCTATGGCTTGCATATTGTCTGTTCCCTGGTTTTGGTACTGTACTGAAGTTACATGAAATATTTCTATTGGTGGGACCTGAATGAAGGGTCCATGGACTTCTGTGTATACTTCTTTTGAAAGATCTTGCAAATCTATACTTGTTTCAGGAATAAAAAGTGAATATATTAAAGTAACTATTTCCCTTATTGTTTATAGAAAGGACCTGTAGATGAGACTGGCTGGGCCATTAAAAATGTCTTGTCCCTGCCTATTGTCAACAAGAAAGAAGACATCGTGGGTGTAGCTACATTTTACAACCGGAAGGATGGGAAACCCTTTGATGAGCATGATGAGCATATCACTGAGGTAGGCGTGGGAAAGAACGGCAGATGTATCTGAGCATATCACGAAAAAATGGCAGCTGCGTGGCTACTCCTGAGTCTGCAGTGATATTGTGAAGGACACTTAAGACTTAAGAGTCTCATAGTTGTAATCAGGGCAGTACTGTGTCATTTGTGTTTCTGGATTTCTATCTATTGCAACATTTTCTGTACAAGTATGAAGTTTGCTTTTGCCCAGATTCTTTCCAAGCCTATAAAAACATTGAAGAGTGTTTTTTATTCTTCCTTTCTTTTTATAATCTCTCTCATTCTCAGCCTCAAATTCTGTCTAATTTTTTAGCTCCTACTTTATTTTATTCTGTACATAATTCTGTTCCCACTGTAGAACGTTCTTGAGGCTTGGCACTTTGAAAAGCAAAATTTAGTTCATTTTACTGTCTGGGCAGATTTTATTTTTTTTCTTAGGTTGAAACAAAGAACTGGGTTGGCAGCGTGAGTTGGGGAGGGCTCATAAAGTCCCACCCCTTAGCTGAGGAGACATTGTTAATTGGTGGCTGCTGGAGAAGGGTTAGTTTTTCTCAAGAGCCCCTGTGAAGTTACTTATGCTCTAGTAGCTGGTTCCACACCCACACACATAAGGCAGCCCTGAGTGGATCTGGTGGGTTTGAACACAGAGGACATGGAATCGGGAAGTGGGAGTGACAGGGAAGGAACTAGAGAGAAGAGAACAGAGGTGAATTTGATTACAGAGATATGCACACATGAATTTCTCATGCAATATTTTTTTTTTAAAGGAAAGAACTAGGTTGGTGGGAGATCAGTATAGGACAGTATGTGGGTTGCTGTCCGCAAAGCAATTTTTATTTAACGTTAGAGGGTCTGAGTCAACTGTTCTTACACTTCAGACTTTAACCCAGTTTCTTGGATGGTCTCTTTTAAACACCGATACTTATGAGCGAGTGAACAAGCTAGAAAGCAGAAAGGACATTGCTCAGGAAATGATCATGAACCTCACGAAAGCCACCCCCGATGAAATCAGCTCTATTTTGGTAAGTGGAGAATCCAGTCCTGTGATCAGTAGGTGACATGTAACCTCAGCTTCTGCAAATCACCTAATAACTGGGAAGTCAGACTGATGAGCAGAGGCTTGTTTCTGGGGTAAAGAGATGAAGACACAGGAGAGGTCGGGGAGGAAGGAGCCCAATCAGCTGATGAGCTCTTCCTGGAATTCCAGACCACAATGTTACATTAGCACTTCGTGAAAAACAGCTCCTTGGTGTGTAGGAGCAGAAGCAATGTATCTGGATTCAGTAAATCAGTGAGGAAAAGAATATTGTGCTCCTTCCTTTCTTTTCTTTTCTTTCTTTTTTTGCTTTTTCGAGACAGGGTTTCTCTGTGTAGCCCTGGCTGTCCTGGAACTCACTCTGTAGACCAGGCTGGCCTCAAACTCAGAAATCCGCCTTCATCTGCCTCCCAAGTGCTGAGGTTAAAGGCGTGCACCCCCCCTGCCCGGCAGAATATTGTGAAGAAGAGCAATCAGTCATAACCTCCCATGCCTATAACAACCGTTGTTCATCTCAGTGACCTTCATTAATAAGCATAAGCATCCCCTTACTAGCTGTCGGTTGAGCAGGCTCTAACTGACCTTAGTGATGGAGCTGTGAGTCTAGTTTGCCCTATGACCTCTTATCTTTTGTGGACCAGCAGCAACCTGGTGACTTTAAAGTCTTTGCTCACATGACAGTCTCTAAAATACTCACTGACCTAGCCAAGTCAGGTGATGGAGTCCATTATCATTTTCTGATGAGGGAGCCAGTAGATTTTTGCTGAAAATGTTCTAATTACCACACAAGGAAGGGGAAACCACCCCGCAATCACTTTTCTTTCTCGCTCTTTTTTCCTAGTCTTTAGAATATGTATATAGACGGAGCCTGGTGTGGGGTGTCTGGTTTGGGTTTTCTGGGGCCATTAAGAATTAAAAAGATATCTAACTAAAGTACTTGAGATGATGAAAGTGAGAACACGGGCAGGAATCATGTGAAACTGCTATTGGCAATCAGAAAACAAAACAAAAAACCCCAAACAACAACAACAAAAACAAACTAAAACATTGTTACCTTTCCTGCCTCTCTGTAGCCCATAGCTTGGTTTTAAGATGGCTACGGCTGCATTTTGGAGAGGGAAAGAACTCAGTTGTTTTAGGTTATTTCTTTGAAACAATTCTTCATCATCATTTGCCGTCGGTCTCCTCCCATTCAGAATGTCTTTATTTGTAACAGAGGTGTAGCCTATTTAAGATATAGCTCAGCTGGTTTTAGCAGTAGAGTCAGCAGACAGAAATCTCTGTAGGAATTCCACACCTCTATTGCTTTCCCATTCTAGAAATTTAAAGAGAAGCTAAAGGTCGATGTAATTGGAGAGTGTGAAGACAGACAGCTGCTGGCCATATTGGTAAGTGCTTCCTTCTGATCCTGCTGTTCTCTTACTAAAACCTATTTGGATATACACTCTCATTTTTCAAGCAAATGTTGAGTTTCTTCTCCTTCAACATTACCCAAGGCTGAAGAGAGAGAGTTCTTCTGTAGACTGGCTGTTTTAGTCAGGATTTCTATTCCTGCACAAAACATTATGACCAAGAAGCAAGTTAGAGAGGATAAGGTTTATTCTGCTTACACTTCCACATTGCTGTTTGTCATCAAAGGAAGTCAGGACTGGAAGTCACACAGGGTAGAAACCTGGAGGCAGGAGCTGATGCAGAGGACATGGAGGGGTGCTGCTTACTGGCTTGCTTCCCCTGGCTTGCTCAGCTTGGTTTCTTATACAACCTAGGACTACCAGCCTAGGGATGGTACCACCCACAATGGGCTCTCCACCTTTGATCATGAATTGAGAAAATGCCTTACAGCTGGATCTCGTAGAGGCATTTCCTCAAGGGAGGCTCCTTTCTCTGTGATAACTCCAGCTTGTGGCAAGTTGACACACAGAACCAGCAGTACGCTGGCTTTTTGGTTTCCTGCCTTTTCTCCATCATTGTTCAATATAGTTCAGTCCACAAAGATCCTTAACAATCGTAGCTAACCTAGATGGCTGCAAGAGGTACCTCAGGATCTAGGCAGACTGTGGCTGGGATTATCATGTTAGTAGGTTTGGGTTGCAGCATGGCCATCCCAGAGGGCATACCTGCCAGGATGACGGAACTCAGTCTTTCTGAGGGCAATGGCCATGATAGGAGAGAAAGCACCAAGAAGATGGAGTCAGCAGCAGCTGTGCAGTCTATCCCAGACCTACAGGGAAACTCATCTCAGTGACTGTTGACCCAGTACACACTGTGTCCTCAATACTGTGCTGAAGAGAAACAAAACAGAAAAGCAGGTCACTTCCCTCCATGAGCTGAAGGTTCCCCTGAGATCAGTTTTAATACCTTTGAACATCAAATGGCATATGCTTGCTTTAGGTAAAACTGGTTTCCTGTGCTTGGGCTGGTTCCTTACACTCTGCTTCCCCCTGCCCCAGTATTCCCAGTGACCTCCTGTGTCCTCTCCTCACCACCATTTCCTCTATGACTTGTCTCCTGCCCTGGCAAATCCTATATCCTTCTCCCTCCATCTCCTCCTCTGTTCCTTCTTTTCCTCCTTCTAGTAGCTCAATCTTGGAGATGCTCCTTCAGCATCTCCCTCATTTGATTGATGGGAACCTGTTCATCTCCCATAGCACTGAGAGCATAGTTCTGCGCTCTCCCATAACCAGGGACTCCCAGCCTTCCTTGACACGAGACTTAGAAAGCATCTCACTAAACTAAACTCCTTATTGAAAAGATGCAACTGGGTTTCTTTGTTTTGTTTGTCCCACAAGTCTCAGTCATGATTATGTGCCCACTTACCACCCCACCTCCATACATTCATAAACTCTTTGAGGTGGGTTTAAAACCAAATATTTGCTCTGAAGAAAGAAAAGAGCCCCTGGGATTAGCTTGGAGTCAAACCCACTTAGAAAATTTTAAACGTAGCTCTAAATTGAGGTTTTACTGGTTATCAGGTACTGGTGTACACTGAACTGGTATAAGCAAGAAGGGGAGTCCAGACAGAATAGAGGATGGTGGAGGGAGAAAGAGGGGCCCATGTCATCGTGGGAGGGAAAGCACAGAGAGGCAGAATTTGGCTGTGTGGCTCAGGGACTTGTTTGTGGGTTTCTTTTATCATTGTATCTCTTTTTAATTGATTGATTGATTGATTGATGTGTGTGTGTGTGTGTGTGTGTGTGAGAGAGAGAGAGAGAGAGAGAGAGAGAGAGAGAGAGAGAGAGAGGTGGATCATGTGTCATGGTGCACATGTGGAAGTCAGAGAATAACTCTTGGGGCCAGTTCTCTCTTTACCATGTGGGTTCCAGGGATTGAACTCATGTCATCAGGCCTGGGCAAATGCCTTGAGCTACTGAGCCACCTCTGCAGTCCCTCCTATTAGCCTTTTACCATTGATAATGGGTATACAACATGACGGGGTATAGGCTGACTGTATTGTGAAACAATCTGTCCTTTCAACAGAAGGAGGACTTGCCGGACCCTAGAGCAGCAGACCTGTACGAATTCTGTTTCAGCGACTTCCCCATTACGGAGCATGAGTTGGTTAAATGCGGGCTGCGACTGTTTTTGGAGATAAATGTGGTGGAGAAATTCAAAGTACCTGTTGAGGTCAGGTGGCATTTCCCTCGAAGAGCTGACTCTGTTGCTGGGCTTCGGTGATGTTTTCTGCGGTTCCAAAGATTAGCTCAAGTTAGGATTTCAAACTATCATTAACTTTGTGACTACATCAGCTTAATCTCTGTCAACAGCACCAGCATACCATCCTAGATAAGCATGCCCCAGGCCACCTACCACAGTTCTGTTCTAAAGTCTGAATGGTGGCGTTGCTTTTGGGTAACAGGTTCTTACAAGGTGGATGTACACAGTTCGGAAAGGGTACCGCCCTGTCACCTACCACAACTGGAGGCATGGATTCAACGTGGGGCAGACCATGTTCACTTTGTTAATGGTAGGTACTGATGCCGGAAGCCATTGAAAGTCTGCAACTCTGAATATTCTCCTCTTGAGAAATGACAAGAGATGGATATGCCTGTTGTGTCACGATCCCACAGACTGTAACCCTTCTGCAGTTGATGCCAGAGATGTGGGTCTTCCTGGGCACTTGGCTAGAAATCAATTTCTGGCTATCAGCCAGAAATTCATATGTTTACCATTTTAAGATACCTGCTAGGTTTTGACACTGCCAGGGATGCCACCAAACTCACTACATAAAAACCTAATCTTTGGTAGAAATGTGGCGACCCCCCTTCCCTGCAGGCCCACTGGGCTACACCTGGAGTAAGATGTGTTGGCCTCTATAAATGTGTTCATACATCTTTCTAGACGGGGAGATTAAAGAAATACTACACAGACCTTGAAGCTTTTGCCATGCTTGCTGCTGCTTTCTGCCATGACATTGACCACAGAGGCACCAATAACTTGTACCAAATGAAGTAAGTAAGTGTGTTCACTGTGTTGACCTGTGCTGATGGATACTGGAAGATGCTGGGGGGTGTGGAAGATCTCCCCCACCCTTGTCCTCCATGATGCAGTCCAGTCATTTCCTCTGCTGCTTTTATAGTCTCAAGACTGTTGTATCCCTCCTGAGCTACAAGCTTGTTGTCTGCCCCTCTCTCTCTCTCTCTCTCTCCTCTCTCTCTGTCTCTCCCACTTCTGAGGTCCTCCAGCTTTGTTCACATAATTTTAATTCGAGTATCATATTCAAATATTCTAGTGGATTAATCTTAGGCTTATACTGTATATCCAGGGAGCTGATTCCCGGCCCAGGCTAGAAAACATGTCTTCCGGGGCTTGTAATCCTTTAGTTCCTGGTCCTTTGGTTCTTCTACTCCCTCTCTTAGCTGGTCTTCTAGCCTAATGTCCTGCCACCTCCTTCCCTTGTCTCAAGGAAGGAAGTGTAATGATACAGGTGCAGACTGTGTCAGGCGGATTTGGATTCACAAGTCATTTACTTTCCAAGCCTTATTTCCTCATCTGGGCAATAGAAGTTTTAATAATGGTGTGCAGCTGCAAAGATTGGTGCACACCTTAAATCCCAACACTCAGGAGGCAGAGGCAGGCAGATTTCTGAGTTCGAGGCCAGCCTGGTCTACAGAGTGAGTTCCAGGACAGCCAGGGCTATACAGAGAACCCTTGTTTCGGGGGGAAAAAAAAGATTGGATGGAATCAAGCATGTAAAATCCTCAGCCACACGTCACCCTCAGTTCTACCACGTGCCCATCCTCCAGGGGTAGTGAAGTGTTCCAGGGACCATAGCCTTTGGTCTGTGGGTTTGTGGGCTCCCACTACTTCCTGGCTGGAAAACTTAGGCAACTCGCTTATTCTGAGACTCAGTTTCTTAACTTGAAAATGGCTCTAACATTGGCCTTTCAGAGACTGTTGTGGGGGTCAAGTGAGATTACTTCCATGAAACCTGTGTATCAGGGACTTGAGATAAAGGCACTCCGTGAGTGAAAAGCACATTCTGAACAGTCTCTTCACACTTTGAACAACTGTGCTGTCAACCTTCACTGCACTGAAGCTTGGTCCCAGGACATCACACCTGAGCTGGCCACTCTGTCCTTACTAAGGCAAGGGTCCTGGGGGTCAATGGAGGCCTCTCATTCTGCACCCAGAAAAAACCTAAGACTTATTGGGTATCTCTTTTTTACTTAATTTTCTTTCTTTTGTTCTTTCTTTCTCTTTCCAAGATCGTGTTGCCATGTAGGAGTAGGCTAACCGTAACCCTATAATCTTCCAATCTCAGTTGGGATCACAGTTGAGTCCTGCCATGTCTGTGGTGTTGAACACCTCGTGTGAGCCAGAGGCTGACTTAAGTTCTTTGTAGGCCTTGTCTGGTTCCATCTCCCACTGCCTCATGTTATTCACCTTTCATGGATGAGTAAACAGACTCAGAAAGATGAAGGCAGACCTGTTTTAGGATATAGTGAGCAGCCAAGCTAGATGAGGCCCCTTCTTGCTTGTGGATTTTTGAAATGGATTGGGCCACATCCCAGGCTTCACATTGGCCCAGTATCTAAGCTGTTGGCATTTTCCAGCCGTTTCTTTTCTGCAAATTTGGCAGAAGGAATATATGGCCACAAAAGAGTTTCTTGACATGAGACTGGGGACAAGCCCATCTTTTTCACCCTCAGCACAGGTGGTACCCTCTGGCAGATTCATTAAGTTCCTGGAATCAAATGTAGTCTTAAACTAACTACTCATTAATAATAATAATAATCATGATAATAATAATAATAATAATAATAATAACAACAACAACAACAATAACAACAATGCCACAGTGAGCCCTTTATGTTACCCTGGAAGGATTACTGAGAATTCCCCACAGAGACTGCTACATTGGCAATTACAATCATTGGAAAGCCAACTAAGACTGGATTGTTCTCACTTGGATGGTAGCAGGAAGACCACCTACAGAGTGACCAGAAGCTGTTGGGACAAAGGGGACACCTCCAGGCCTGACCCTGCGCCTTTGGTCTGATCACTTGCCTCCAGGATGTCTGACCACCTTATCTCACAGACTATGCCCTCTGATAACACCTGAAAGCTCCCATTTTCACGTTCTTATTGCCCCTCCGAGTTCCTGTGGACTCTGCTCACTGTTTCCCCAGCCAGTTGGTTTTGTTTCATTCTTTATGGTGTAGATTTCCTTTCCTTCTTATCTCATCCCCTTTGCTGTCTTGTTGTTTGGTTCGATATTTCTATCTCCTTGGATAAATGCAGCGATAAGAAAATTATTAAGAATTATAGATGTCTCCTGTACATCTTCTTGTATTTTGTAGTCTCCACTTGATTGCTTTCCATAATGGAGAACACATCTGCTCACAGGGCACAGCCCTTCCTCTATTCTTGGATGATTCTAACGATGTTCTTCAGGATAATGAACTGGATCTACAGGAATAAGTATGGTTTCTTGCCCATTGGACCCTCCTTTATATTTAGAGAGAATTAAAACATCTTCATTCTCTCTTCTCAGGTTGAACACACTAAGGTTTTGAAAACTTTGAGGATGTGCCTAGGAGGGGTGTGCTGCATAGTGCAAACTGGCTCAAACTCATGATCCTCCTGCCTCAGATTCCTGCATGCTGGGAGTATAGGTATGCACCACACCAACTAGCATGAACTGTGAATGACAGCTCCCACCACAGGGTTTGTTTACCATGATTCTCCCCACTCACTCATTTCCAGACTGTCGATCCCAAAGTTTGACACAGTAATCCAGACGTCTCTTGAAATACTTTGTATTTAATCCTACTGAAATTTCATTTCCTTAAAATTAAAGTCTTCAAAAATGTTAAAATTACATTTATTGAGTGTGTGTGTGTGTGTGTGTGTGTGTGTTCATGAGCACCACGGTATACATGTGAAGGTCAGAGGGCAGCTTTGGGGAGTCAGTTCTCTCCTACCATGTGGGTATCAAGCACCTTTACCCACTTCCAAGCACCTTTAACCATCTTCCAAGTGCTTAATTCTTTAATGTATTCTTAATTGAAACATCTGTTTAAGCCACACTTTGTCAGACCACCACTTAAGATTTTTTTCCTCCAGTTTTTTGTCATGTGGAAATCAGATAGTCATGTTTCTACTGATGTTCGTTGAGCCTGGGTAACACTGTGCTTCAGAACGGAGCAAGGGTGGGGCTCCTGGCACATGACTAGAGAGATGCTTCAGGAACTCGACTGTGAGACTGTCAATGAAGCCACACTCTTGGCTATTTCATCCCAACCATTAGAGTAAAAGCAGTGAACACAATCCATATCCCAACACTCATGGGAAGCCTGTGAGGTGCCTTCCCACCTGACTGGCTGAAATCTCCACCCAGCCATCACTAGACTTCCAAGAAGGACATCACACACTGCCATGGCCTGGCTTTCTTACCTCAAGTCTTCGCTGAAGTTCTCAGTGATTGTTTATAGACCACCTGTTTAAACAGTAACAGAACCAACTCTCTGTTCCTTTCATGCACAAATCATACCATTTTCTACTTCTTAAATTTTAAGATAAATTTTATTTGTGTCCATCATTTGGTTACCAAACCATCACCTCAAAATTTCCCAGGGAATATTGTAGATGGTCTCCTAATGGCTCACATGGCCTCAGATACCTGTGGAATGATTGGACGCTAGTCAATTGGGCAGAAGCATCACCCTGTTGGAATTTTAGCCTTCAAATATTGTTCTCTGGAAGATAAGGAAACCCAGAGGGTTAAATGATCAAACTGCACACATCATTTCTGTGGTCTGAGCTTCCTCTGGTCTTCCTTTGTCTGCACAGTTAAGCAACATCAGTCTGAACTGGGTGGTTTTAACACATCAAGTTCACTGTGGCCAGACATTGTAAAAATAGAAAATTGTTACTGAAGTTTGTATTTTTTTCTGAATCCTTAAGAGATCTTGAAAATCTCCAGTAACTTTTCCAAAAATCTTCATTCTAGAAAATTACCATGTCAAATTAGTTTTCTTCCATGAATACACATGTATGAATATATGTATGACTACATATATATTGATTCTTTCTCTGTTACTCAAGTATTTGTGAGTCGAAGATACCCAGGCATTTTGTTCCTAATTATTTCAGCATGTGCTTCCCAAGCATAAGTATACACAAAGAGACACAGCAACCCCACCCTGACCCCAAGGAAAATTTCCAGTTGTCCTGTGTGATATTAATCTTTTTGCAGTTATCTTAATACTGTCCTTCAAAGCACATACCCCATCAATTGATTTGAGATATAATCAAGAATCCTTTGTTGCATGTCATTGTTGAATATCTTTAATCTCCTTTAACCTAGGGTAGCTTCTTTGCCTTTGTTTTTTTTATTGTTGTTCTCTCTCTCAGGATGTTGTTTTTGGAGAATCTAAGATAGTTGTCAGCATCCCTTTCCAACTGATATGCTCAATTGCTTCCTGATCACTAAATACGCTACAAGTATGTTTTTTAGCAGTTCTTAGTATGTGCTATGTATCCTGGGAGCATTGGTCTAAGGGCCCAGGTATCAATGTGCCCCATTTTCTGAGCTTTTAAACTGTTTCTAGTTTAGATGAACATGCTGCTGTCTGTTGTTTGGCAATCTCTCTGTGTATGGAACATGCCCCAACTCTGTAGCAGAAATATGTCAAGAGTTATTTTGAGAATGAATAACTATTTAACTTCCCAATAACAAATTTGACCAATTAAAAGTTTTACAATTTGTTATTAGTTCTTTGAGAATTTTGTACACACTTTAATCATATTTACCTCTCTGCTCCCAACTTTTCCCAGATCTACCCCTCTCCCTATCTTTATGTTCTTTTTTCCCCACAAAACCCAATTTGTGCTGCCCAATTATTCTTCAGTGTGGTTTGCCACTAGAGCCTGATCAACTTGAGAAAACCAACCATTTTTTTCTCAGCAACTGACCGTTGCCAATAGTTCTAACCTAGGAGTGGGATTTTGTGCTCAACTCTTACTCCATGCTGGGAGTCTATCTGGCTTGGGCTTGTGCAGTTCAAATGTGCAGTCACCCTGCCATGTCTAGAAGTCAGTATTTTCTTGTAGGTATCTACTGTCTGTGGTTCTTAGACTTGTCCTGACCTCTGCTTTTAGATACCTGTTCCCTTTTGCACAGTGATCCCTGAGCCATGGGAGGAGAGGGTACAGAATATGCATCCTATTTAGAGATAAGCAATCTCTTAAAAGATTTAAGCATTTCATTCTTCTCTAATTGAAACTAAACTTAAAAAGAAATCTCTGGTGCAGAAACAATGTAGATACTGACATGTTTGTTTTAAATGATTGATTATAATATTCATTTACTGCACCTTTTGGTAATGTGGTAATGTGTTCTCCCCTACAAAGTTCTGTTCTTTGTGAAGCAAACTGAAAGTTCTCGAAGGCAGCCACCCATGTTTCTGACTTCTTCCTTAAAAACAATTATTTGTATTCCATGGAAAATCTTCTCATGACCTTCAAGATTTTGGTCTCAGCCTCTCGTTGTTCTTTCTTTTCTTTACCTTTTTATGTTCACTGTGTCTTCCCCTCCTGGCACAGGAGGCACTGAAGACAAATGGTACCAGGAGTGGGGGTCTCACTCCCAAGGAGCTATCCTTGGTTCTTAACAAATGGGGATTGTTAAACATACACTACTGCCTTGGGGAGGAAAGAAAGGACACTTTATCCTGATTTGCATTTGTTTCCTGGATCTCATATATTTATTTGTTTCTTTGTTTGTTTTAAATTAATTTATTGTTTTGAGAAAGGGTCTTGTTATGTAGCCCAGGCTGACCTCAATCCTTCTGTCTATCCTTTTGGTTAGAGATTTGTGACCCCGAGGCCCTGCTTGGAAACTCTTAATGGAAACTTTCTGTGCAGATAGCTCATGGACTTCCACAGCTGCTAGATGTTACATAAATCATAGAACAGCACCACAGTCCCAGAGAACCTAAAGAGTTTTATATCTATGAGATAGACCATACTTAACAGTTTAAATCATTCAATAATTTATGCATTGGAGTCCCTCCCCCACCTTTTTACTATTTTATTTTTTTGGAGATGGTTTTACTGTGTAGGTCTGACTATCCTGAAACTCATTATGTAGACCAGGCTGGCCTTGAACTCACCAAAGTCAATCTGCTTGCTTCCCACATGCTAGGATTAAAGGTGTGTGCCATCTTGTAACACATTCTTACTTTCTAAGCTGTTTTCCTGATATTTGGCCATTTCGTAGACACCGAGTAGGGAAGAGTAGGGAAGGAGACAAGACATGAACAAAGGTCCTAGAAGAGTAAAGACACTGTATTGTATGGCTTTCTGTGTAATCTCTGAGCCGATGAAGCTCTGCCATATCCTTTTCTTCCTAGGTCCACATCTCCACTTGCAAGGCTTCATGGAACTTCCATTTTAGAACGACATCACCTGGAATATAGCAAGACTCTCTTGCAGGATGAGGTACAAGAGTTTTTCTCTAAGGAAACTTTCAGGTTCTGGATCTAAGACTACCCCAAGTACTTGGGGAGAGCGGCCTTCAGTTACGACACTGGCAGTGTGTATCCTTATATGAGTGTAGTTCCATACCCTCATCTCAGCCCACTGACAGAATTTGCTATACTGCAAGTCTCTTGAGAGTTAGGTGCATCTTCTCCCACTGAGGCTAGACCTGGCAGTCCTCTGCTATATGTGTCAGGGGCCTCATATCAGCTAGTGTATGCTGCCTGGTTGGTGGTTCAATTTCTGAGAGATCTCAGGATCCAGGTCAGTTGAAACTGATGGTCTTCCCATGGTGCTGCTCTCCTCCTCAGCTTCTTCCAGCTTTTCCCCAATTCAACCACAGGAGTCTCTGGCTTCCATCCATTGGTTGGGTGCTAGTATCTGCATCTGACTCTTTCAGCTGCTTGTTGGACCTCTCAGATGACAGCCATGCTAGGCTCCTCTCTGCAAGCACATCATAGCGTCAGTAACAGTGTCAGGGTCCTGGGGTCTTTCCTTGAGTGGGATCCCAACTTGGGCATGTCACTGGACCTTCTTTCTCTCATGCTCTTCTCTATTTTTGTTCCCACAGTTCCTTCAGACAGGAACAATTCTTGACTGTGGGATGGCAACCCCATCCCTCCACTTGATACCCTGTCCCTCCACTGGGTGTTTTTTATGTTATTTATTTTGCAGTCTAACCTGGTGTGATGGCTACACTTGGCACACATCGGGGAAAGGAGTCTCAGTTGAGGAATCACCTCCATCAATTTGACTTGTGTGCCTGTTTATTAGGCACTTTCTTCATTGATAATTGTTGTAGGAGAGTCCAGCCCACTGTGGGCTGTGCAACCCCTGGGCAGGTGGTCTTGGGTTGTATAAGAAAGTTTGCTGAGAGTGAGTCTGAGGAACAAGCCAGGAAGAAGTGTTCCTCTGTCAGTGCCCACCTCGAGATCTTGCCATGGGTTCCCCCAGTGATGAACTGTGATCTGCAAGCTAAAACAAATCCCTTTCTCTCCATTTTGCTTTTGGTTAAGGTGTGGATCAGCATCAGAGACGCAAACTGGAACACCTGGTTTTGATGGCTACGTAAATAATTATTATTCTTTCTAAAAAGGAATATTGCCTTTCAGTAATGTACACTGTCTTTTCAAGGACCTATCGACAATGCTATTCAACCTCTTAATTGCAAATGTTTAAAGCTTTGTCAATATGGTTGCTAGACAACACAACCACACAACCCATTTATAAGCAGTCAAATTGACCACAAAAAATTGACACTTTAGTTAATAATATATACCTCTTTTTATTATTCTGTAAAGAAATAAGCTCACTAAAAGTTTTCATATTTTTAACATAAGAAATCCTTGGAATTTATTCAGCAATCTTGGCTCTTGTGGGCATCACTGGGACATTTTGATTCTCATATTATAATACACTGAACTGAAATGTCCTTATCTTTCATAGAGTTGGATAAACAGGACTGCTTGTACTTCAGACCAGACAGGAATCAGCTTGTGATCTGAGTGAATAGGTAGAGACATTGTTAGGCAAATTTGTAGGAACACACACACACACACACACACACGCACATACACACACACTCTCTCTCTCACACACACACACATACACACACACAGACATTCACACATGCACATACTCAAACACACACACACACACACACCTACATACACATGCACACACTCACACACACACACTTACACACAAGCACCCACAACCATACATACATACACATAGCAGCTAAGCAATTAGGGGCTAGTCTGGCTAGACCTGGGCTAGAAACCAGGCCTCTGGTTTGTTTTGGCACACCTGCCTTTCTCTACCTGATGCTTTCAGAACAATGTGCAGGGATAGGGAGAAGAAATAATACGTGCTTATATATTTTAAGAATAGCCTAGAATTAAAAAAAACACCTATGTCCACTATAAAAATTCAAGTAATAGGTAAAATATGGAAGAAAAATATGAATGGAAATTATGGCCTTCAAATTCTACCACCCAGAAACGGCCATTCCATTAACACCAGATGAACTTTGTTGATGTGGTCTGGTGGCATAGGGTTGTGGTGGCATGCCTATGATCCCAACACTCGGAAGGTAGAGCAAGAGCATCAGGACTACAAGGATATTCTTGGCTACATAGCCTGGGCTACATGAGACAATGCCTCAAAAGAAAACAAACTAACAAAAACTAGGAGTTGGAGAAATGGCTCAGTGGTTAAGAGCACTGGCTGCTCTTTCAGAGGTGCTGAGTTCAATTCCAGTAATCACAAGGTGGCTCCTAACCATCTGTAATGTGATCTGATGTCCTCTTCTATCATGTAGGCATATATGTAAAGCCCAATCTTAAAAAAATAAAATAAAATCTTAGGAAGGAAGGAAGGAGGAAGGAAGAAAATGTCTTAGGGTTTCTACTCCTGCACAAACATCATGACCAAGATGCAAGTTGGGAAGGAAAGGGTTTATTGAACTTACATTTCTATGCTGTTGTTCATCATGAAAGGAAGTCAGGACTGGAACTCAAGCAGGTCAAGGAGCAGGAACTGATGCAGAGGCCATGGAGGAATGCTACTTACTAGCTTGCTTGCTTCTCCTGGCTTGCTCAGCCTGCTTTCTTATAGAGCCCAAGACTACCAGTCCAGGGATGGAGAAAATGCCTAACAGCTGGATCTCATAAAGGCATTTTCTCAACTGAAACTCCTTTCTCTGTGATAACTCCAGCTTGTGTCAAGTTGACACACAAAACTAGCCAGTACAGAAAACAAAACATATAGACAAAACCCACATTAGACTGGACTGAGAGGTCTCTGGTGTCATTGTGAACAATTCTGAGTAGGAATAGTTTTTCCCCCTGTAATCTGGGAGTTTGCTGGCTGTTGCTTGATTCTACCCATCTAAAAACACTGACGACTGTTGCAACAATGAACACAATGCATATTTGTTTGTTTGGTTGGTTGGTTGGTTGATTTTTCAAGACAGGATTTCTCTGTGTAGCCCTAACTGTCCTGGCACTCACTCTGTAAGCCAAGCTGACCTTGAACTCAGAGATTCACTTGCTTGAGTGCTGGGATTAAAGTTGTGTGCCACCACCACCCAGTTTGAACTCAACGTTTTAACAAAACAAATTATAAATTCCTGTCTACCAGTTACATATGCCTTGTAAAATACCATTTCTTGTTCCAGATGATATAAAAGGCCTCCATGAAAACTTGTTATGTCTAGAACTTGAGTTCTTGGACAAAAACTCAAAAGTCTTCTGGAATGACTGACAGCCAGATTTGGATTTTGGTTTAAAGATTTGTTTAATTTCATTTTAACCTGGAGCGGGTCTCAAAACTCTGGATGGTACTATTGTCATAACAAAGATCCAACAGTGAGTTGGTTTGTAGAAATTTTAATTTCTGAGGGATTGCCCAGGTTTGCTTTGATGGAAGTGACCTTGCATGGGTCTTTATCCAGCACAGACTAAGTGGTAGGCCGTTGGGAGGACACGTTTACCCAACTGAGACAACAAAGGCAGATGTCAGGGCTGTCTGTGTCCAGGATACACAGCTATCAATAGTGGGGCTGGGACCTGGCCCTGGGCTTCTTGCCAAAAGGCAGTATGGGGTAAAAAACGGAGACCACCCACTGTGTGGACAGGTTACATTGGTTCAGATACCAGGTCTGCCCTGTTCTGGCTGTTTAACCCAAAGCAAGTTGCTTAACTTCTCTGTGCTATGGTTTTCCATAGATTAATAAGAGTATTCATGAAGCACTTAGAAGCTGGTAGCGGGTAAGAAATACTCATTTGCTCTTATTATTCAATTCAGTATTCCTTTCTGCAGCATGTTCCCCCTGTCTCTCCACACAGGCCTACAGACTGCTGCCTCTCTCTTTCCAATGGAATAGTCCTGTGATATGTCACTATAGCCTTCATTTGGCAACACCATTGTCCGTCTGGCCTCTGTCCTGCATAACTAAAATGGTCCATCCAGAATACCATGGCTTTTAATAACCACTCCGAGTTTTATATTCTAGTAATCTAGAAAATGAAAAAATGAAACTGATTCATATAGGAAGAGATTATTAATGAGAAGCTCAGAAAAAAATCTACTAATTCTTCATAAAATATTGCAAGAAAACAGTTTGAGGACCATGGGAGAGGCTCATTATTTTTTCCTGCATACATGAGTATGTATGTAGTTTCTGAGAAATGAGTGATTTCATATTTACTCTAGAATTAGTTGGTCAGCAGTGTCACATGCCTAACCACTGGACATCCCCAGAAATCCTTTACTACAGTTCTCCCATTAAGAAAAGTAAGTTTTTATTGTTTTATTTTTCACATGGTCCTGAAGGAGAACAATTTATTTATTGTAAAGATGTAGGTATGGAGTTGCTGAGCCTGATTTTAGATTTTAAATGACCTTACTCAAAGTAGAATAGAGAAATTTACTTAAATCATGAGATTAAAAACAACAACAAAACAAAAAACCAGATGTCAGGGGCTGGAAAGATGGCTCAGTGGTTAAAGGCACTGGCTGCTTTCAATTCCCAGCACCCACATGACAGCTCACAGCTGTCTGTAACTCTAGCTCCAAGGGATCCAATACAGGCATACATGCATGCAAAACATCAATGCACCTACAAATAAAAATATAGAAAAAAAAATTTGTTTTTTTAAAAAGACAGACATCAAAAAAGGTAGAAAGACAGGCTATTATCTCATTAATTGTGGTTTGGTTTGGTTTGTTTGGTTGTTATTGTTGTTGTTGTTAAACCAGAGGCCAGTTGGTGGCTGTATTTTATTGTGGATTGTTCATCTTACAGAGTTTAAACATCTTCCAGAATCTAAGCAAGCGGCAGTTTGAAACAGTGATCCATTTGTTCGAGGTTGCAATAATAGCGACTGATCTGGCGTTATATTTCAAGTAAGTACAAGACTGGGTGTCAGGATGCCCTTGGGCTCTGTGTTCTGCCTTCCATGAAATGCACTGAAGTTAAAGGAGAAATGGCTCATTACTTAAGAGCATTTCATATTCTGCAGCAGGCTGGGGTTGGACTTCCAGGACCCATGCTGAGTGGCTCACAGTGGCCTGAAACTTCAGCTTGAGGATATGATGTCCCATCTGGCCCCTGTGGTCATCCACACACACATACATAAAATGTTTTAGAACAGGCTCACAAATCTGTTTTCTTTTCAGAATGCCAGTTTTCCGCAAGATAGTTGACAGCCAGTGAACTTACTTTATTTTGGAAATGTATTTTTGAAAACACAAGCCTCTCCTGTTAAATAACCTGTGACCTAAAGAAGTTCAAACAGAAGGAATCAGTGTGCACTGCCTAAAGAATAATGTCACAAAATTACACACATGGCTTTGTGTCCCAGTGACTCACCATGGTTCACAATCTAGTATTTAATTGGACTTGTTCAGTGGTAGAATGCTTGCCCAGAATTTGGTATATGGTATTTCAGGCTCAGAAATTTGATCCTGTGAGAGTTTTGGGTTGAACAATCTTGATGGTTCTAACACACAAACCAAACTCACAAAACTTGAGTTTTACACAGCAGAGGGCCAAGGAGATCAGATGTGCCAAATGTCTGCACAATTTCTTCTAAGTAAAATCTAAGGTTTTGTGAAAACATTGATTAGAAAGAGGTGGGCTATTTATAGGATCTAAATATTGGGTGACATTTTGGCACTGTCAAAATTTGCCTTGCTAATCCTCCTTTTATAATCTATTAAACAGTCCAGCTGTGACAGGTGCTTAGAATAACATGGTTTCCAGACACCCAGGGCTCACATCCCACTAGTGGTGACCCATCATGTTTCCTGTGCTTCAGAGTTGTTTTTTTTTTTTTTTTAATTATTATTGGATATTTTATTTATTTACATTTTGAATGTTATTCCTTTTCCCAGTTTCCCATCCGGAAACCCCCTATCCCATCCCCTGCCCCCTGCTTCTATGAGGGTGTTCCCCCACCCACCCAACCACTCCCGCCTCCCCAACCTGGCATTCCTCTACACTGGGGCACCCAAGGGCCTCTCCTCCCATTGATGCCCAACAAGACCATTCTCTGCTACATATGTGGCTGGAGCCATGGGTCCCTCCAAGTATACTCTTTGGTTGGTAGTCTAGTCCCTGGGAGCTCGGGGGGGGGGGGTTGGGTCTGGTTGGTTGGTATTGTTCTTCCTATGGGGTTGCAAACCCCTTCAGCTCCTTTAGTCCTTTCTCTTCAGTCCTCCCTCCATTTGGGATCCCATGCTCAGTTCAATGGTTGGCTGCAAGCATCTGTCTCTGTATCTGTCATGTTCTGGTAGAGCCTCTCAAGAGACAGCCATATCAGGCTTCCATCAGCAAGCACTTCTTGGCATCCACAATAGTGTCTGGGTTTGGTGTCTGTATATGGGATGGATCCCCAGGTAGGGCAGTCTCTGCTCCACACTTTGTCTCCATATTTTCTCCTGTAAGTATTTTGTTCCCCCTTCTAAGAAGAACTGAAGCACCCACACTTTGGTCTTCCTTTTTCTTGACCTTCATGTGGTTTGTGAATTGTATCTTGGATATTCCACGCTTTTGGGCTAATATCCACTTATCAGTGAGTACATACCATGTGTATTCTTTTGTGACTGTGTTACCTCATTCAGGATGATATTTTCTAGTTCCATCCATTTGCCTAAGAATTTCATGAAGTCATTGTTTTTAATAGCTGAGTAGTATTCCATTGTGTAAATGTACCACATTTTCTGTATCCATTCCTCTGTGGAGGGACATCTGGGTTGTTTCTAGCTTCTGGCTATTATAAACATGGCTGATATGAACATAGTGGAGCATGTGTCCTTGTTATATGTTGGAGCATCTTTTGGATATATGCCCAGGAGTGTTCCGTTTTTAAGGACAGAAACAGTAATCATGATGCAGTTGCGGTACTCCATCCCTGTTTCATCATGAAAAGTCCTCTCCCCTTCCAAAGAGAGTCTCTGATACCAATATGCTCCATGCTTTCCGCTCCTGTTCCTAGGTGGTACTGTTGAGTGTGTTGCGATTTTTTCCCCATGTATGACACCAGATGGTCTGCAGATATCTTTCTGCAACTTGCTTTTCTCACACAGCATTGTGTTGTAAAGATTTGTCTTTGGTGACACGACTCTTCTAGATGGTTTAAAATATTCCGTTGAGGAACTTCAACTGGACTATAAGGCAATAACTAGCACACCAGATTCAAGACATGACCCTGATGAAGCCAAACAAAAATGCAATTAAGAGCTAGTAAAAGGGCTGGCCAGAGGCGCAGTAAATGCCATGTAAGCATGAAGTTATGAGTTTGGATTCCCTAGCACCCATACACAAATCTGAGTGTGTCAGGAAGCACCAGTAACTCTAGCATGGAGAGGGAATGGTAGAGAAGGTTCTTGACCCATCAAGCAAAGACATCTGATGTCCAGCTTGGCTTTTACACACAGAAGTACACTCAGCTGCCTCCCATTCCTACACACACACACACACACACACACACACACACACACACACACACAGAGAGAGACAATAAACAAATAATAAGAGTGCCAATTCACTTGCTTAGTTGTACAGTGTTTAACTGTTGGACAGATAATTCCCTTACACTCCTCCACTTACATAAATTCAGATTTTGTCTTATTTCCATAATTGCCCATGATGCTACATTGTGGATCCTTGTGAATTATATGTGAGTTTCCATAACTGGGAGTGGGAGTATGGGTGTGTGTGTGTGTGTGTGTGTGTGTGTGTGCATGCGCATGTGTTTTGCATACACCACTTGCAGCAGTGGGCTCCACCACTGACATCCTACCAACAGTATGACATGCACTCTCTGAAGAGCCATAGATCTGGGCACATTTGGATTTTCATTTGCTCACCTATTGAGTATGAGATGACACCCTTTTGCTTAGATGTGTATTTTCCTAATTACCAATGAGATCAGCCATCCATGTACGATGGAAGTATCGGCTTCTGTGTTTCTGTTGGGTGTGTGTGCTCTGCTGGTACAGCTCATGGCCTCTGTCTCTTCTGCTTTTTTCTAGTTTGAACTTTTGGGTTTTACTGTATGCAAACATTCGTGGGTTCTTCCCACTCTGTGGTTTGTACTTTTACTGCTTCCAGCCCTTTCTATGCCAGGGATAGTCAGAATTGCCTGCTCTCTACCCTGGCTCTTGGCCCCCGCTTGGCAGACAGCCTGAGACAGTAGGAGCACAGAGTATGAAAGGCAAGCATTTAAGATCATTTTCTGTGGAAACATTGTTGCACGGCTCTGTCTTTTCCAGGAAGAGAACCATGTTTCAAAAGATTGTAGATGCCTGTGAAGAGATGCAAAGTGAAGAAGAAACCATCAAGTACGTGACTGCGGACCCGACCAAAAAGGAGGTCATCATGTGAGCAGCCAGAATGTCTCCTCCCTTTGGGCAAAACAGCAGGTTTTGTATTTTGTAGTATTTTGTATTTGTTAGTTTAGTAATTCTTCTTTCCTTCCTAAGGGCCATGATGATGACTGCCTGTGACCTGTCTGCCATCACCAAGCCCTGGGAGGTGCAGAGTCAGGCAAGTCCCACAGCATTTGCTTCCCTGTCACACACCTGTGACCTCTCAGTCACACACCTGTGACCTACCACACACCTGTGCCTGTCAGTTACACACCTATGACCCACCACACACCTGTGAACTGCCATCACCAAGCCCTGGGAGTTAGAGAGTCATGTAAGTCCTGTGACATTTTTTTTCCTGTCATGCATCGGGTGCTAAGTCCTAGGAAAGGTCACACAGTGATCTCTGACAACTCCAGAGTCTTATTCTGATTTTTACAAACAGCAGCAGGCCAGCAGGTCACTGGATCATGTCCCAGAATAAGGAAAGACACAGAAGACTTTGGGAATAAAATGTGAGGGTGAAGGGAGGCAAAATTCCTTATTATTGGACAAGCTATAAAATTTTTATGTAGAATTCTCCAGACATGATGGCTCAGTCCTGTAATCTGACTACTGATGTGGAGGCTGAGGCAGGATACAGGATTCAATGATAGCCTGGGCTACATAATAAGACCTATTAAATGAATTCAACATGTGATCTCTGTATAGGAGGTAAGTCAGAACAGGCCCCAGTGGAGTGGATGGTTCATTCTACTTAGCTGGCCTTGCTCCCACAGTCTCTTTGACAGTGTACTCTCACTGAGGTACTGACTGAGGGTCCACATTCAGGGCTGTTCTTTATTGATTTGGGGTGAGGGTGATGAGGCAGTGCTTAGCTACCTGTCCTCTCATTAACTGGATGCTGCCCCTTTTCAGTGACATCAAGGAGAAACCTTCAGCAGTAGAGCCAGGATTACTTTGGTTCAACTGCCCATCCTGATTATATCTACAAAGAAAAAGTCATTAGACTTCACTGTGGGAGAGGGCAAATACTCTGTTTTCAGCCATCTCTGGTTTGTGGTTATGGGTCCTGAGTAAAAGATAGTTTACAAAGAGAAAAGTATATACATTTATGTAAGTTTTACATGGCCCAGGGGTCTTCATAAGTAAACTTTACTTCATAAGTAAAATACCTTTGTATATTTTAAATAACAATTAAATTGGGAGGGATAGGAACAAAGAGAGACAGACAGACACACACACATGCATGCCCATACACATGTGCATGTACACGTGTGCACACACATGTATACAGAGACACGGTGTGTGTGTACTGGAGTGTACACCCATGCATGGGCCTGTGGAAGCCATAGGCCAAAGTTGGGATGTCTTTCTCAAAAGCTCTCTGCCTTATTTTATTTTTAAGTTAAGATCTCTTTACTGAACCTGGCACTTGCTGTGTGAGCTAGGATCACTGGTCAGTGAGCTTTTTTTTTTTTTTCACCTGAATCCTGATAGAACCATTTTGTGGGGGTTATAGAACTTCCTGAATTTTCACATGGATGCTGGGGATTTGAATTCAGCTCCTCAGGGTTGTGTGGCAAACACTTTACCCACTGAGCCATCGCTCCAGCACGCGCGCACACACACACACGCACACATGTAATGTTTAAATCAGACCAGACCAGACATCCAGGGTCTCCCTTGAGTCCATCATCATTTCCAGATGCTTTCTGTCTGTCACACATAATATGGTCTCGGTTGAGACTGTATCTAGGACTGAGGATGTATCTATCATCAGTTGGGAGAGTGCTTGTCTAGAAGGTAGGAAGCCTTGAGTTCAGAATCCAGCACCACATAAATTGGACATGTTGGTATATGCCTCTAATCTCAACCCTTTAGAGGTGAAGAGAATCAAAAGTTCAAGGACATCCTTGGCTACCTATTCAATTTGAGGCCAACCTAGGCTACATGAAACCACATCTTAAAAAGGAAAAATGAAACTGTATCCAGTCTTTGATGGGAAGTCTAGTGTGGGCCTCCCAGCTGATCTTCATCCATGACTCGCTGTCCTCTTCTGTCCTCTGACCCAAATTGTCTAGCGAGCTCTGCCGACTGCCCCATGTCTGGAAAGGATTCTCAATGAAACACTGCAGAAGTTTCAAATGCACTTATTCATTTGTTTGTAAGAAATGCATTTTTTTTTTTTTTTGAGCTGGGCATGATGATGCACACTTATAATACCAGAACCTGGGACACTGAGACAGGCTGACTGTGATTCTGGGTAACAATATAACAAGACACGGTCTCAAAAAAACAAACAAGAACTCTACTTTCTTCTCATAAAATGTGTACAGAAATAACCATTTGATAGTGAAGGAAGCTTTGACCTGGAGACTTAAGTTCGTCCTCCCCAATAAAGTGTGCATGCCTGTCATTCATTACCTGTGTCTAACTCACACTCCTAAGGTCATCCCCCATCACTCCAGGCTGCCACCACACACTCTAAACTCTTGGATAAGTCTCAGGCAGTCTGTTTCTCCCAGGGCATGGCCTTCTCCACCTTTTTAATCTAAAGACCTACCGCTCACTCTCAATGGTATAACAGAACTGCTGCTCCCTCTGCCATGAAATGTCTCTTTCCTTCCTGCTCCATCATCCATAGCAGTAAGCCTGTTAGTTTTGTAGTATGTACCACACTGAGGGCAAACTGTCCTCACCGCACTGTGAGCATCAGAAAGACAATATCTCATTGCATCCTTCTTGGCAAGCCTGGTTTATACCAGTGTTGGTGAGCTAATCAATGTCCATCATCAGGGTGTATTAGATTTTCATTATATGAATTAACCTCTCACTGCTGTCAAGATATGTGTGTACCCCCTCCTTTCGTGTGTGTGTGTGTGTGTGTGTGTGTGTGTTCACCATATGCAGATCTATGCAAACCTATGCAAGATGACCACATCGGATTAAAATAGGATAACAGGATTGGAAACCAAGAGGCCCCAAGGCAGTTTGGTTTGAGAAACTCAACATCCTCCCATCCCCCACTTCACTGAGCAGTGATAGAAATAACTTCAAGACATTGTCCTCAGAGTTGGTCCAGAACCCTCCCGAAGATGTCTTTTATACCTCCAGAGCAGATGGCTTGACGAGAGCTCAAGCATTGGCTGGAAATCCTACCCTGGATTCACTCATGTTGACATGACAAGAGTTCTCAGATAGCAGGGGGTATCACAAGCCATGCTTCTGTCTTTTGCAGGTAGCACTTCTGGTTGCAAATGAATTTTGGGAACAAGGAGATCTGGAAAGAACAGTACTGCAGCAGCAACCAATTGTAAAGACCCGTTCATCCCTGTGTTACTTATTAGAAACCACCCCTAAACCTCTGATAAATACCTTAAAAGGATTCACTTCTCTTTCTAGCCTATGATGGACAGAAGCAAAAAGGATGAACTCCCAAAACTTCAAGTGGGATTCATTGATTTTGTTTGTACTTTCGTATATAAGGTATGTAAAATTATATGAATGAACTGTATAATCATTTCATTAAGAAGTTTTCATTCAAACTATAATTAGAGTGAGCCAGGTGTGGTGGTGCATACCTATAATCCCAGCACTCAGGAGACAGGGGGTCAAGATTTCAAAGTCACCTTGGACTACATGCTAAGTTTCAGGCCAGCCTGGGCTATATAATAAGACCTTATCTAATACATACATACATACATACATACATACATACATACATACATACCAAAGGAAAAAACTTACCAATGAACAAAGCCATTAGGTCACACACACCCCATCCCCCCCCCCAGTAGTCTGAGCACTCACGTTTATTTATTCAGAGTGGAATAAAATGTACAAGAACTTACATATGAACCACGCACAGACCTACCTGACAGACAGCAAAGAGCACGCACCTTTCCCAAGCTTCAGAAGCAGCCAGGCTCACCTCAGCCCACCTAACAGCTTCTCATCTACCAAGGAACACCATTGAAAGTCAACCATCTGATTAACCAGTCTCCCACCTCAACTCCTGTGCAGGAATTCTCTCAGTTTCATAGAGAGATCACACCCATGCTGAACGGCCTTCAGAACAACAGGGTGGAATGGAAATCCCTGGCCGAGGAGTATGAGGCGAAGGTGAGAGTGACTGAAGAGGAGGCAGGAAAGCAGGAAGAAGGAGCCTCGGATGGAAAAGGTTAGCAGGATTCAGCATTTGCTATGTGTGAGTGTGGGGGTGGGCAGGTGGTGTCACTTGATGAAAACATAGACCGTATGAACTAACAGGAAACTGCTTTGCTGAGGCAGGCAGGGAAGGTAAAAAGTTTGTGGTTTTCACGGTTGTTTTGCCCCCAGACAAGATCTTATGCATGATTCTGGGTGGAATTGACTGGTCCAGACTGGTCCATGTTCAGCAGAGGCTACAACTGGGCACTAGCACCCCTCTCGAAGGTGGCCCTAGGGCTTCTCAATAAAATATAGGGCCAGGAGTCAGGAATAGCCGAGAACACAATGCAAGTCAGACACCCTGCATTTGCTGTGGAACTCTGGACAACCTGTCTGCAAGTCTGGAAACTCTCTCTAGGTTATACAAGAGGTTCTATAGATTTACATTTTAAGGAAGTCCTACAGGTAAGGTAAAAGTTGGCCAACCACTTGAAGTGGCTTGAAGGAAACCCCACATCTTTGCTTGTCTTCCAAATATCTTCACCTGGTGCTACTGACTCTGGCTTGAAATTCCTACTCTGGCAGTCACTTACTGGGTTTATCATTGCTTTCAGACAGCCTGTTAAAATTCTTACATTGAATTATTAGTTGTTCGCCTGAATGTTCCTTACTCATCCCCAAGATCTAGATAACTTTAAAAGTCCCACAGTCTTTGCAAATTCTTATATATTAACATTTCAGTCCCGTTTAAACATCCAATCTCTTAAAATTCAAAGTATTTTAAAAATTCAAGTCTCTTAACTGTGAGCTCCACTAAAATACCTTCTACCTTCAGGAGGGAAAATATATCAGGGCACAGTCACAATCAAAAGCAAAACTCCAGCCATCCAATGTCTGGGATCCACTCACGATCTTCTGGATTCCTCCAAGGGCTTGAGTCACTTCTCCAACTCTGCCCTTTGTAGCACACACCTTGTCTTCTAGGCTCCAGATGCCTGTACTCCACTGCTGCTGCTGTTCTTGGTGGTCATCTCATGGTACTGGCATCTCCAAAACACTGCTGTCTTCCACTACAACTAGGCTTTACCAACAGCCTCTCATAGGCTCTCTTCACGGTGCCAAGCCTCACCTCCTTTGCATGACCCCATTCAGTCCTGGGCTGTCAATTATAACTGAGGCTGCACCTTTACCAATGGCCTTCCACAGCCTCTCACAGTGCCTGAGCCTCAACTCCTTTGCATGACCCCTTCAGTCCTGGGTCAGTTCCCAGGTCTCAGCTGCTCTTCATGGCTCCTTCATGCCTTCAAAACCAGTACCACCTGAGTGACTCTTATACATTACCAAGTCCAGCCACAGCACAAGGTACAACCCTGGCTATCCCTGGAACACAGCCTCTGGGCTCTCAGAAAACACTTCTCAGAAGATTTCACCTCAATGATGCTGCTCTTCCCAATCACCGCCAATTTCCCAGCTCCAGCTAAACAGCATCAATAGTCCCAGCAATGCAATAGTTTTGCTTTAGTAGTTCTGGTATCTTGTTAATCACAGCTGATTTCTTCAGCCCCAGCTAACTAAAACCTCAGAATCTTAAATCAAACTAGCAATGGCCCTGATAAGAGTCTTTAATCTTCCCTCTGAAATTTCACAAGCCAGGCCTCCATCTTCTGTACTGTTCTCAACATTATCTTCCAATTTCCTACAGAACACTCCACAGAGCTCTTAACATCCCATTGGTTCTTCTAGCTCAAAGTTCCAAAGTCCTTCCACAGTCCTCCCCAAAACATGGTCAGGTTGTCATAAATACTCCACTTTGCTGGTACCAATTTGTCTTAGTCAGGGTTTCTATTCCTGCACAAACATCATGACCAAGAAGCAAGTTGGGGAGGAAAGGGTTTATTCGGTTTACACTTCCATGCTGCTGTTCATCACCAAAGGAAGTCAGGACTGGAACTCAAGCAGGTCAGGAAGCAGGAGCTGATGCAGAGGCCATGGAGGGATGTAACTTACTGGCTTGCTTCCTCCTGGCTTGCTCAGCTGGCTTTCTTATAGAGCCCAAGACTACCAGCCCACAGATGGTACCACCCACAAGGGGCCCTTCCCCCTTGATCACTAATTGAGAAAATGCCTTACAGATGGATCTCATGGAGGCATTTTCTCAACTGAAACTCCTTTCTCTGTGATAACTCCAGCTTGTGTCAAGTTGACACACAAAACTAGCCAGTACAATGTCCATCTGCAAAGGTTAGCACCATTAGCTTTGTAAGTAATTCCTATTGGCAAAGAAACCATGTATGTGTAGAAGGCCCTTGAAGAGATGCTTTTACACAACTGTGCTGCTTGGTAAGATTTTACTGTTCACTGGGGTTGGGGAACCCAGTTACGGATGTCCCTCGACAGAATAAAGGCAGGGCTTTCTGATGCCCTTGTGCCTACTCATTAACTCATTCAGAGGTGTGTGTTCTCACAGCAGTGAGTCAGGTAGGGCTTGGGGAAAGACAGGGATCTTCTCTTATCCTCTGAAGGGAGAGCTGGGCATTAAGCAACCAATACAAAACCCAACAATGAGCCTTGGAGTATGCATGAGGTATGTACTAGAAAGACTCCCCTGAAAAGGGGGTGCCTGTGCTAAGGTCCCAACTCAGGAGCAGAGGTGGGTGAAGAAAAAAATAGGATATGTAAAATAGCTACTGAAGTGGGAATAAACTGGGTGTAGCAGAATAACTGAAAAGTATGTGCATGTGTAGTCAAGAGAGGACAGAAACCCAAGGCCCAGATGAAGTTGGTAGTGTAGGTGGCTGGCCAACAGCACAGACTGCAGCCAACTATATTACAGTCAATGAGGGGTTTGCACAGGGAGGTCTGACTCGCACCCCAGGAACACATGAGAAGAGATTTTGACTAATTTGGAAAACTTCTGAAGTTATGTCGCCTCTCACATGAGAATGTGAGTCCATAAGGAGAAATTTCTTAGGACTAAGAACTGCGATGATACTGATGCCTTTTTCAAGTGACTCCCGATGTTTACTTAGTAAGTTTACTGGAGGTTCTTTAATACAGTATTTTTATCAATTCTTTGAGGATTTCATGCATGGACACCATTGACTTGGAGCATTTTGATCCCAACCTGTCCCCTAATTCCTCCCAGACTGTACACAGGTCTTCTGTACTTCATTTGCATACATTTATTTCTAATTGTTTACTATTACTTGGAGAATTCATTGGGAATTAAGACCATTGTGCTTGCCACAGGCTTCAGGTTTTGTGCCTCTGGCTCAGATTCTAGCTTGTTTAATCTCACTGAGACAGACACTGAGATGGTGACTGGGTAACTGCTAATCAAATTTACCTTTATTTTGTTTTTGAGACAGAGTCTCAGTATGAAGCCTTGGTTAGCCAGACAAAACTCACAAAAATCTGCCTGACTCTGCCTTCTGAGTGTTGGGATTACAGGTGTATCCACACCTGGATTTTTGTTTGTTTGTTTTGGTTTTTTTGAGACAAGATCTCACCATGTAGCCTTGACTATTCTGGGATTCACTATGGCCTCGAACTCACCAAGATCCACCTGCCTCTGCCTCCCAAGTGCTGGGATTAAAGACATGGGTCGCCACACCTGGCTCTTGAATTTTATTTTTCAAAATTCCCCCAGTGTATGTATATGAGGAGTATCTTGCCTGCATGTATATGTGCACCATGTGTGTGCCTGGTGCACAAAGAGGCCAGAAGAAGGTATCAGATCCCTTGGAACTGGAGTTATGGATGGTTGTGAACCATCATGTCGGTGCTGAGAATGAAGCCTGAGTCCTCTGCAAGAGCCAGTGCTCTAAACTGCTGAGCCATCACTCCAGCCCCATGAATTTTATTTTTAAGTGAGCCAATTGTGAATAAGTAATTGTTAAACAGTCGAACCTTTGGAGTTGTTCTAAGCTAATATCGTTATAGAACTGACACAAAGCCATGGGAATATAAGAATACAAGCACTGTATCACACTGACTCCTGATGCTTTTTCTGGTCTTTCACTAGCTGCCACAGATTTAGGAGGCAGCACCGAAGACAAGAAGTCCAAAACATGTTTAATGTTATAATCTAACTGGTCTGTATTTCAAGTATCATCTTAGTTTCCACAAAAAAACAATCCAAAAGAGCCTCGAGTTCTGTCCAGTGACCATGAAGTGACAAGAGAAAGAGTTCCAGAGACTCTGCCATGTGACTATCCACAGAATATCTATTGCTGACCCAGAAACCCTGTGAGCTAAATAAAGTTCAGTCAAAAAAACAAAATGTGACAAATCAATGGATTTTATGGTAGTTTGTTTTCAATCAAAAAAATGCTACCTTGAAATGAGTCACAAGTTTTATATATTGTGTGTATGTATTAAGATTGACTTATATGTTATGTTTCTGTCTGAGTCTATGGGATAGGTATGCCAGTGCTGGTGAAGGCCAGAAGAGGGCTTCAGATCCCAGGAACTTGAGTTACAGGTAACTGTGAGCAGTCTGACATGGGTTCTGGGATCCCAAGTCCTCTGGGAGGACACCAAGTGCTCATGACTGTTGAGCCATCTCTCAGCCTGAGGGACAAGTATAAAATAGATCACTAATTATATTCATTTGCTAAAATTGCTGTAACAAGTACCACATGCCAGATGGCTTAGACCACAACCATTTATTTCCTCATAACTACTGGGATGGAACCTGGAAGTTCAAGACCAGTGTGCTGGAATGTTTGGTTTTAAGTGAGGCCCCCTTGGTCTTTAAGAAGGCCGTTTACCCCAGATTGTCACACGGGCATCTCTGTGTCCTCTGCTTATAAGGACACCAGTTCTACTGGATTAGGACTCACTCCTATGGCTTCATCTCAGCCACCTTTACCTCATCAGTGACGAATCTTCAACATGTTACACTGAAGATTAGCATTCTACAATATGACTGATGAGAAGGGTCTCAGCCTGTAACACTTGTGACCGTACCTCTACTTTCTAGACTAAAAATCATTCATCAACATGTTCAGAGAAGATACGGGATAGAATGAGCCATGCATATAAGTACAGTATGGAAAAACAAAGAAAAAATGATGTCGGAAGAAATCCACACATACTCTCCTCTCTATTTTTGTCCTTTGATAATGGCACGATGGCCAAAATATTTTTAGCAGTTTATAAAAACTTTTTTCCCTATGCTTTCTCCTTTTCAAACTCTAAAATAAATGGTTTGTTATGTACAGCTAAGAATGCTGTTAACATACACAATTACCCTTTTTGAAAGAATTTTGGTAAGACACCACTGGATAATTTTATTGTTAAATCAGTTAATAAATATTCAAAATTAAGTATTTACTTGGGCAAGAACTTATTATCAAAAAAGTCTAAGAAGATCAGTTAAGATTACTTTGGGGGAAAGGGGTGCTGGAGAGATGGCTCAGTGGTTAAGAGCACTGGCTGCTCTTCCAGAGGTCCTGAGTTCAATTCCCAGCGACCACATGGTGCCTCACAACCACCTGTAATGGGATTCAATGCCCTTTTCTGGAGTGTCTGCAGACAATGACAGTGTACTCACATACATAAAATAAATAAATTAAAAAAAAATATATTAATTTTGGGTTTGTGTTTATGGCTGGTCTTTAGAAGGCCGTTTACCCCATTGAGGCATTTGCTATGCTATCATAAGGAGCAGTGTGAACCCCCAGAACCTATGTGATGAGTGTAGCCTCTGGAGGTGGAGACAGGGGATCCCCAGAGCAAGCAGTTTTGCCAGCTCTGCATTTGATTAAAAGACCTTGGCTCAGTGAATAAGGCAGAAAACTGATTGAGAATGATTTCCAATATCAACCTTGGGTTCTACATGCATGTCACACACATGCACAAGCATCCACATATATGTGTACACACATACAAAGGAACAACGGCAAAAAAAAAAAAAAAACACTTAAAAATAAAATATTAAATTGTTAAGAGAAACTAAAGACTATCAGCTAGTTCCAGGACATGATATATGCCTGCTTGGGTACCAGAAAAATTTAAGAATTCTTCTTTTATTTATATGTACTCACAGATGAAACTAGAAACAGACTAAACACCATACATTTGGCCAGGCTTTTGCAAGAAAAAAAAGATACATTACAAATTAATGCACCTCAAGTATAATACATACAAAGTAAGATTCAGGGTTTTTTATAAGTTATTTATTTCTTATTTTATGTGCATTAGTGGTTTGCCTGAATGTGTATATCGGTGAGAGGGTGTTGGATCCCCTGGAACTAGAGTTACAGACAGTTGTGAACTGCCAAGTGGGTGCTAGGAATTGAACCTAAGTCTTCCATAAGAGCAGCCAATGCTCTTAACCACTGAGCCATCTCTCCAGCCCTGGTAAGATTCAGTTTTAAGCAATGTATTTTGGGTGGGTGGAGCCATGTGGCTTGTGTCCTTTCCTTTGTGTTTGCCACCTCCTCATGGCCCTCACTTGGCCTGGGTTCCCATGCTGACTCTAGGGTGGACAGTTTAGTACCTCTATGCTCTGCAGGAACCTGGACCAGGATTAGGCGGCAAACCTCAGTGGCAGTGCAGGTGCCAGGGAGGGTCACACATCTCTGCACAGCCAGTGTGGTAATGTACCCACTTTGGTGTTCAAAGTAATCAAGAATCAAGTTTTTGTCTTGAAGCTTTATGGCAAGCCTGATCTGGAAATGCTCTCTGTAAATTCCTGTTTATCAAAGATCTGGGCTTAGGCAGTTTGGGTAAGTAGAGATTACTAAGGTCACGGAATGTGAACTTGGGTTTGAAATCTCTAATGCCAATGCAGAGAAGTTAATGCAGCCATGAGAAACTGAAGATCACATGTAAGTGAGAGGGTGGGTATGATAACACACCAGTGCCCTTTCCTCCCGGGAGAGGCCTCGGCTAACTGGTGGGCAGGGGAAGGGAGAATGTACTGTGGCATCACGGCTGGTGGCAAGCAACTGTCAGAACTGAATTTAAATTGTCTGAGAGTTCTGCCTTTGAAAATGAATTATTATAAAGCAAACAAAAAAATAAGATTTAGTTTTAAACACAAGAAATAAAGTGCCATCTGTTTTGCTTTTGCAAGCCAGGTACTAATCTCTCACGTTAGGACATAAAGACCATGAGGGAGTTTTTGCCAGGTTTGCTCTGAGCTCCATCTTGGCACAGGGTAGGCACTCAGTTGATATGAATGATACTCCAAATGCAGTTATGGGAAACAGTTATGAGGAGTGACTGAGCTCCCATCTGGTGAAGTGATGCATGCACACACTGCCTTTTCCTGTGACTTCATTTAAGGCTCTCCTGGAGTCACTGCTATTTCAGCTACCAAATAAACTATTCATTTAGTTTTATGCAACCTTTTTTCTTAACTCCAAAATACCAGTCAGCTCAAGTAACTTCTCCTCCCTTAGTGACCAGCAATTGAGTTGAGTCTAGTGTTATGTCTAATGAAGGTCTCTAATAAGCACTTGACTTTAGAGTCTGTATAATTGGAAAGCAGAACCCCACAGCCCCCTGACCAAGGGCCTGGCGACCATCGCTGACTGAACTGAGCCACAGCATGAAGCAGCTGTAGAGCTGATGTCTAACATTACCTCAGACCTGCAAAGACTCCTTAAAACGACCCCATTATTGGCCACTGTGCTACATCTCTGGGATTTTATATAATTATCTAAATTATACATGAACTTGGTATCATAAACTGTACCGTCATACCAAAATATATATTGTTCTATTGTAAATGGTGTGTACTCTTCCCAGTTACCATTTAATTTTGCAGAACTCTGTTTTCTGATGACCACTGAACAATCAATATATTGCATTGTAAGAATGCCTAGATTTAGTAAATTCCACTACTATACAAATTCCAACTTTGATGTTGGACGTTTCAGATAATTTCCCTCAGAAATCAAGGTTTCTTTTCACTCAAAATAAGTACTAATATAAAAAAACACCTTTAAGCACTAAGGAGACTTTTACATAATATTTAACACTAGGACACTGACACCAATCTTGCTATTTTCTGATAGTTCAGAAAGGATTGTAAAATGACTTCCAAAACAGCTCCTTCAAAGCAGTGCTCAGCATAGTGGCTCATGCACATCAGGAACCTCGTAAGCACTCACAGAGTGAGTTAATAACAATTATTTAATAAAAGGAAAAACTCTGACATTTTAGAATAAAACTTATTTGCAGCTCAATGCCAATCACTCCATATTCAAATGACACTTGAAACATTCTATCATATATTGGAGAGCTAGAGCCAAAACCAGGTTTTAGATAAGCAACTGAGAAGCCACGCAAGTGAAGGAGAAAGTCTGGCATGTCCTGTGCTTCTGAAGTATTGTCCCTGGCTGCTCACACTCAACAACATGGATGAGTGTCTGTGGGTATTTCCTCACCAAGGAATGCGGTTCTCTCTCCCAGCTCACAGAAACAAATCCTGAAAATAATCATCAAATTCTTCTTCCCTATTAAAAAAAAAGTACAAATATTGATTATAATCAAGAATAATCAATAAAAATTAAATTAAAAAAGCAAGAGTAAAAAATTAAGTGATACATGAAACTAATAAAACTATTTTCATCTAGTATATTAGCTACCATTCTATATACCGGTGTGCTTTCATAATTCAAATAATCCTTAGTTTCTATAAACAATCATATCTATGCTCAAAACTGTTAAAACTGGAATACTTGACATGTTGGTACCTCTCTCAAAACCCCTCAGTTTTCTCTGAAGTACTTTGTGAAAGATCATTGCTTCTCTTTGCTTTTCTGGTTGACTTTATATCTTCTCTGTTCACTACTTCAAATTACAATCTGCTTAAATGCCTGAAACAGAAACTATGTCTGAAAAAACAAACCACATCTTACTCCCAGGAATGTAAGGACATCTGTTCAGGCCACAGTGCTTTATTAGTGTGAGAACAGTGGATACATATCTATAGTTAGTAGAGGTTACGTCTAAAAGAAGAACAGAGCTTAGAGGGGGCACTGCAGTCAGTATAACCTGTCAGATACAGTGAGAAATCACGAGCACTAAATAATGTTAGTGTATGCAGCCTCAAGGAGCCAAACAGCTCAGGCTTTGGAGTCAACAGCAGCAGAGAACAAAGTGCACTGGGTTATCTGTGGGTGGGAGGCTGAGATGGCTGCTGGCAAGGAATCGCTACACCTGTGTTAACCTTAGAGGGGCTCCTCAGCATGGGTCATGAGAATCATAACACCATGGGACAGGCTGTCCTAGATGCAACTGAACAGCCGTCTCAGAAAGAATCCAAGCAAGAACAGAGGGCTGTCTGTTAAAGTGAACCGACTCTGGACCCACTGGCTGTTTGCATCCCAAAACAATGACTGGTAATAAACTTTCACCTTACCAGGATAGGGAGATTTTGGCACTAAATAAACGTGCATGGCATTAAGTACTTCATTAACCGCTATCAACAACCGCAGTATGTACCCACAGCCTCCTAAGCTGCTGACGGAATGGAGTACCTACAAATCAACACTTACTGTGACTTTTCATCTGTCTCTGGCAGTGGACCCTTCCAGAGCTCAGAGTCTGAAGCACCGTCCTCCTCATCAGCAGTTCCTGCTCATTTAGAAGGAAATGTTGTCATTGTTTTTAATATAACACATTGAATCATTTACCAGTGCAATAAAAGTAACTATGAATTTAACAGAAATTTGGCTTCAACTTCTACGATTCCATAAAGTTTAACTTATTACTCCAGATGCATTTTAAAAATAAACAATATGAAAAATACCAGAGCCTCAGCAAAAAGGGCATGCAACTAATATCTTATGAACAACTCCACCATGCTACACTAAGGTAGCAGCTGATTTGGTTATTTCCTTGATCATAAAACAGAAATGAAATGAAAATTTCTATAGAGAACATATACATATTAGGTCCTACACTCAAGAATAGCTCCTGTAGGCTATGGGTTGTCAACGGAGAGGAGACACTTACTGATGTAATTACATCATGGGATAGCTTTTCTGCCTGATACATTACCCAGTATTGAATAAATTTTAGTTGATCAATAGATGATTCATGTGAGGTCTATTTTGTTATATTTTAAAAATAGGAATATATACTGTCACTGTCTAAAATAAAAGCAGTTTAGAAATGTTTAAAGTTATCCCAAGCCACAAGTAATACAATCACTTTTTAAGTTTGGTTGGCCTTTACAAACTTATATATGATACATAAGTTTAGATGTATGTATATAACATATACCTTTTAAACATAATTGGATTATACTGTGCATTATTTTGTAACTATAAAAGATCTGAGATAGCATAGACAGTTTTCCTTGACAATACATATAAATATGTCAAAGTTTTTAGAACGAGATTTTTGTCTAGAGTTTATTTTTATCTTTAATGATGCATATGTATGTGCAGGTGTTTGCAGAGGCCGAGGTGTCAGATCTCCCAGTGAAGGTGCTTGGAACTGAACTTGGATCCTCTCCAAGACCAATATGTGCTTTAATCACAGAGCCATCTATCTAGCCCCATGAAAACTTTAAACAAACAAAACAAAAACAGTTATATAAAATTTGATTAACTGATTATTAATTCCTGATTGGTGGGGATTTAGGCTGTTTCCCATTTTTATTTTTATTGGGGATGAGGGTGGGAAGCAGTCTGATGATTAAACCCAGGGTCTTAAACATGATAGCAAGGGCTCCACAGTGGGCACACTGTCCAGCCAAGCTGTTTTTCTTGTTGCACAGTGTGCATTTCTGTCCATGTTTATCTGAGGTGCTTATCTATTCCAAATAAAATATCAGATTCCAAAAGCAGCATTGCTGTCCAGCACACATGCATCCTAAATCCAGTTCCAGGATCAGGTTTTCCTCCAGAAGGAAGGTTATACAGTTTCCATTCCTCCAAACAGTGTCTGAGAAGGCCTCTTCTTCTCAGAATAAGTTTTTCTAGTTTAAGTAGTAAGCATTATTTTTTTACCAACTGTCTAACAAATACTTTTTCAAATGTAACAGCACAGCCTTACATGGACGCTTAGGTCCTAATGTGCCTATCCTAACAGTGGGCTCTGTACAAACCTCAGCTTACACAACTTCCATATGATTAAAGAAGAGGCTAAATCAAGAATGACGTAATAAGAGATAATTCCCTTGTAGAGGTACCACTAGCGCTCTGACTTAACTCAGATTTGGCTTACCAGTACAGAATGTCCCTCAGGTTAGCACAGAACAAAAATAAAGCTGCATTGATTTGCCACAGTGGTTCTAGCCTTTTACCTGCTGGACTCTGATCCTTAAATCAATGTGTATGCCTGAACTTTGATCCTAACTGAATCTGTTGTGGCACCAACTTTAACAAATAGCAGGGGGAGGGTGTTGTCTAATGAGCTATGTACACATGATGATGAAACTATAAAGTCGTGGAGGAAGATTCCTGCTCTGTGCCAGTCATCACCACAGTTCCCAATGTCTTAAACTGATAACACAAGAAAGAATAAAATCTTCCACTCACTGAGATAAGAAAGAACAGGAAGCCTAATTATACCTAGTGAAATTATCTGTATGGCATTACTGCTCAGATGTCAGAGAACAGAACCTACATGGCCTTTAAAAACAGCATCTGTGTAGCCCAGGCTGGCCTCCAACTCGTGATCCTCCTGCCTCTGCCTCCTTCAGCAAATCCTACCGGCGAGCGCGCGCGCCACGACCATACAGTGGAAAAAAGACAGCATCTTCAACAAATGGTGCTGGATCAACTGGCGGTCTATATGTAGAAGATTGCGAATTGATCCATTCCTATCTCCCTGAACAAAACTCAAGTCCAAGTGGATCATGGACCTTCACATAAAACCAGATACACTGAATCTAATAGAAGAGAAAGTAGGGAAGAGTCTCGAACACTTGGGCACAGGGGGAATGTTCTTGAACAGAACACCAATGGCTTGTGCTCTAAGGTCAGGAATTGACAGATGGGACCTCATAAAATTACAAAGCTTCTGTAAGGCAAAGGACACTGTAATTAGGGCAAAACGGCAACCTACAGATTGGGAAAAGATCTTTACCAATCCTACATCTGATAGAGGGCTAATATCCAATGTATACAAAGAACTCAAGAAGCTAGACGCCAGAGATACAAATAACCCTATCAAAACATGGGGAAGTGAGCTAAACAGAGAATTCTCAACTGAGGAAACACGAAAGGCCGAGAAGCACCTAAAAAAATGTTCAACATCCTTAGTCATCAGGGAAATGCAAATCAAAACAACCCTGAGATTCCACCTCCCACCAGTCAGAATGGCTAAGATCAAAAACTCAGGTGACAGCAGATGCTGGAGAGGATGTGGAGAAAGAGGAACACTCCCCCATTGCTGGTGGGAATGCAAATTGATACAACCTCTCTGGAAATCAGTTTGGCGGACCCTCAGAAAATTGGACATAATACTACCTGAGGACCCAGCTATTCCACTCCTGGGCATATACCCAGAAGATGCTCCAACATGTAATAAAAACACATGTTCCACTATGTTCATAGCAGCCATATTTATAATAGCCAGAAGCTGGAAACAACCCAGATGTCCCTCCACAGAGGAATGGATACAGAAAATGTGGTACATTTACACAATGGAATACTACTCAGCTATTAAAAACAATGACTTCATGAAATTCGTAGACAAATGGATGGATCTTGAAAACATCATTCTGAGCCAGGTAACGCAGTCACAAAAGAATGAACATGGTATGTACTCACTGTTAAGTGGTTATTAGCCTAAAAGTTTGAAATACCCAAGAGTCACTTCGCAGGAACAGTAGTACTGAGTACGAGTCCCAGATGGAGGGCTTGGAGAAAGGACTGAGGGAGCTGAGGGAGTGTGCAGCCCCAGGGAGGTAGCAACACTGGCAGCTGGCCTGACCCCCCATATTTCTGGAGTCTGATCCACCAACTAAAGAATACACATGGAGGGACCCATAGTGCTGGCCACAAAGACTGCAGAGGAGGGTCTTGTTACCCGTCAGGGGGAGCAGAGGCCCTTGGGCCTGAGGGTGTTATATCCCCCAGTATAGGAGAATGTCAAGGAGGGAAGACGAGAGTGGGTGGGGGGTGGGGTGGGGAGGTGGGATGGAGAATATCCCCATAGAGGCAGGGGGAGGGTGGAGGGAATGGGGAGGTTCCAAAGGGGAGATCTGGAAAGGGGGAAACATTTGAAATGTAAATAAAATATGAAAAAAAAAAAAACAAAAAACCAGCAGCTGACTGTAAAGTCTTACACTGCAAACAGCTCTGGTGTTCACTCTCCTCCCTCCTAAGAATACTTTCCAGAAGCCAGCTTTCCTACACTAATTTCTTTTGTATGAGTGTATCTGTCTATGTGTGTGGTGTGCATAGATACAGTGTGTGTGTACATGGAGGCCAAAGGTCAACTTCTAGTGTTGTTCTTTGGGTGCTGTCCACAGAAGGGGTCTTTCACTGGCCTTGAACTCACTAAAAAGGTGACCCAGAGATCTGCCTGTCTCTGCCTCCCCAGCACTAGGATTGAAAACGTGTGCTACCACACCTGGACCATTTATTGTACACTTGTTTTTATATATGAGCATGCATGGGTGCACATGCAGGACACAGTGTGGAAGCTAGACAAGCTATGGAAGTCATTTCTATCCCACTCCCACGCGAGTTCAGGGATTAAACTGTCAAGTTTGGTGGCAAGCACCTACACCTACTGAGCTGACCTTGGCCCAGTTTTTAAAGTGGGTTCTGAGGACTGAATTCAATATCTCTTGCTTTCATGGAAGCACTGTACCAAATGGACTATTGCCCCAGCCATTAGTACATCAATTTTCTAATACCAGATAATGCAATTTCACTTTTAAAAAGTTAAATCATCTTAAAAATAAATTCCTTTGACAAAGTATCCATTGGAAAAGTGGCCAACCTCAGAGACTCAAATCTATAGGAATGGACTAAATGATCTGTAAAGTTCCTTCCTCCTATGAGTATAAAACTCCCAATTCCCTGAGGGCAAGAGTCACTATAAATAGTTACAACTACAACCATCTGCAGAGTGAGCAAAGAGTATCAGTAAGGAATGACAGGTAGATCGGTCAATACACAACGACCCTCACTGTCAAGTCTGCAGTAATTGCGGGCAAGAATTCGTTCTTTTCTTCTCTTCACATTTATGTGTGTGATATAGTGCGAACATGCCACAATGCATGTGTGCAGGTCAGAGGACACGCAAGTCCCAAGGATCGAATCAGGTCATCAGGCTTGGCAGCAACAGCCTGTATCTGCTGAGCCACAGCCTGTTGCTCTACTGGTCTCTGTGGGTCTGCTCATCCAAGTCTGCCTGCAAACTGAACCCAGTCACTGTGACACTTTCGATAACAAGTATCGTCCAATCTGTCTCCTGAGACAGTTCACGTCCATTTGTCATAGAATTCCAAGGGACAGTTTTCCTTAAATTGAAGCCAAAACGTATTTTCAGGCTCTTTTTATCGACAGACTCAAGTTCCATGAACCAATCACCAAAACTACATCTCCCATCAGTAACAGCCTCTAAGCACCTCCAAGTTTTATGTCCGCACCCTCATGCTCGTCTCCTCACACTCCTTCACTGTTCTCCAAACTAAACATCTGCAGTTTGCCAACACTCTTCCCACGGCACAATTTCAGTTCTCGTGACATGCTGGCTGCTCTGTGTTTGATCTGCTTCAGCCTTCAAAGTTCTCCTTAGTGTACGGTGCTTAAATGCTTTGGGTTTTCCCAAATGCTTGCATTTTGTGGATCTTATATGATAACTAAAAACTCACTCAACTGAAGAATGGTGCATGTCTCTAATAACCATAATAAATGGTCAGGCATTACCTTCTGATCTGATCAATTCAGAAAGCAAATACAGACTGTTTAATGTCTGGCATTTTTCTCTTTGCTGGTATTGCAACAGAGCTACAGGTTATCAAGGACTTCCTCTGTGTGAGACTGACACACAATAAAGCTAGCCTGGCCTGTTTATACCCATTCTACAGTAGAAGCGAGCCATGGTCAAATCAATCATTTAAGATGGATTGATCTATCTATCTATCTCTCTGTCTATCTAATTACAATACAAGCAATAGGCTTCCATTTGACTTACCAATAGTGAACAGTTATTGAAAGTAAGAGCAAAAAAGCACTGAGTTGTGGATTCTAAGCTTGTATCTAAGCCTATTTTTGACATTAACTACTTAGCCTTGAATCATTTCCTTGAGCACTCTGGTTCTCGGGAATAGCCGAGAGCTTGATGGCATTTGCCTGTAATTCTAGAAAATTGGGAGAGTGAGACACAAGGATTATAAAGTCAAGAATTGCTTGACCTTGTCTCAAAAATAAATCTATATATTAAAATTTAAATAATAAAAATAACATCTTTTCAAAACAGAGAGGGAGGGACAGCAGTGGAGAGACGGCTCAGTGGTAAGAGGTGAATCCTGCTCTTTAGAGGGCCTATGTTGGTTTCCAGCAGCCACATGCACCAGCTCACCAGTCTACAATTGCAGCTCCAAGGGAGCCAGTGCCCATGTCTGCACTTCAATGGCACCTGCACTAGAGTAGCTATACTCACATACATAACTTAAAAATAAGAAAAATAAACCTTTATAATTTAAAACATAAAAGTAATTTTGTTGGGTTTTTTTTTTTCCTATCACAAGCAGGTATTTTTTTTAAAAAAAGCATGCCCCCTTTTCTAATCTGTCAGGAGATTCTTCTCTCAAAGCTGCCAGGAAAAAGCTAAACAAGCACTACAGCCTCTTTACTATTTCAAAAGGACATTAGTCATTGTGCTTTGGCTGTAGGAGAAACAGCCACAGTTGTGGTCTGCCTTTGCAGTCTGTGACTTGCCTTGGCAAAGGAATACAATCTTGTTCCCACCTTTATACTGCGACCCCACCCTGCTTGCCAGTATTCCTATATCACTAATTTTAAAACAACCTGAGTACCTTTGTAAGTCACTGTGAAAACTTGGGAAGCATTTCATGGGAAATAAAAACTTTGTAGCAACCCTTGGGTAAAATCAGCTTTGAAAGAAGGAGTGAGTGCAAGACTGAAAAAAGCAACATTCACAGCAAGGGCTTCTCACACGAGAGCCACACCACGTGTCCAGTCCAAAGCACCATGGGCCATCAGACTCCTGCACAGGGAGCTGCTTCCTTTAAACCCTCCCCGCCTTTCCTTCCCAAGTCCAACCTTACCCTACTTCTCCTCCTGCACACTGACAATGTGAAACTGAAATGTATACTCACTGCATTTACTGAAAAATGCTTCTGATGCCTTCCATAATTAAAAGACTTTTCATTGTAAAAAAGTAAAGAGTTTACAATAAAATTGTAAAAAGTAAATAAATATTTACTTTTTGTCCTTTATGAGTCTTCTCAATGTTATACAAAAACAAATATAATTCACATCACAGCAGGATACAAATAAAAAACCCAAATTGCAATGCTTTAAATCTATATATTTCTATTTATAAAGAAATGCTTGGTACTTACTGTTTCTAGAATCTTCTGATCTTTTTGAGGAGGAATGTCCTGAAAAGAAAGCAACATTATTTTACCAAGCATCATCTTTGGGTGGTATTGATGCTTGTAGCTAAAGCTATTAAATTCTTCACAAATTTTATTATGCTCTTAAAAAAAAACAAAAGCCTTTCACTACTTTCAGGTCCCTTGGTCTCTCCTCCTCAATTAAAATATTAGGTCCTTTTAGGTAGTGAACATCTTATTTGTTCACAGAGCCTGGGACCACTGATAGCTAACATATAACTTAAAAACTGAAAGCCTATGAAAAATCTTACATGGCTTAAACAACACTTCATAGGTCGCAAATAATGATGATAACGATAACAACAGCAACAATAATTCATTTCCTTTACTTTGTAGAGATGCTCAGCACTTCCACTGAACAGTGGAGAGAAATTCACTTTCCAGACGGTTTTCAGTAGAAATGGAGGTAGTGAGGAGATAGGGCTTCTTCCTGCCATATAGCACGCTAAACCACGCTCTACACTACACTCCCAGGCAACCTTGTCCACAATCATATGCAGCTATTAAGGCATCATTTTATCAAAAAAATTAAAAATTTCATCTCTGCAGTAGTCATTGAGGGAGACAAAAAGCAAAAAGTTCAGAACTCCTATTGGTATATATATTATATAATAATGATATATATTGTATTACATATTTTATACCTATTTATATTAAAATATTTGTATTACATATATTTATATAATTAAATCATGTTTATATTTAATTATATTAATTAAATTATATTTATATAATTAAATGTTATAAATTTTTATAACACACACACACATAAATTTTTTAAAAAAAAAATTGGTGTTAGAGACAGGGTTTCTTTGTGTAGCACTGGCTGTCCTGGAACTTGCTCTATAGACCAGGCTGGCCTCAAACTCACAGAGGTCCACCTGCCTTTGCCTCCCGAGTGCTGGGATTAAAGACTTATGCCACTACCACCTGGCTATTTATGAATAAATTACCCCTCTACAGAGCCCTCAGTAACAAGCCCTCAGGAGCGAGATCTCTGGAGGGTGATAAAGTAAAAAGCGCAGGCGACAAAACAATCCCCCAACAAAACTGGATGAGAGGCTGGGAAGCCCAGGTTTTAGTCTCTTAGAGGCCAAAGGGGATACAAGAAGTGCAGGTGTTCAACGGGCTTTTAAAAAGCAGGTGGAGGGCTGGAGAGATGGCTCAGCGGTTAAAAGCACTGATTGCTCTTCCAGAGGTCCTGAGTTCAATTCTGAGCAACCACATGGTGGCTTACAACCATCTGTAACGGGATCTGATGCCCTCTTCTGTTGCCTTCAGATGAAGGCAACTGCAGTGTACTCAGATACGTGAAATAAATAAATCTTTTTTAAAAAAAAAAAAGGTAGGTGGAAAGGTTAGGGTTCCTCTGCAAACCCAGTGACATAAGTGGAACCAAAGTGGGAAGGTGTAGCTTGTCAAGGGAAAAGCTAGCACCATCTGACGTGTGAAGGTTACTGTGAGTGGGAGTGGGTTCCTCTTCCCTGAGATGCTGAAGCAGTCAGAACCACCACATGCCACAGGGCAGAGCCTCTTGCACACTTGTCACTGGGGCCTCAGACAGTAACTTCAGACCAATTTTCAGTGGATCACAACAGAGCACCATAGTCTGAAAAGCAAAACACTACAACTTCTTTTTGTTTGTGTTTAGAATTGATTTCTGGAGTCTCTTCAACTGTGAGAAAAATGAGTGAATTCCCTGATTCTACTCACTAATATCTACTAAATAAATGCCTATGGTCTTAGGAATTGAGGGCGAGTTAATTAGCTACATAATCCGTAATGCCTTCGCTCACAGAAAGCGAATTATTTCAAGTGTCTTGTGCATCTCTAAACAAGCACAGGGTGCTCTTAGAAGGTCTAAGCTAGCTTGGGGAAGTGAGATAGACGTTGTTAAGAAGGGCCTTTCCAACTGAGCTGAAGTGAAACCGTGCAAGGTGAGGCTGCTCAGAGGGAAATGGGGAGAGAAGATATTGAACCTTTGTCAAAGAGAGTGATCTGTATCCAAGGACTTAGTTCCTCCTTTCTTGCAAAAGCAAACTGCTCTTCAAACACAAGCTACTGATTTGCCTTATTTTTCTCTCTACACGTTCATTCTGCCATGTGGCACTCAGTTGTCCACCCAGTCATTCACTCACGCAGCACTTTCTATGGTGGTAACAACGAAGCTATAGGGTACACAGTCTCACATAAGGTGCAAGGGATGTCTAGGGAGAAAACCAGGAGTGCCAACTGTCCAGATGTTTAGTCATTATTAAAGATTATTCCAAATTAAGAAGGTCTAGGTAGAGATGGGCTCTTCCTTAATTTACAATAAGCCATGATAGCAATATATTAATTCAACAATGGGCATAATCACACTTCCAAATGCCATAGTACTTTCTCAGCATATCAGAATAAATATAAATTTTTAAACTCAGATGAGATTTTCACACTTATTAATTGAGACTTATTGTGAAGTTAGGAAATAAGATAGACATGAAAGGCTTCCAGCCTCAAATGCCAGTTCTCAATAAACCATGGAATAAACACGTCTACTAGCCACCCATCCCAATTCAGTGATATTTTGTACTATATACTTTAACTGCATGGCCATTGTGATATGCAAGAAGAAAAAAATGCATAAAAGAACGCACCTGAGCCAACTATCTTCCTACCTAGAGCAAGGGGACCTTCTCCTGTGCAGACCTTATATTAGCATTGCGTTAAATTCAGTAGACATTAGAGCTGATTCCCTCCTGGTGCTGAAAAAGCAACTGAAGTAACCTTCCTAACAGTTAATTACATGGTGGACATTAGTCAAGTTGCTAAATAAACTATCTTAATTTTTCTCATAATCCTATAAGACAGCTACTATGATCAAGATTTTAGACTGCATGACAGACTGTAAAACTGCTTTGCAGTTCTCAGAAAGCCTTCAAGTTCTCATCTGACTCTTGATGAATATGCAGGCAGGTTTTCACATTACCCCAGCATACATGGAGAAGGTAAGCTCAAGAGAGTCAGTGTCTTATCCAAGTAACAAGGCTTGGATACAGCCAGGAATTGAACACTGTTTGCAGTATTATATAATACTATAGTATATGCCCAAAAGGGACCAAAACCAATTCTGTTCTTAAAACTGCTATAAGTGACTATAAATTCACATCTGAATTCTTGACCACTTTCCTTTCAGTTGCTCTAAAACAGAGCTCTAAGTGCATCCCCAGCAGGATGTTGCTTGGCACTGCAGCCGACTGTATCTCATGATCTCATGAGGCGCCCTTAATCCTCTTTTACCTTCATCCTTCCCCTTGGAGGCCTCCTCTGAAGATGATGATCTGGATTTCTTACGAGGTGACTCGTCACACTCAGTCTTGGTTTTAGACTTTCTTTTTGTTGACTTGATTTCTTTTCTCCTTTATATTAAACAACATAATAATGAAGTTAATTTTTTCAATAAATTTTATAAAAAATATCTGAATTAAAGAAAACAGTTAAAGTACATATAATTTATATAATAAGGAACCTTGAAAGAGTATGTAAATTTTTTTATTTTTTATATTGTGGAGATATGGTATCTCTATTTAACCTTAGTTGTACTGAAACTTACTCTGTAGACCAGGCTGGACTCAAACTCACAGAGATCCACCTGTCTCTGTCTCCAGAGTTCTGGGAGTAAAGGTACATGCCACTACTGCCAGGCTAGAGCATGTAAATATTTTAGGTCAATATATAAATTAAGATAATTCTGTAAGATGATAAAGCCTAAACAGAGACAAAGAACTATTTTGTAAATTCTCTACACATACAGTGCACTCTTTATGTCCACCCCCTTTCCCAGCATGTAACTCATATCCACTGAGCAGAGAAGCTTAAGTGAGAAGAAAGTGCTGTGACAGATCTAATCCACATGAGAGGATGCTCTCCTCTCAGAATAAAGACTACAGTAAACATATCCAGGAATGGAGATAAAAAGTGCTTACTCTTAACTCAGATGTCCACGTTAGACAACTTCTAATTTACTTTCTTACTGCTCTGGCTCTACCTCTTCTAGGCCAGATTTACAACAGAGCATCTGTTGATCAGTACAACAGGTGAAAACCAATTAATCTTAATTGCTTAGGAAAAGAAACATGGGATAACAGCTCTCAAGTATTTGCTTGACACACTTCTGATTAAGATGTCCATGCTGATGCTATCATGCTGGCACAGTAGTTAGTCGTACTTGTTCTTTATCAAAGTCATTTTAATTATGAAATGACCCTCGAAAGGGAAAGTCACAAAATACTTTCAGTCTCTCAGCATCACTGACAGGAAGAGGAAATTAAGGTTTGGGCTGGCCATTCAAGTAACATGAAAAATCCTGCTGGTTTAAAAAATGTATTATTTGTAGCAGCTAAAACACAATGTAGACATGCTTACACTAAAACTTTGTAAGCCAGGTACTGGCATATACCTATAACCCCAGCACTCAAGAGGCTGAGACAGGAGAATCACAAATTTGAGGCTAAACTCAGATGCATTATGAATTGAAGGCCAGTCTTCCTCAAAAATGAAACAAAATAACAAAACAAAAATAAGCAAATAACAAAATAAAACCAAGGCCAATGATCTCACATGAATACATGGTGCAGGCCAGTGGTACTCCTAACTCAACATCGCAGACACATTTCAGATGATTTAACAGGAGCCTGACTTTACCAATGTCACTTTTATCATTAAGAAACTCTAGCTAAAAGTCTATTTAACTCAGCACTAGGGAGGTAGAGCCAGGTAGATCTCTGTGAGTTAGAGGCCAGCCTGGCCTATGGAGTGAGTTCTAGGACAGCCAAGGATACACAGAGAAATCATGACTTGAAAAACAAAATAACAAAAGCCTGTTTAAAGGTCACAAGAAGGACTGGAGAGATGGTTCAGTAGGTAAGAGAGTCTGCAATGCAAACACGAGGAATTGAATCTGAATCCAAGAATTCCACATAAATATTAGGTGCGACCATGTTCACCAATAATCTCAGTGCTTAGGGGCAGGAAGGTGGAGACCAGAGACAGAAGCATCACTGTGGCTTACCAGTCAGACTAGTCAAAAATGGCAAGCTCCAGGTTTAACCAGAGAGCTCCAGGTTTAAGTCAGAGAGCACAACTCTCAGTGTCTTTAGCTTCCCAAGAAACACGTGGGCACGCAGGCATGCTCTGTTTTATGCAGTCAGCTTTATATCATTTCTAGGACTATTACAGTGTCTGGCCATTGGCTCCAAATTAGCAACAGGCATCTATTGCCCCACATAAACCTTCACATATAAACTTGCTTGGCTTGATCAGGGCAGAGTGAATCTCCAATTCTATGGATCACACAATGATACACAATGATACTATTTTCTAAACAAATCCACTCTCCAAATTGAGATTTAGACACTCAGTGTGATAAAATGAATATGGCCTATGTTACTAAACATTAAAAATTGTATTTTAAAAGAAAAAAATTACCTGTGATGAAAATTTAATTTAAAGGAACATTCTTGGCATAATCCTAAAAGAGAAAAAATATACCATTGAGCTTCTGAATCTGAGTAATTCTATTGCTCCTCTCTTTTAATTATAATCTCCCATGTTCTTTATATTATACACAGGAAATAATATAAAGAAAATAATCTATAATATCATATCTCAAAATCATATTACAATGTTTGAGGATTGAAAATTTTTTTTTTTTTTTTTTTTTTTTTTGGTTTTTTGAGACAGGGTTTCTCTGGCCCTGGCTGTCCTGGAACTCACTCTGTAGACCAGGCTGGCCTCGAACTCAGAAATCCACCTGCCTCTGCCTTAACAATGCTTTGTTTTAAATTTTTTCATGCAGTATATTTGACCATATTCTTTCCCCTCCCTCAGTTCCTCCAAGATCCCCCCCCCCACTCCACTTCGTATTTTCTCTATCTTTTGAGAAAAGGTATCACTTTATTAAAGAAAACTTATTTTTCCCTTTCCCAGCAGCTGCTGTGCTGGCTGGTTTTGTGTCAACCTGACACAAGCTGGAGTTATCACAGAGAAAGGAGCTTCAGTTGAGAAAATGCCTCCATGAGATCCAGCTGTAAGGCGTTTTCTCAGTTAGTGATCAAGGGGGAGGGCCCCTTATGGGTGGTACCATCTGTGGGCTGGTAGTCTTGGGCTCTGCAAGACAACAAGCTGAGCAAGCCAGGAGAAGCCAGTAAGTTACATCCCTCCATGGCCTCTGCATCAGCTCCTGGTCCCTGACCTGCTTGAGTTCCAGTCTTGACTTCCTTTGGTGATGAACAGCAGCATGGAGGTGTAAGCCGAATAAACCCTTTCCTCCCCAACTTGCTTCTTGGTCATGATGTTTGTGCAGGAAAAGAAACACTGACTAAGACAGCTACCAATCACAAACTGCTTCCTGCTTAGGGGTAGGACTTTGTACCCACTTCCCCATGTCGGTGCTGGGATTCTGACTGGTTTGAACTTGTTATGGTCTTATGTATGCTGTCTTTGTGAGTTCATATTATGTATCAGCCCTGTTGTGTCTGGAAATGATGTTTTAAAGGTTAGAAAAAGTTTTGTCCATTGTGTTTCATAGGCAAAATTAGTATCTGACATCAAAGATCTCTCTTAATATAACAACATGATGTAATAATACACATATAATAATGATAATGATCATTATTATTTGGGTATAGCTGTCTCCTCTGAAGTGCTCAAAACTTTCAAGTAAACAGAGAATCTTCAACTTCCACGATAAATACTTCCTCTTTTCTCTAGTCTCATTCCAAACTGGCTGACTTTTCCAGACAGAAACCAGTCTGTACTATCAGGAGTGGACCAAAAACTCTGAAGATTTACTACGGAGCCAGAAAGGCTGGTGGTCATAAAAGTAAAGAAGGAGGGAAGCAAGTGAAAGATGAAAACTAATTTTAAAAAATAACAGTGTAACACTGTAAAACATGGTATAGGAAACTGTTGTCTGCTGGCAAGCTCCAGGTTCAGCGAGACCTGGTCTTAAGCGAGCAGTGCTGAGAAACTCAGAACAACACTCAAAGTCATGTTTATCTCTAAACTTTTTCTTTCTTCTTAAAAGTTCCATGTGTGAGCTTTTTGTCTACACACATGCCTGGACCATGTGCATATATGCTGACTGTGGAGACCAGAAGAGGGCACTGGATCCTCTGGAAGTGGAGTTACAGATGGTTGTGAATCATCATGAGGCTCCTGGGAATCCAAGCTGGGTCATCTGCAAGAGCAGCCTCTGCGCCTCCTCCCCAGTCCCTGTACACTGTTTCCTAATTACCTTTCATTTATTTTGTAGCAAGAGGATGCGCATGTGCCACAGTGAGTGTGGTGACTGTATGAAGGACCGAGGACAGTTTAGAGTCCGTTGTCTCCTCCCACCATGTGGGCTCCAGGGAATAAATTCAAGTTGTCACACTTGGCAGCAGGTACCTCACCCACTGAGCCATGTCACTAACCCAGCTCTATACTTTTAAACAATCCTGACTAGTGCTACTGCTGTTAGTTGCACAGAACCAGAAGAGAAGGCTCTGTTGAAGATACCATACGCTTTGTTTGTGTGAGAAGCAAAGCTGAAATGGAGCTGGAGGCGTCCTCTCTACGGGCTAGCTTTCACAGTGCCAGAAGGTACAGTGCAGGTTGCTCTGGGACAGTTGTCATCAATGGTCTTACTCAGCTATGAATCCTTCATGTTACACAACCCATCTCCCTGGCAAGAGGTGCCCACTGGTGTGATAGTGGCATGACCGTTATGGGGTAGCCAAGGGATTTGGGGTGGTATGTAAGGCTCACTCTACAGGAGGAAATCCACAGGAAGCACTGGAAATCTGACTCTAAATCTGGTCACAGGCTTGTGGCTGGTCCTTAGTAGGGAAGCTATTGCTATTGTTTTCCTAAATAGCCTGGTGTGTTTGTCAAATCATCTGCTAACTACTCAGAATGGTGAATAACTACTCAGCTGAGAATAACTGGCTCAGCTCTTAATAGGGCGCCTATTATTAGAACCTCCAAGGCTCAGGGAACATCTCCAATGAGAAAGCAGAAGGAAAAAAAGAAGACCCAGAGATTGCACGGTGTGTCATACAACAGTGTCCTCTGAGCATGACAAAACTACTACACCCTTGAACTCTCGGCAGCCGTGATTACTTGTACAAAACCTGCAGACTATTAAATGCATGAACATTCCATCATTGTGGAGTTGGGGGAGACTCATGCGGCTCTGTACCCCTGAAGATTTCTTCACAGGTGTAGCAACTGGTACGTAGGGTGCTGTAAATAATCCCTCACCATCCCTAACTACACTACACTTAAATTGGGACACACACACAGACACAGGAGGACTACTGAGGAAGGAAAAGGGGATCAGTGTGTTGAGGGGACAAGAGAGAGTAAATGGGCAAATACATCTACATATACACATATATGCATGAAAATGTCATAGGAAACCCATTATTAAGTAAAATTAATATATTAAATTAGTTAAGTAAAAACTTTTTTAAAAGGATACTTTTCCAAAATTTTCATTCACTGTCAAGGGGAAATGTATTTATTGCCGATACCACATTCTGGCTATACAATCAGAGTAAGGTCTACACTGCCTTCTCTGATACTGTTACTTAGACTCCTAATCTAGTGCCATCCTCAAGCTTGTGACAGTTTGACTCTACAAGTTCTCAGCTGAAATTGGATATTAGAATTGTCTTATCAAAGTGCTTCCATAATGCTAAAGACTTTAGGTTCAAAACTTATTTGAGGTTTGGGGAAACCACAGGGAAACAGAATACTTTCAGGCAAATATTCTGAATCTTTTAAAATTAAATATCACCTACATTTTTCAATTCTAAACTCAAGGTAAACTTGGAAGAGATGAACCGTATCTCCACTGAACAACACGACGTACTTAATTTAACAAGTGCGTTTCTCTTTTCACCATGCTCAGTGTAGCCGAAGTTGACTTCCCAGCTCTTCAGGCCTTCCTTTTCATCACAACATTTATTTCCACAAAAAAACTGGCCTGCAAAAGAAAAGGACCATCACCCACAGTACATGATAGGATTCGCCTACAAACCTATTACCTCTAAAATTTTCTTTTCTTTTTGGGGGGGTGGAGGGGAGGTGGGTTCGAGACAGGGTTTCTCTGTGTACCCCTGGCTGTCCTGGAACTCACTCTGTAGACTAGGCTGGCCTTGAACTCAGAAATCTACCTGTCTCAGCCTCCCAAGTGCTGGGATGAAAGGCATTTTAAAAACTGTAAAATAAATATAATAAATTCAATACAAATTCAGCATGAAAAATAATGACCACAATAATTATAGCATGCATGTATCGAAATACAAAACCAAAGAGATGTTTTTTTTTCTTTTGCCATGGGAACTGAACCCGGATCTCGTGTATACAAAGTATTTGATTTACCATTCAGCCACATCACAGCTCTTCAACAACAGCAACAACCAACCCTATTGTTATTTCTTGCTTGCTACATTGCCTAAGCTGGGCTAGAACTTGTTCTAAAGGTCAGGACTGAATTTGCAGACATCCCCAGGGTACCTGGGACCATGAGACTGTGCCACCAGACCTGGCTAAAGAGCTGAACTCTTAAAACAAAAACTGTCACATAATTCCTGTTGGTAAACTGTTTATTATGGACTCATGAAAATTCTACTTAAATAGAGAATCTCACACTTTAGAAAGTGAAAATATTAAGTATATTAACTAAAACCCTGAAAGAGATCATTTCCCAAAATACATGCTCTTAGACGTGAGTCCTTTCAGTATTTAACTAAATGTTAAAAATTAATATTTTCAAGTCTACCATTTACTTAAAATCCTAGCTAAAACCGTCTAACCCCTAGGGACAACAAGAGGACCCGGATGTGAAAGGTCAACTCGAAACTATTTTGGCAGAAAAAGAGAAAGTAAAAATGATTTATACAAAGAACAATTTCCACCACAATAACCTGCACCAAGAGTAACAAACAGAAACCACGAATTCCTTTTCATAAAATGCAAAAGACTGCCAAGATGAAATTCTAACATCAGCATCCAAAAAGCTAAATTGTAACTCAGTATTTTGAAACAGGATCTATCCTATGTACGCAGACTAACCTCAAACTTACCAGGTAGCACAGGATGACTTGAACTTAAAACACAGTTTTTTGCATGTATCAATGTGTCTATGTATCTAGTGTGTGTGTATACACACACGTCACGCCATGAACTCTGTAAGGAAGTCAGAGAACGGCTGTACAAGTCATCACAGATGAAGAGCTATAAGCACACGTTTAGCATGTTTGGTAACGTCTGTTAAACAGCAACCACCACGTTCTGTTTTGACAGAGCAACAGCTTGTTCTCTGCTTCCTTCCCCAACATCCTATACACACTTAAGAGCTCAGGGAATGCCTGGCATTGTTTAAAGGCAGTTTGATATACTCTCCTGAAAATTTCACCTGACAAAATTAATACAGATATTTTTATTAGTGACATTTCAGATCTCTCATAATTTTAGGTAAAGATACAAAATAAAACAGGACCTTAAGAAAACTTTTGACTTGCCTTATTTTTTAAAATGTTTACTTAGCTGGGAGGTGGGAGAGTAGGGGGATGGGGAGCTGGGGATGGTGGTGGCAGGGTGCCCACCTTTAATCCCAGCACTCAGGAGGCAGAGGCAGGAGGATCTCAAGTTCCAGCCCAGCTTCATTCACAGAGCAAGTTCCAGGACAGCCAGGGCTACATGGAAAAACCCAGTCTTGAGAAACAAAACCCAAAAGTGTATTTACTATTGTGTGTGCATGGCGTGTGTGTGTGTGTGTGTGTGTGTGTGTGTGTGTGTGTGCTTGAGCACGTGCATGGCACGCATGTGGAGATCAGAGGACATTCTGTTGAGTGTGTTCTCTCCTTCAACTCTAGCTTGCAGGGATTGAAATGAAGTTGCTAGGCTGGTGTGGCAAGGGTCATTATCCGCTAACCTTCTCACTGCCCGAGAGCTGCTTTAAATTCATTCTCTTTCCCTCTCTCTACAGTACCTTCAGCATTCACAGAAAACATCTCTGCCATTTGTACATGTGCACGTCAGGCATGGTGCTGGGAGAGGTCAGAAGAGGGCCTCCGATCCCTGGGACTAGAGTACCCTTGACCACCCTGAATGTTTGATGTTTGGATATTAGACTGACTATTTGAGTTCAACCTAGAACTAGTCTATACAAAACTTTTATCGGATTCATGTATATTTCACTTCTACTTTCAAAAATATTGATTTTTGTTGAAATATAGTACTATCAATATCTTGTAATTGGTAATCAAGCACTCACTTGTTCCTTGTTATTAAATCTTTAGATTTAATAACACTGTCCACAAATCCTCAAATATTCTAAGGACCAAATTCTAAAGAAGTCATGGAAGCACTAAATTCTGATCTATGCTAATAATATATTTATCAGAAATACATTTTCCAAAACTTTATTTTTATAGGTAATAATTTATTGTCTACAAGCAGGAAAAATCTCACCCGATGATTTCAATTCTATATAATGAAATAAACTGTGTTCTATTAGAAAGTAAAAAATTTTTTTTAAAAAAGTTACCTTTTCCTGAAATTACTTCTTTTTCTATTCGCCACCTAAATCCAAACTGGTTTAAAGAAAAAAAAAAAAGAAGTATATTTATATAAATGTAAATATAAAATTTAAATTAATATATGTGCAAATTTAAACATAAAGCCAAGGATGATGACATTTTGAGCCTGAAAAATAAACTTAATTATCAGTGTGTTGGCTTTTTTTCTTTTTACAGGAACTTAAGGGTATCTCCAGACAATTACCAACTTCTGTTTAAAATGACTTTTAAAATACCTAAAAGCTAAGGAGTTGAGGCAGGATAACATCTGCATTTACAGTCCATGCGTAGTCCACAGTGCTAACAAGAACAGGGGAATGTGGTTATGGCCACAGGTGTTACTTCAACATGTTAACTCTGAGAAGCAGTGTACTCAGAAAGAATTCAGAGGGCTGGAGAGATGGCTCAGAGTGTAAGAAAGCACTGGCTGCTACTGCAGACTACCATGCTCAACTCCCACACCCATGTGGTGGCTCATAACTGCCTGCATCTCCAGCTTGGAGGATTTGACATCTTTCTGCCTCCACAGGCACTGCACAAGTGGTACATAGATACACATGCAGGCAAAACAGCCATATACATTTTTTTAAAGGGGAAAAATATAAATAATTCAGATAAAATATTCAATTTTTTGTTAACATTCAAGTTTAAGTTTTTAATCATTTATTTCTTAATTTGTCAAATTTATATCTTAAATTCATATAAAGATTCAAAAAATGTCAAAACATTCTCGTTAAAATGTAAATAAAAATAAAATTCCCCAAGTCTATGGGGGGGGGGAAGTAGAATAAATAAGTATTGAAAAAAGAAGCAAAAATTTCAAAATTACTCCCTTTAATTTTATGCTTTAGTTTCTATCTGTGTGTAGATATTACATGCCATTCAACACTGTCTGGAGTGTCTACTGAAGCACAAAGCCAACTGTATTACTAGCAAGAGTTTCCCAAACCTTTTCTTTCATTCATTAATCTATTTAACAAATATACTTGTTAAGCAACTACTTATTGGACTTGTATTTCAAGTGAGAATAACAGGTAATTATTAAAATAATGTTAAATCTTTGAAGACACTGGGACTGAAGAAACGGCTCAGCTGTTAAGGAGCAGGTAGTGCTGCTGCCGAGGACCAGGGTGTGGCTGCCAATCTAGAGTGGGTCACAGCCGCCATCTATTCCTCCAGTACGGGGCATCTGACATCTTCTGGTCTCCACAGGCACCACACACCCACGCAGCACACATATACATATGCAGGCAAACATTCACACACATAAAACAAAAACAGATAAACCTTACAGGCAATATCCATCAGGAAGAAAGTTAAAATCGTACGAGGAGTAAGAAACTCCGCTGCGCCACGCTACGGAACTTCTGTATCCTTCTACCCTTCCCAGCCCCCGTTCCTCTCACAGGATTCAGGCTGCAGGTACTCAAGGCCTGGTCCTGAATCCTGCTTCCTGCAACACAGAGCCTGTCTACTTGGACTCTGTATAAAAGAAAGATAGCTTTTGGCTCATTTAAGGCAGTGCTTTTCCTTTTTTCTTACCCCACCCCCCTTTCCTTGTGGCTGAATCGTATTCTAGTTGAAAGATGAATTCAAATACAATCTCAAACATGAAAGTTTTCAAAGAAAGGAACAGAAACACAGAGCAAAGGAAGAATCACTAGCCATGCCTTAAGTATCTACTACATAGAGTAGGCACTGATTAAAGTACTATGTGTGCAAACAAAACTAAGAGAAAATGCATCCTAGCTCTGGAAGCATGATGTAAGCTAAACTTTCTCCACCATGTCAAACATGGTATGCTAGAACACAGAGCTATTACATGTCCCAAATATATCCCCTCCAAACTTCCCATTCTCTCACTCCCACACTCAAAACAAGTCATATTTGATTTCTTATTACCTTTTCCCATGCAGTTACCATGTTCTAACAAAATACAACTTCTATCAAAATTATTCTCCTTAAGATAGTCACACGAGTGCATGCACATACATGTATGGGGCCAGAGGAGAGCCAGAAGAGTGTCTGGTGCCTTACTCACCCTACCTATTCCTTTGATGTTGCGGGAAATACTATAAAAAGGGCACCATCCCACGCTATCCCCAGCTACTCTCTGCCCGCAGTCTCACCGCCTCTAGGCCATTTTGCCTGCCTCAGAGCCGCTTCTATCTTCTCAGCCATCTACCCCCTGCAGCTAGCTGCCACAAATCCCCTTAACCCAGTAAGTCAAAACTCTAGATGCTTATAATTAATCAGTCAGATTTATATATCAATAAATTCTCAATTCACAAGATGCCCACACAGTAATTTCAGAGCCAACTGATAATGATACAAGCTGCCCTTCCTGACCCTCGGGCTTGCAATTTTGCTGGGAGTGGGGGCTAGGATGGAAGCTAGCAAACCCCAGAGATCCTCCTATCTCTGACTACATCCAGGCTGGTACTGCAGGGTGTGTGTGTGTGTGTGTGTGTGTGTGTGTGTGTGTGTGTACACGTATGTGTGGTTGCCTGCCTTGTTACATGGGTGCTGAAATCCAAACTCTGGTCCTCAGGTCCTTATGACTCCTCAGCAAGCACTCTTAACCACTGAGCCATCTTTCCAGCTCCCTGATTCTAGTAATATTTTAAAAATAGAGACTTTAAACACTTTGTGTATTATCTGTTCTCCTTAGCTAGACTACAACTTTTTTTTTGTTTTGTTGGGGTTTTTTTTTCGAGACAGTATCTCCCTCAAACTTGCTATGCCGCTCAGGCTGGCCTTGAATTCACAACCCTGCCACTGCCTCCTGAGTGCTGGGACTACAGTTGCACACCGTCACACCCACCTAGACTGCACCTTCCCTGAAAGACAGTCACTATACAGTGTGTCCAGTCCAATTTCAATAAATACTGGAGTGTATCGTTAAAAACAACAACCATGGATGAAAATCTACTTTGCCACATGACCCTAAAAAGGTATGTCAGACGTGGTTTACAATCTAGTAACTGCAAGCAGCTCCAGGTTGTCGTGGTGATTCCAGACTACTTATTACAGTAATTAGCTGGTACAGACAAGTGCTAGGCAATAGCATTCACAACTAGACTGTAAGGAACTGAGAAGTCTTTGGTCAACCACAAAGATTTGTATCAGGAATACGCAAAGTGATTATTGCTACTGTCTGTACAGAACTAGAAAACAACTCACAAACTAAAGACACTAAAGAAATCAAAATCAATAAAAAAGAAATCCTTAGAATTTCTTTTAAGATAGTTGTTTATAAATGGATTTTTTTTTCATTAAAGTTGTTTAACTGTATGAGTAAATGGTAAGGATTTTTTTTTTCTTAGAATACAAATATTCACTCAGTCCTTTTGACATTTCCAACTGAGATCATCCATTCTTGGATTACCTTCTCTAGTTCCTATGGAAGCTGAGCTAGGAATAAAAATTGTTTACTAAAGATGTAATGTGGAAATGGGAATCTGCCACTACTAATTAGCATTGACTGAAAGTTAATTTTACCAAAAAAGAAATATTTATGTAGAAAAAGTGCATCTGCCACTGCACAAATGGCAATCAATCAAAAAACTGCTGATTTAAAACATGATCTATGAGATGAGACATCATTCTGAAGTGTTTAATCACTAGAGGATCAAGATAAGAGCCTGGATGGAAACCAGTTGCCAACTGTGTAATTTTAGACTTTTATAGATGATCTCACAAACACTAAGCACCCATTCTTCATAAATCCCACAGACCCCTTAAGCCCCACAACCACAGAGAGTAAGCAGTCAAAATGATATTTCAAAGAGCAAGATAACAGATTCAAATCGTGCAGAAAAAATAATGTGGGTCATGGTGGTTAATAAAAATTGATGCTGTGATTGGACAAGAGCTCTAGCTATAAATATCCATAGGGCATACCTTGTTTTCTTTGTATCTACTGAGATCAGCTATGCAGTATTCCTTGAATAATTTATCATAGTATTTCTTTGCAAGTCTCTTCTCCCTAAATCCATAAAAAGTATATATTATACATTCAGAAATCCAACCACAGTTTGCTATTTGGAAGAAATATCAAATAGGTGATACATATATAATATAAACATTAATGCTAAAAGAGGCCTAATACAGACAGATGTGATGACTGTCTAGAGATGAACTGTTAATGGTGGCTCACAGAGAATGAGATGGAGAATTGCTCATTTATTGTCCTCATTGATGTCTGACTTTGAATACCACTTTCATGTATTTTGTTTTCCCAAATTATTCAAAAACATTTTATAAGGAAGATACAATGCTTATTATAAGACTACAAACAGTAGCATAATTATTTTTGAAGACTAGGTCAAACAATTACAAGTTAATTTAATTGCCAAAGATCACCCAAGGAAGCAAACCAGACTCAAGGGTCCTAAACGTAGGTTTCTATCTTTGATTCAGAAACTGTCTATGAAAGAGCCGAATGCCTTGATAAATGATGATTAAGACAATACATATTGGGGCTGGAGAGATGGCTCAGTGGTTAACAACATGTGTTGTTATTCTTCAAAAGACTTTAGTTCAGATCCCAGCACCCATGCTGGGTGGCTCACAATCTCCTGTAATTCCAGATCTGGACAATATGATGCCCTCTTCTGGCCTCTAAGGGTTCCCAAACGCATATGTGCGCGCGCGCGCGCGCACGCGCGCGCACACACACACACACACACACAAAAGAAAACAGAATAAGAAAGACAAGATTATGACAGTTGTTCCATTAGATTCTAATGGCTAAAACTGCCAAGCCATCAGACTGGCAAGACATTCTAATGAGTAAAATCTCCTGCCACCAATCCTGAAGAGCCGAGTTTGAGCCCTGAGAAGCACACGGTGAAAGAGCAGAACCACTCTTCCAAGATGCCCTCTGCCCTCCACACACATACCCAAAATATGTAAATAATGGAGTAAAATTACCAAGTCATATCTGCTTCATCCTCCTCATTCCATAGGAATCTATGATTCTCTCGTATAACATCCAGATCTGTCTTATCATTCTCCCTAGAAAATAAAAATTTTAATTTAGTATAAAAATAAAATTAGTCAAATTTAGGCTAAATAATGCTGAAAGTTTTGAAAACCTGAATAAAAGTATAAATAAAAGTATACTTCGATTTGGAAACTTTTATATAAAACAAATATTTCAGTATTTTTAGAAGCTACTTAAGAAAAAATGCAGGAAAGGAACAAGTTCCATAGAGAAGCAAACCCATCCAACTCTACAGTGGGTTGTTGCCAAAGCAAGGACAAAAAGCTCAATAGACTCTGAATGAGGAAATGTGAATGAAAACAAGTTTCAGAACAGATCCTAGTAACGAGCTCTCAATAATATGCACTGTTATATCATTTTACTAGTTTCCTGGGAAGACCAATTAAGGAAGAAGAAAAAGAAAGATGCTCAGCTTGGAAGTAGAATAAACATTTGAGCAGTATGGGCTCGGTGGACAGGGAAGATAAAATTTAACTGTTTAGTTAAATAACAGTTAAATTCTTTGGGGTCCTACCTACTCAGACAGTAGGTCAGAGGGGAATCCATGCAAGACCAACAGCCTCAACACAAGAGGAATTTTCATTTGTGGGAGATTCCGAGTGAAGTTTCCTGCCTGCCTTATTTTTTAAAAATAATGTTTTTACTTTTTTGAGATTATAAATGTCATCACATCGTTTCTATCCTATCTTTTCTTCCTCCAACCCCTCCCAGATACCCTTTCCATTGTTCTCAAATTCATGGCTACTTTTTCAATTGTACCATGAAAGCTAGTCCTTAGGAAGGAGGCTTTCAGATCAGATTCACTTCAGGTCATCTGAATCCTGTGTCTAAGTGTCTGGTGTCCTCAGCACTAGGGATTCATCTTCAACCTCTAGGGAGAAACCAAGGGCAACAGCAATAGCCTATATTTGGGGAGTCTTTTGGATATTGCCCTATTTTTGCAAAAGCAATGCTGGACACTACAGTGAATGTGTCAGTGTTTCAAAGATCTTATCAACAAGACACAGAGCAGTTCTCATGTGTACTGTAATTTCCAGCATCATACCTGGTTCAATCATGAGGACACTCCCTGAGGCCTGTTGCCAAGAAAGTCACAACAGAGGGCCTAGAGAATCATCTGGGCTTGTCCAACCACCCTACGCAAATGTCACGATACTTACCCCAACCGCTTAAAGTCCTCTCTTTTGCCACCATAGTACAAAATATAGTCATTTACAAACTTTGTGTGCCTTTGATACTGAAATACAAACCATTAAGGATTTTTGTAACTGTTCAGAAGTTGTTCCATTGTAATATATTACTAAATAAAAAGAAAGCATGGTATGAGTCTATCTAGCATTTTTAAAAGTGTAAATCATGAAGCACAACTACACAGCAGACTTGCACTTTCTGCTGAAAACATTTCAAGCATGTATTACTTATAATGTTTGGAATCTTTTTCATGCATACATTATTCTTGTGATTAAAATGGATAACCACCAGGGGAAAGAGGTAGCTTTCTATTCTGCTTCTAGACTGCACACAGCTTTATTCTCTTACTCAGTCTAATAATCATAATATTACAAATAAATTGTGGCTTCTAAATTAAAGGTAAAAAAGTCAGAATTTATCTTCTACTGTTATACAATGTAAAAATTAATAATAAAGTATATAAAATAGGATATGTTTATAAAATTAAATCCCATGAATATTAAGGTTTCAAAAACAAAACACGAACATAAGAAGTCAGAAGGGAGGTGTGGTTGCTCACACCTAGCATACCGGCATTCAAGAGGTTGAGCAGAAGAAGCACAAGAGTTCGTGGCCAGCTTGGGCCTCAGGATAAGAGAGTGTCTCAAAAAGAAAAGAAAATGAAATAAATAAATCACAGTAAGATTGTTTTCTTTTCAATATTCAGAGCATCCACACAACTATGTATATTTTTCATGCAAAATAACAAGCTATATGAA
>JADRCH010000142.1:5120731-5159395 GCA_019843965.1 Rhynchomys soricoides | reverse complement strand
AAGCTATATGAACATCTAATGTATAAGCTATATGAACATCTAATGTATAAGCTATATGAACATCTAATGCTCGTTTTAAAACCTTGGCAGCACTCTCCATACCAAGCACGTGCAAATTGAGCTGTCTCAACCTCAGTGACTACATCCTTACAGACAGAATTTCCCGATCACAGTATGTTCTAATAGAGTACTTAATAAGAACATGAAGTTGAGAGGGGAGGCAGCCCAAACACCTCACGGCCTGGGTTCAAACTCTCCAACTACCACTAAATGGGCATGCTATTAGAACTGTTAATTTTTTTTGTGTGTAAGGAGCTAGAAGACAAATTTTGCAGGTTTTGTAGTCCAGTGGTTTCTGCTGTCACTGCTCAGCTCTGCTAGAGTAACATGAGGCAGTCATAGGCAACAGGCAGGGCTGTGGTTAACACAACTTCTCCTTGAGCAAAAACACGGCAGTGGGAGTCTGACTTCCAGGAGACAGAGCAGACAAAAAGCTATTCCTCCTCCCTACTCCTTAAACTAACAACCCCAGCTATGGGCGTTACATATAAAAACAAATACAAGCCTGTAAAGATGGTGGTTAGAAGGCTCACCAGGGACCATCCTTGTATAGAACTACATTCACTTCCCAGGCTATTTATTTATTTATTTGCCTCATCTACCCCAGACTTGGCGGTGAGGCTAGCAACTTGAAAACACCAATAGACACAGTCTGAAACAATTACAACAGCCTGCTCTCCCTCACCGAAAGGCAGAGAATAACTCTAGGAAGACTACTGTGGTGGATTGAATAGGTGTGGCTTCTAAAGATTCATGGGTTTGAATGCTTGACCATAGGGAGTGGCAATATTAGGAGGTGTGGCCTTGCTGGAGGAGGTGTGGCCTTGTTGGACAAGGTGTGCTACTATGTAGGTGGGCTTTGAGGTTTCCTATGCTCAAGCTGGGCCAAAGATATTCTCCTCCTGGTTGTTTGTAGGAGGTCAATCCCCTTCTGCTGCCTGAAGATCAAGATGTAGAACTCTCAGATCCTCCAGCAGCACCCCAACTGCCTGCATGCTGCCGTGCTTCCTACCATGATGATATTGGACTGAACCTCTGGAACTGTAAGCCAGCCCAAATTAAATGCTTTCCTTTATAAGAGTTGCCTTGGTCATGGTATCCCTTCACTATGAAACCTTAACTAGGAAAGCCACTAACTTTTTGGTTTGGGGAGTTTCTTGGGTTGGTTGGTTTTTTTGAGATAGGGTCACACTATGTAGCCTTGGCTGGCTTGGAGCTTACGATGTAGACCATGCTGGCCTCAAGTTCAGAGATCTGCCAGCCTCTGCCTTCTGAATGCTGCGATTGAAGGCATGCACCACCACACCTAGCAAAATCAGTAACTTTTAACATAATGACTACTCCACCCTAGCTAAATATACCTTCCCCTCAAAAAAACTGGAGTCCTCTACCATCCATGCCAGAGAAATAGCACCTATATTTTTATTCTCACTAGGTGGTCTAACACCCTCAATGAAAGTGTCAGAGAAGGGAGAACATATGCTTAAATATTTATGGGAGATAAGACCGTTAAGTTAAGCTATGCTTCCAATGGGTTAGGAGGTAAGAGAGATTAAAAAAGATCTAGAACACAAAGGAATGGGGTAAAAATGTGTCAGATGACTCTAGTGTTGTGCTTCCTTTCCTCAGTCCTGACCTGGGAGCGAACACTCAGGTCTTGCCTGGCCTCTCCTGTTCTCTAACATCCCGCAGTGGTGTGATGTCAAGGTAGCAGTGCATGACACAGTCTGACTTACAGCTTAGAGTCTCCAGTCATACCTGAGGAACAAAGCAAGAGCAGGCACTCAGATTTAATTTAAAACAGAAGGTTTGCAGAAAATTTAAAATAGCCGAGAGCCAGGTAGAAAGGAATCAATTAAAATGATACTCAAGAAGCCAAGAACAGAAAAGGGAAATGCTGGAAGCCAGACAAGAACATGCAGGAACACTTGTAAGTTTGTGGGCTTTTTAAGTCTATTAATAGACCCCAACTAATATTTTTTCATTATTTTTACCTCTAATTTTTCCTATATATCAGCAAAAGAAAATTACACCTGAAAACATAAATGGTAAATTTCTGTATCAATAATTACTAACCTGTAAATATAGAACCAGTCTACTTAACTTGACAAATTTTGATTTTTAAAACTTAGAAAACAGGGCTAACAAGCAAAATACTCTATTAGCTATAAAAACAGGACTATAAAAAGGATACAGCATCCATAGCTATGAGATGAAACCTTCTATTTCTTGCTTCTTCCCTTTTTAAAAAAAAAAAAAAAAGTTTAAGTAAATTCACACACCCATATTTTATTAGCATAATTAAACCCACAGGGTCTGGGGTTATAAAACAGCTTAACCCAAAGAACACCTTAATACCAAACACACACCTGTCCAGCAAGTCTGCCGCAACTTGTTTATGGGCCACCTTTCCATGTCTTTCTTTTTGAAATGGTTTTGTAAGCAGCAACTCATCTTCGACTGTCCTACTGTGGTACAAAGAGAAAGTGTTAAGTTAGTTCTTCTTGAAGGATGCCCTCTAATTCTTCCCATGTTCGCGACTGCTCCGCAGGTGGTCTACCAGTGACCTCCTCCATCTCCGCTGTTTTAGGAAGGCGGAGCCCCACTGGAGGAAGTGGATCACTGCAGATGGACTGACGTTTTATTACCTGGCCTCACTTTATATCTGCTCTTGGCTTTCTACTGTAGACACAATGTATGCAGCTACTTCATGCTCCCACCTCAGGCTTTACCCTGCCTGAGTGTACCCTCATGCTCCTGCCTCCATGCGTACCCCTTCTCACCATACCCCATCTTAAATCTTGACCCAAGACAAATCTTTCAGTTTCTTCTTGTCAGGCAACAAGTTCACAACAAGGAAAGTAACTAACACGAAGTAAGGATTAACTTTAAAAGAGTCTCTGATCTTTAATGAAACATTTTGCTTCTTAATTTTATTTAATACTTACAAAATGGGAACGATAAAATAAAATGGCTGGTTCTAGCCAGCAGGTTCCTAGGTCAGTTCCCGACTCACTCATTTACCACCCTAATCTTATTATGAGGTTATTTATCTGTAAAGTAGGGATAATGAAAATTTAAGTTAAAAAATATGAAAGGGTTTTTCGCCAAGATGGTGCCGAAAGCAAAGAAGGAAAGTCTTGCCCCTCCCAAAGCTGAAGCCAAAGCGAAGGCCTTGAAAGCTAAGAAGGCAGTGCTGAAAGGAGTACACAGCCACAGAAAGAAGATCCGAACATCACCCACCTTCCAGCCGCCCAAGCCCTTGGGCTCCCTCCGAAGGCAGCCCAAATATCCGAGAAAGAGTGCACCCAGGGAAAACAAGCTTGACCACTATGCTATCATCAAATTCCCACTGCCCACAGAGTCAGCCATGAAGAAAATAGAGGATAACAACACGCTGTGTTCACTGTGGATATCAAAGCCAAAAAGCACCAGATCAAACATGCAACAGGAAAGTCTATGGCACTGATGTGGCCAAAGTCAGTGCCCTGATACTGCCTGATGGACTTATGCCCGCTTGGTTCCTGATTAGGATGCTCTAGATGTTGCCAACAAGATTGGGATCATCTAAACTGAGTCCAGACGGCTAATTCTAAATATACACTTTATTTTTCACCATAAAAAAAGATATGGAAAGGAAAGTTTGACTATAGAGAACACTGGCCACAAATGATCGGCCTTACTGATATGATAACTAGAACCCTAAACCATAGTACCCAACTAAATCTGCTCAAATTCTACTCGTAAACCAGGTCTTTTGAGGGAGGATCCTTAGTAGCCCAGGATGGCCCAGAAATCACTATGTAACCAAGGATAACCCTGAACTCCTGATGGCCCTTAAACTACCTCTCAAGGGCATGTGCTACTTTCCTTTATTTTACATGGCACTGGGGACTGAACCTGGGGCTTCATATATTCTAAGCAAGCATTCTACCAATTTAGTTACATCCTCAGACCAGAAAGTAATGTTTCTTAATGAATTTTTTAAAAAGCAGGGCTGGAGAGATGGCTCAGTGGTTAAGAGCACTGACTGTTCTTCCAGAGGTCCTGAGTTCAATTCCCAGCAACCACATGGTGGCTCTCAACCATCTGTAATGGGATCCACTGCCCTCTTCTGATATGTCTAAAGTCAGCTGCAGTGTACTCAAATAAATAACATAAGTAAATCTTTAAAATAGAAAGAAATAGCCGGGCAGTGGTGGCGCACGCCTTCAATCCCAGCACTTGGGAGGCAGAGGCAGGTGGATTTCTGAGTTCGAGGCCAGCCTGGTCTACAGAGTTGAGTTCCAGGATAGTCAGGGCTACACAGAGAAACCTTGTCTCGAAAAAAGAAAAGAGAAAGAAGCAAAGAAAGAAATCTAAAAAACATACATTGTTATAATATTTTATAATTATTACTAGTCTTTTGTTATTGATGAAGACTGACACTCCTATAAAATGTTCAGTCCTAGTTAGTGATAACATATTAGTCTCAATATGGAATAATAAACCAATTTCTCTAAGTTCTGCTACATGAATCAAGTATTCCTATGCTACCACATAGCATGAAATTTCTAAGCACTGAAAGCTAAGAACAATGACCCTACACACAGCAATTTGATGAAAATGTAGCCTCCAGCTGGACATGGCAGTTCATGCCTGGAATCCCAGCACTTTCGAAGCTAAACCAAGAAGATTGTGTCTTAGGCCAGCCTGGGCTATATAGGAAATTCCAGGCCAGCCTGAACTACATAATAAAACCATTTCAGGAAACAAAAATGACAACAAAAGAATGTGTCGTCCTTGTGAGGCCTAGGCTTTGTTTGCTAGAGGATCTTGGTCCTCCCAATTCTGACCTGCTCATTCAAGTAAACATCACTACCGTTCTGAATTACAATTCATCCTCCACATGGACCTCACTGGGAAGACAAGCACTAGCAACTAAGCCTACTTTAAGCTGTGACATTTGCAAGCACACAGTCTTAACAAATGAAACAAACAAAAACTCAAAACAAACAAACCAAAAACTCATGCAATAGTGAAATTGTTCCTTTTCCTCTATTCCTTTCAACAAACTCCTTCACAACAAAACTTCATTTCCCCCACAGCTACCTCCACAGTGAAATCCATTTATTGCCGTGTAATGAAGAAAACCTCACTTGCTCAGTTGTTTGCAAAGTCCATCCAAAACCTTTCCATGTTATTATCTGTACTTCATGTCTGTCTAGAAATTATGTGAACTACGGATCAATAAAGACTTACTTCTTCCTGTTTTGGCTGGCTCCTCCACCTTGTTCATCATCACTAAAATCAGAGTCATAGCCTCCGTGCCCGTGCATCTGCAAAGGAGTGAGAAGTCAGCTGTGCAGGCCTGAGCTGCCAAATCCTCGGGAAACACAAGCTTTACAAGTCATGGTAGGCAGATCCCTGTCTATGGGCTAGCCAGCCACCTACCGCTCTCACTCCCTTTGAAATAAGCAGACAGATACTTCAAAAATGCACAACTGTTTTCCACCTTTCATTGCTGTTAAGGAAACAAGGACATTAATCAGTGGCCTGTCCAGTGAAACCTAAGCCTGGATGCTGCCAAGTGACTGCATGCAAGGGGCAGCAATGCATCACTTTAGTTTGTGTTACACACCCCCTAGAGATGTTTCAGCCATTGACAGATCACTGGGTTAAAAATATAGATTATTGCCTAGAACTTCAACTATACCTTCTACATATGTAGCTATGCTTAACTGTGCAAATACCATTATGTTACAATTATCTACAGTAATTACAATAACATGCTACATAGGTTCATAGACTAGAAAGACACTAGTTTGGAGCTGTCTTAGTATAGGTGTTTGATGGCTGTACCACTGTGTCAGCATACTCTGTCATGTTTGAACAATGAAGAAGTTGCAAGATGTATTTAAGTGCCTCTCTTATTACACAATGGGTGACTATATTCTTACTTTGTCATAGACACCATGATAAGCACTTTATAAGCCACGCTTATGATTTTTCAAGTTAAAATCAAGTACTTGCTTTTAGGAAGGAAAATATAGCTAAATTGATCTGCTTGGTTCTTTTTTTTTTTTTTTAGACAGGGTTTCTCTGTGTAGCTCTGGCTGTCCTGGAACTCACTCTGTAGACCAGGCTAGCCTTGAACTCAGAAATCCAAATGCCTCTGCCTCCCAAGTGCTGGGATTAAAGACATGTGCCACCACTGCCCGGCAATCTGCTTGAATCTTAAGGCCCCAGTTTCAATAGTCTCTTGGGAATATTAGGTACAATTAGCCAGAATTAGTGTTTGTAAACAGTACACAATCAACTCATTAAAAATTTTCCCTTAATTTTTAAACATGAGTTTTGAGGTTTCCTTAAAATAAGTTTCCTTTCCGCTAGGCTTAGTCAGTTTTAGTATTTTCAGACTGACATTCTTGGAATTGCTGTAAAGCTTCAGCTGTCACTCAGTTGTGTCAGCAAAGGCATCTGATTCCATCATTACACAGAGTTTGGAACACACATGAGCAAGAGTATAGATGATTTCACTATTGTATTGAATATTGATGAATATTCAACTTCTACAGCTGAAAGGAACCAGTCCAGGTAAAGTGACATTAATTTTAACTTTTGCATTTGTGTTGGCAAGTACAGCTAGGACAGCCAGTGTTTCCGTTCTTGACTACCTTCCTTATGTCACTCCATCTGTTAATTAAGGTGGCGATGTCAAATCATTCAATTCTGAGTCTCTGTAACTCCATTTTCTTTTTTCTTTTCTTTTTTTTCGAGACAGGGTTTCTCTGTGTAGCCCTGGCTGTCCTGGAACTCACTCTGTAGACCAGGCTGGCCTCAAACTCAGAAATCCATCTGCCTCTGCCTCCCAAGTGCTGGGATTAAAGGCGTGCGCCACCACTGCCCCGCTAGTAACTCCATTTTCAAACTGGGTGTGTGAGTATATACTTCTCTTCCCTATCCCACCAAATGCTAAAGAGAAGACGACAGCCCAGCTTGGAGGCACAGGTTTGGAGGCCACAGGTCCCACCTTCCCTGACTGACATCTATCATTGCGTTATATACCTAGACTTCACACCTTTTAGAACATCTTATCAAGGCTGTTCAAATTAGACTACCCCCTAATCCTATATCCTCACTTGCTTCATATTTTGATGGTGGAAACCACAGTGTGGGGCCTGGAGCTTTGCAGAATCTAAAGACTGGCTGGCACTGACGCTTTTTCGGCTTCCCCACTTATGTAAAGATTAACATAAAGGTTATGTAAAAAAAAAAAAAAACAAAAGTCAGGACCTCACAGGAGTAAGACATCAAGCTTAAAGAGTTTGGGAACGAGATCTAGTACAGTAAAACCTGTAAATACGAACTAGTAGATCATCTTGACCCCTCATCCCCGACACCACTCCCCTGCTCCGACTCCCCATTTCTTTTTCCTCTGGTAGCTTCATCCCATGAGCTATCTTAACTCAGTAGCTTCATTAATAAACTCTCGCTCAAATCATGCTACCAATCGACTGGAGTTAAGAAATCTTGAGAATGGGGCATCTGCTGCTTCCAGAATCTGTCAAAATAAAAATTAGAATCAACTACTAAGAGGAACCAGTTTCAAAGTCCACTCTGATACCAAATACGCCCACGGCCCTCCTTACACACCCCTTCCCTTCCGCTTCTCTCTGTCTGGCAGGTTCTCCCCAAGAGTCCTGACAGCTGCAGCGACGACCCACGGCCTCAGCGAGCCGCTGCAGGTCCGTGCCGGTCCTCCAGAGCCACGCAGCACCGCCGCCCGCGCCACAGCCACCGCCCGCCGCACGCCTGTGCCTACGGGTACCGGCTGGGACCGGCTTCCGGCCCGGCTCAGAGGTGTGTCACATCTACAAGACACCGTTCTCCGGCGCGCCGAACCTGTGCTGCAACCAGAATGGCTCGGGGTAAACAAGAACGGCGGAAGAAAAGGCCCGGAAGAGGAAGCAGAGGCTCCCTTCTTTGGTCCCTCATTTTTCCTTTGGGCCATTTCCTTTTCCCTCTGGGGAATCCAACATTTAGTACAATGTGTCACTGCCTTTATTGGAAAGTCCTTTATTGGAAAATGTGTCTTGCTATAGGGAAAAAACCCTGCCTGTCACCTGCGGTCCTCTCTCTAGCAACCTTAGTAACGCCTCCACAGAGCATCCTCGCCCAGGCAAGCGGCTCAGCCTCAGATTTGCCTTATTACCCCCCTCCTTTTCCTCTACGAAAACAGTGCTCATAATTAGAACAAAAATAGCTTCTCCGCGTTCCGCCACCCACACAATAGATACTGTTCCAAATGCAGTGCTGGTGGCTGAAGAGATCGAGTTGGCGAGGAAAAAGAAATGGGGAGTGAGAAATATTTCACAGGGTCGCAGATTCTATGACAATAAGTGACCTAGCACACGCGGAAAGAGCATCCAATATAGAATTAAAAAAAAAAAAAAAAGACGCAGGCAGGCAAATTAAATTATTTTAAGCTCCACTGGGTTCTTCCCGCATTGTGCTTGTCCTACACTGTGACGTCGCGTTCCTCTTTCCATTGGGTTCAGATCTTGTTTCCCTCCAGTACCAGTATCATCTCGTCCTCCGCAGCCAACACTGTGCCTTTGGAATCACGGGAGCTACTAAAACATTTGCTGAAGAGAACTAGCATGCTTCTTGCTTTTACAGCGGGCCCATTTTAAGAAAAACTCTGAATCTTAAAACACGTTCATTTTAAATCTTTTATCCTAAAAAGTAGATAACAATACCCCTGTTAATCAGTTTAAGACTTTGTTTTATTCCTGGCAGCAAATTGTAGATACACTCTGATTTACAAAGAGCAGTGAGTGTGATCTTGTTAATTACATGATTATAAACTCATATATTTCAAGATGCATTTGAATTATACTACAATAAAAATGTTTCCTTAAAAAATATAAACAGGAAGCCTCATAATTTAATATCATAGCACTGAGTTATTTTGTCAAGCAGTCATTTTTATTGATATCTAAAAACCAACTACTTTGTTCTTTTATTGCTAATAAGAATTGTAGCGTATATCCAACTCTTTTTATACCAATATTTGACATGCATTAGCATTTTTTGCTCCTTTTAGCATCTTTTATCTGTTATCTTCATTTTAGTTTTGTAGCTCTGTATCTAAATTTCTTAAAAATTTTGCTTATGTTTAATATGTGAGTGCCTGCTTCTCCATGTCACATTACACGAGGAGGATGGGAGATGGTGTTGTAAGCCCTGGAACAAGAGTTACGAAATGGTATGGGTACTGGGAGCCAAACCCTGATCCTCAGAAAGAGCAGCAAGCCCCTCAACAGCTTTGCCAACTATGATGGTTTGAACGGGAGTGGGTCCCATAGACTCATGTGCTTGAATGCTTGGTCCTCATTTATTGGAACTCAAAAGCCCAGAGGCCCAGTCGATAGATGATAGATAGATAGACAGACAGACAGACATGTGTATTCGTTGTATATATGTATCCATACCCCTATCCTGTAACTTGTGGCTCAGGATGTGTGCTCTCAGCTACTGGTTCAGCACCATGCCTGTGTGCTGCCACGCTTGCTAACCATGACAGTTATTAACTCACCCTCCAAAACTGTAAGCAGACCCCCAATTAAATGCTTTCTTATATAAATTGCCTTGTTCATAGTGTCTCCTCACAGCAGTAGAGCAGTGACACACCATCTCTTCAACACATGCTTCCTTTACGCATGAGAGAGATCTGCACAGATCTTGACCCCATGAGTCCATGAGGGTCTGGAGCTGGGCAGTATTTTCCTTTTGCACAATTTAGCTCCTATCCCTCAGCTCCTGTTTCTATAGGAAGTAGCTTCTGATTTTATATGTGTTTCTATTTTCCATTCAATCAAAGGTTTCCATTTTTGCTTTGAAGTCAGCAGCTACTGGTGACATTAAATGCAAAATATATGCTATAGATAGACTGCATAATTTGAATCAACACAGGACATAAACTTACCTGATGGGAAAATCTCAAGTAAGCAATTACAATTCAATATTAAAAGACACAAACACCTATTAAGAACATGCTTTGGGTGGGGCCAGTCATTGGGATTACAGATATGTAAAAACTACTTCTTTATCTCAAAGACAAACTAGTTCGAAAGAACATATGAAATAATAAAATCAATGTATTCTATCATATACCATAAGCATATGACATGTGGAAACCTATGGATCCCAGACTTTAAGATATGTTATCAATGATTACAAAAATGCAATAATATATTGATGCTATATATCTCAAAGCAACAAAATGCTGTGGTGGGTATGAGATAATGTCCAGAAATGGTTGGTGATGGCCATAAAATATCAAGCCATGCTTTTATTACATGTTCTGTTATACTTTATGTCTGAACACACTTAATTTCCCCAAAATGATCACATGAATATTTTTTCATTAAGGTTGATGCGGCATTGATACTTCTCCATGGTGACCTGATAGCTGCAGTCTCTGCCGCAACTGTCAATGCTCTACACAAATAATGATGAGAGGCTTCTGAAGCTGAATTGGAACAGATGATGCAGCTTCTGCCTGACCCTTTCTGTCTCCTTGCTGGTAAGGAGTAGTACAGACAGACCCGAGCTGTCTACACTGAGTCCGATCCACATTGCAGATTCATGCAAATTAAAAGTTGCTTCAAGCAACCAACTCTTGGGGTGGTTTGCTATATGCTGTGAATTGAGACTGCCAGAAAAACAAAAACAGCCACCCATGTTAATCGTTCTACAAGATCAATTGATCGATTACAATTTCAATTTATGAAAAGTCAACATGTTGCAGATCAAGTGCCAAATATCTTAGGTTATCTTTAACCCTTTAAATAACCACTAATTACCCACCTGTGCGTGATCTCAGAGATATTAGCTCCACTAGAATAGGGACCGTGACTCTCTATTGAAACCCCCAGTCCTCAGCACAATGGCAGACAAGCAGTGTTGAAGGGGTGGAGATGAGTGGATGAGTTGCCTTGCAAGCATGAGAACCTGAATTTGAATCCTCAGAATCCATGTAAAAAGATGGGCCTAGTGGTGTACCCCTGCAATCTTAGTGATGGTGAAAAGGAGGTTAAATACTTCCTAGAAGTTCGTGGACCAATTAGACTAACTACCTGTCAGAGTCCAGAGATGCACTGTCTCAAACAAAAGGTGGAAGGCCTCTGAGGACCAACACCTGGGGTGTCCTCTGACCTCCACATACATGCTGTCATATCCACAGGTTCACACCCACAAAAATACACGTATGTAACCTGGTTAAACACGACAAAGTACTATCATCCATATTTTACAGACAAGGAAACAGATTTAGAGAAGTTGACTTTCCAAAAAGTCATGAGGATGTAAATGAGTCCAAGTACAACTGACTCTGAGTTCCAGGCTCATGTTTAATATATCTACTACCTTTCAATAAGGCTGATGGCAGTTGTGATACTTGGGCAAATTAGGAGGTTTTTTTTTTTTTTTTATGGAGAAAAGTAACCAAATAACTCAAGAAACAGATTAGTAAAACATGGGAAAGGCTTTAGAAGAAATCAAGACTTGGGCTATCATTTAAAGGTAGATCTTAAATACCAAAGGATATGGGAAGAGGGATAGTAGTCAAGACAGTGGACTTTCAGGGAAAGACTGGAGGTAGAAATATCTATGACTTTTTTAGGGGAACATGAGGGGGTGACTTCATTGAGAGCAGAATTTAAAGGAGTAGTGAAGGTAAGGCCACAGGGAAAACTTGAGGCAGACTTAGAATGTTCTTGAGTACTAAGTTTTGACATTTGGTCAGAGATAGAGGAGATATAAGATAGAGGTGTCCTTTTGGGTGGACAGGGGTGTGAAAATCAGCTTAGCTGTTGCATTTAAAGGGTTCAGCTTTGAAAAGGAGACACTACATATAGTGCTTTAGCAGCATATTATCCCTTTAATAGAATGGCTGGAGGCAGGAGGGACAATGGGGAGTTTATCAGAACAGATGGCAGGCAGTGCTGGGAACCGAGAGAAATAATTTAATAGGTGAAGGAATACATGGTAGAAGGTGTGGGTAATTAAGTGCACAGGATGAGGGGTAGAGGAATGAAATGTGCTTCTAAAGCTGAAAAGATTGAAGGAGTGTAAGCATCCTGGGGGAACCCAAGAGGATAACTTAAAAAGAAATAACTTTTTCATGGAGAAATAATAAATTTGCTTTGGAGGGAATCTGAAACTTTAGCAAAACACACCAAAAGATTAAAATAACTCTTCTGTAAAACCAAAACAAAAAAAAAATCTTTGATATTTGTGTACTTTAGTTAAGCCATTCTCTACCTCTTTATTCTTTTCTAAAGAGTTTTAATTCATTTTTTATGTGCATGAGGTTTTTTGCCTGTGTGCGTGTGTGTGTGTGTGTGTGTGTGTGTGTGTGTGTGTGTGTGTATCAAATGCATGCAGTGACCATGGAGACCAGAAGAGGGCGTCAGAACACCTGGAACTGGAGTGACAGACAGCTGGGATCTGCCATGTGAGTACTGGGAACCAAACCCAGATCCACTGAAAGCGCACTCTATGCTCTTTACCACTGAACCATCTCTCCAGCCTGTCCTTTTTTAAAAACAGCTCTTCTTTCTAGCTCTCTCCTAACAATATAATGTCATCAGAGTCTTCCCCCAGCAACAGCTTCTCTAGTCAGACGTCAGAGTCAACTAGAATTTCCCTGAAGTCACGTTCCTGCCACTCATAAACTAGAGAACTCTGAGAAAATTATTTCCTTACTTGTAAAACAGGATAATACAAGTATCTATACTGCAGGAACCGATGAAGTTTAAAATGAAGTGATTCTCATGAAACGATGCCTTGTTCCTAGTGACTATATTAAGTGCTACTTGCGAAAAGAATCAAATACCAACACAATAAGTTTAACTATTAACTGCTTCTCAAGTATGCCCAATATGAATACATACACAGTCCTGTGGTTAACAGCATAGGATTAAATATGGTCTGGATAATAAATAGTTCTGGGTCAACTGAATAGAATAATATTGTGTGAGACTTTTTCTGTGGAAACATGATACTCATCCCTGCTACTTATTCCAAATAGGAAACCAAGAGACTAAAAGAACAATACCACCGAAGTCCAGCACAGTGAACCAGTGAGTTTATTAGAGTCACTTAGAGGATCATGGTGAGGATTACTTACAGAAGCACGGACAACCCACGGGCAGCTGTATCTGCAAAAGCTCACCTGATATGGGTGATAACTCATGAAAGCAAGAACTCTCCTCAGCAGTAATAACCTTGAAGAGAGAGCGGTCCTGTGATTCTGGTAAGTTTCAGGGACTTCTTGAAACTTGGGAGTTGTTTACTGCATGAATCTTAAGCCTTTCTTTGGAACTTACAGAGACTTTAGGAGCTTCCCTCCAGGATGTAATATTTTAATTTGGAGGAAACTGGGGCTGAGAGATGGCTCAGTGGTTGAGAATGCAAACATACTGCTCTTATATAGACCTGAGTTCAGATCCCAGCACCCACCATCAGGCTACTGTAACCCGCCTGTAACACAGTTCCAAGGATTCCAGTGCCCCCTTCTGGTCTCTTCCAACACCCGCTCTCATGTGTGCATATACATAATCAAGAAGAAAATAAATCTTTAAAAATAAGAAATTGTTCAGTTTGGAAGAGATTGCTGCACAACATATGGTTTAAAAAGTGAAGCTTGATTCCTACTTTACACCATACACAAGTCAGTTTTAAATAAAACAGAAAAACATCTTTATGGTATTTTAAAATATTTTTTCCTTTAGAGCCAGAAAGACTTAAATAGAGTTCACAGGGAAGCATAAGTAAGTTAAGACTTCTGTTCATTTAAAAAGATTTTATTAAGAAAATGGAAAGTTAAGTTACAGGGTGGAGAAAAAGATACACACACACACACACACACACACACGCACACACACATATGAGTGTGTATACAGAACCAATAAATTAAAGAACTGTATTTTAAAACTATTATACTAGGACCTCTAAAGACGGCACAGAGGCTAAAAGCCCTTGCTGATCATGCAGAGAATCCAAGAGTGACTCCCAGCACCCACATGGCAGCTCACAAACATCTGTAACTCCAGTTCTAGGAGATCCAATGCCATCTTCTGCCTCTGTGGGCACTTCACATATGTGATATACAGGCATACACACAGTAAAAACTCTGTACAGATAAAAATTTTTAACTTTTGTTTTTAAATATTTATTTATTTATTTATTTATTTATTTATTTGATTTATATGAGTGCACTGTAGCTGTCTTCAGACACACCAGAAAAGGGCATCAGATCCCATTACAGATGGTTGTGAGCCACCATGTGGTTGCTGGGAATTGAACTCAGGACCTCTGGAAAAGCAGTCAGTGCTCTTAACGCTATCTCTCCAGCCCTAAACTTTCTTTTAAAAGCATTGAAAAAATGTATTACACTAAAAGTAGAATCCCAGTAGAAAAAAATGGCAAACGATTTAAAGGATTCATCCACAGAAGACACCAAAAGCCAATGCAAACTCAGCAAGGCACTTATATTTACTGTTATTGGACAAATGTAGATTGCGAACACAGCACACATTGCACACTGGAGCGGATAAAGGAGAAGGCAGCTGATCTAGTGACTGTGAAGATGTGCTCTGACATTAACTTGTGCACACTGGTGCTGAGACTTGGGAAGAGTGCGAACAACACTGAATAATGTTGACCAAGCATATCAATGTTTATCTGTTTGATTCTTTAACAGCAAAGTGTTCATAGTCACTGAGAGACTTGAACTAGAATATTTATAGCAAATCTATTAGTAAGGAAGAAAGCTAGAAGCAACACAAGTTAAAGTAGTTGAATAAGTTTGGTTTAAGTGCACAGTAGACTACTATACATCAAAAAAAAAAAACCTTGAACAAACTACAACTGAACACAACAATGTGGATCAATCTTAAGACAAAGAGCAAAAGCAAACAAATGTGATGCTCATGTAAAGAATGTATGTTAACTAACTACATCTAGTCCTTCCACATTGTAAGTATATCTCAAAGTAATATGCTGTGAGGGTAAGTAGATATAAATTTTATCCAGCAATTTGTAAATAAATAAATGAATGAATGTACCAATCCTGCTGTAAGTACTTGGTGGAGTCTAAGGAACAAAACTAGAAAGGGAAGAAGACGTGAGGTGAGTGCTCAGGGAATGGGAACGGTCTACCCGACCCTGGTGTTATTGGTGTGAGTGGCTCTTTTACAACTATGATTTATATGCTTCCGTGTATATGTGTTGTAGCTGGTGAAAATGAAGTATTAAATGATTAATTAAATGTTAATTTAATTGAAATGGTATTAATTGTTAAATTATTAATTAGAATGATTAATATGCATTTATAATATGTGCTATATAGTATATGTATATATGTGTGTATATATGTATATCTATGTCTGTCTGTGTCTCTTAAAAACTTTAACTGGAAATGAAAATTTTGCTAAAGCAGTTTCAAGCATGCATAGACAGATTGGACAGATTGGAGAGTGGAGAGCGGATAGGTAGAATTTAGTGTGCCCTCAGAAATCACGTCACACAAATGCTCACAATAATCAAAACCGTACATCCTGTAGGCAGCAGGGGCAGAGGCTCAGTGAATGTCATGAAGCCAGCACCAGCACCCAGAGGACCTTGAATGTGGCGGAATCTGCTTGTACTGCACAAGCCCAGATCTTGACGGTATCCAGGGAAGCACCACAGTAAAGCTCGACCCTTGGATAGAAAGAAAGGATGCAAGCATATCCTTTGCCAGCCAAAGGTCGTGCACTCACCTGTGTAAAACACCTGGAGGGTGCTGCCAGATGGGCTGGGGTGAGTGAATACTGCAGCTTGAATGTGCACTGGGAGAGGGTACAGAGAGAGCTGTGTACCAACTAGCTAAATGAATTGATTGTCGTTTTTTTTGTTTTGTTTTGTTTTGTTTTGTTTTACCTCTGCTCCCAAGAGACAACGCTAGAGACGCACTGTCTATAAAACCCTCTGCAAGGCAGTAGTGGTTGAGAAGCCTTGTGATCAAGAGATAGGGGCTACGGGCTACTTAATGGTACAGATGAGATAGAAGGCAGAGCTCAGGAGCACTAAATGTCACTGGAAAATTGATGTGCTGAGTTTTGTCATATGATATCCACAGCTATTAAGGTTTCAAGCCGCACCCAGGAACTGCTCTGGAGATGTGGGGATGACAGGGAGGGTTTATGGTGTCCTTTGATCAAAGGCTGACTAGACTCGGGGTTCTGGTCATAGCTCTCAGTAACAGGCTATACAATACCCTATGGTGAGCAAGAACAAGAACAGACCCAGGAAGCTATGGAAACACCAGGAAAAAGCCCCTAACTCAAGAGAAGGGAAACCAGAAACACTTCAGACATCAAAGACTTCAGAGATCAAAGGCTTTGTGTTTGAAATGTTTTAAACTACAGGAATTAAGCCCATGCCCCAAGTTAAGTTAGCTGTGTATGCAGAAGAAAAGGAATGTTTCCCCAGGACTCCCACACCCACCAAGGACTCCCAACAGCCTCTCCTGGTGTATAGAAGATGTCAAGAAGTAAGAGGTGACCAAAGCATGCATCGTCACACTTCATGAGATCTAAGTTGGTCATGAGGCAGAGCCCTTGTACAAAGAAATAAGATGTCCAGGTAAGCGTTTAAGGACACAGAAGACCTTATGTTAATGGCATCAAGTCTTTGTGAGATGGGTCAGCATAAACTTGGTGGTATTAATTGCATACAATTTCCCCTAACTGGTATCTTGACTAACAATGTCTCCTAAAGCAGATTCCCTTTGCCACACTACGCTATTACTAGAGGAAAATAGCTGCCTGCAGGAAATGGACATACAGACAGAAACCATGAGTGACTGGACAGGTCAGGTGAATGTTTTGAATAGAAGGGAGACAATGAGACCATTCTTCTCTTCACTTGGATTATAAAATAGCAAGAACATCCAAAGTAATAATTGTCTTCATAAATACATATTCAATTTCACACTTGACTATCTAGGATATTGCTAACCAGTTTAGAAGGCAAAAAGTACATACACATAGCCAGAATTGCTGGAGCAATCCGCAATAAATAAATCCATAATTTATCTTTCAAGATAAATTAGAAATCTGGATTTTTAGATTCAATATCCTTGATATTGAATATTCTTGACATCAATATTCTTGATATGGGCTTTTAAACAAAAGTTTAAAAAACAAAGCTAAGATGGGCAGTGGTGGGCACGCCTTTAATCCCAGCACTTGGAAGGCAGAGGCAGGTGGATTTCTGAGTTCAAGACCAGCCTGGTCTACAGAGTGAGTTCCAGGACAGCCAGGGCTACACAGAGAAACCCTGTCTCAAAAAACAAAACAAAACAAACAAAAAACAAAACAACAAACAAAAACAAAAAACAAACAAACAAACCAAAAAAACAAAACCCAAAGCTAAACCCTCTGGGAACAAAACACTAATATGCATTGAATTATATCCATAGGATACATCCCTTCTTTGAAATGGTGAATCCATTGTTGTCAGAGTCTGGGCCTTTAGGGTAGACTTCAAAGCAGAGTATTAGACAGGATCTTGGTAAGTCAAACATGAGAACCCATTCAAGGGGAGAGTCAAAAGTCTTGGGCTTTAAGAGCACTGGTTGCTCTTCCAGAGGACCCAGGTTCAATTCCCTGCACCCACATGGCAACTCACAGCCATCTGTAACTCTAGTTCTAGGGGATCTGATGTCTTTTCTTCCTAGACATGGATGTGGTGCACAGATATGTATGCAGGCAAAACACCTTACACATAAAAGAAAGTAAAAATACGTTTTAAGCATTCAAGAAAAAGAGGGTGTTCCTCAAGTGTTGTGGATATCCCTGGGGCTTTATGTATTCTGCTAACTCTGCCCTCCTGGGAGGGGCTTCAGACAAGAAGTGAGTTACACCTGTGACTTCTTGTGAACCAATCCCCTAATGAATAAAGGAGCCAATCACTGGGCTCGGAGGAGGGACTTCCAGGTCCAAGAGAGGAAGAGAGGAAGCAGGAGAGAAAGAGGTCCTTTTGGAACTGGGACATCAGATAGGTAAGATGTAGCTACTAGAGTCTCCTGGTATGGCGGATCCGCAAGGATTCACCACCAGAGGAATCAGATTTTGATAAGGCTTACAAGATTAGGTTTTAGTTGTTGCACCCAGAGATTGAGTTACTATTGTTTCTGAGCTAAGTTTGTCTTGTGTTTTCCTTCACGCAGCGGCTTGTCTGGGTTCCAGAGAGAAAGGTATAGTGGCAAAGTGTGGGTTTGCCTATGTGCACCCCAGAGGCCATGGGGGTATTGAAGCTTGGGGCTGGTGTGGTAGCGACCCACCAGTGGGAACCTAGCAAGCTGGGTGGAGAGAAGGTGGAGCTCTGACTTAGAGCTCCACGAGATGAAAGCAGGTCGGCCATTGCCCACCAGTGCATGGCTGGACAGCCTGCAGGGGATGAGAGAGCCAGGGCATAGCTCGGGAACATGTGATGTATTCCTTCTTTTTAATATTTCCCGCAGCACTCAAGCCCTGGACTAAAGCCTGTGCTACCTCAGAAGGTAAAGCTGTCACATGGATTGAAGGGATACAATTCCCATTTCAGAGTATGTTGGCAAGAGTAGGGTTTGGCTGTATCTTTGACACTGGAAAATGGTGTGTTAAAGAAATTCTTCTTTTCTTTAACCCACCTTTTCTTGTGTTCTGGAAAATAGCTTTCTATGAAGAACTTCTCTTTCTCATTTGACTTAAGACAACAGAAAGGCTGTGATAGTTAATCTTGATTGTCAACTTGGCTGAATTAAAAGTGATGTGTTCAGGTATGAATTTGACAAGGGATGGATGGTCAAGTGACAGTTAACCTTCATTGGTAATTTGATCTAGGAGACAAACCTGGGCATGTGTCTGTCAGGGCCTTTCCAGAGAGGTTCAGCCAAAGTGGAGGGAAGACCCACCCTGAATGTGGACGGTACCAGTCCATGAGATGGGAGTCCCAGCCCAAGTCGCAGACAGAGAAAGTGAATGGAGCCCTGCATTTCAGCTCTTCCCAGCTTGCTGATTGTGGACACAGTGTGACCAGCCTCTTCACACTCTGCCCGTGCCCTCCCTCCCGAGACGGGCCACACCCTCCGACTTTTCAACCAAAACAAAGCTTTCCTTCCTTGAATTGATTTCTATCAGACATTCATTACAGCAGCAAGAAAAAAAAGCATTCCCACCCAAACTCAGCAAATTCCCACTCTTGGTCTCATAAATGACGAGTGGAACTGTATAGCCACACCACTACACTGACAAACCACTCATTAGCCAAACTCTGTTTAGCAAGCAGTCTCCTTTCTTCAGACCTGTTGACCACCCTCAGGCTAGCCAGCAGGCAGCCTCCTGAGAACAGGCTAGTCTCTGAGTGAGATATTGATATACCATCCCACTAAGTCATCTCTTGTCCTATTTCTCCATGCCCCACCCTTTCTAGCTGTATTTATTCATCTCTATAAGACAAACCCCTTTCTGCCTAACTCCTCATAGATCCCATGGTCCCAGTGTTCTCTCAATTCCAACAGTCCCTTTCCTCCTAGCTGTGTTTTGAACTAAGTCTCCCCCTGTTAAGTCAGATTGAGTTATCACTTACCAGTGCCCTTATGCATGCTAGCCTGTTCAGCAAACTTTCTGACATATAGTGTGTTGCTGAAAAGGTTCTATTTAAGAACACAAATCTTAGCTACGGGTATCTACTCTCTAGGTAGGAATTAAGCAGCCACTAAATTGACCCTACTAAAGTTTCTAGCAGTCAAGAGTAAGATTATTGCTCTCCCCTGTGTAGAGGAGGCTTCCATTAACTAACCATACCAGGTTTCCTCTCTTCCTTGGAGTCTGTGCCATTTGAAAACCCTGTTTCTTGGGGCTGGGGGTGGATATTCTATCTTACTCTTAGCAACTACTTCTATGGCCAAAAATACCATCTGCCCACTGGTGTGTCTCTCTAGTCCAGAACTGAGCTCCAGACCCACATATTCACCTCTACACTTAACATCTCTGCAACTACCTCCAACTTCCTGTCAAGACTGAAACTGGTCCCAGGAAAATGGGCTATTGGTGTGACAGACCTGACCATGTTGTTTGTGGGAGGATTGGTGAAAGACTTTGGAACTATTCTTCGGGAGCTTGGAAGATTAGAGTGTAGAGAAAAATGCAGATGATGGAAGCCTAGCTGTGAAGTTCCAGAGGAACATTTGAGAGTCACTTAAATACTTAGCCATGAGCTTTGCATAGCTCAGTCAAGAATTTGTGGTTCTGTTTAGCTGGGGCTGAAGAATTGGCTGTGATTAACAAGATAACAGAACCACTCAAGTGAAACTTTTGCTTTTGACACAAGCTATAGTCATTCGAGAGAAGAGAAAACCCAGTTAATAAAATGCCTCCATAAGATCTAGTTGTAGCTAAGTCTGTAGGGCATTTTCTTATTTAGTGATTGATGGAGGAAGGCCAAGCCCACTGTGGGTGGTTCCACCTCTCGGTTTGTGGTCTTAGGTACTATAAGACAGCAGTCTGAGCAAGCCATGAGGAACAAGCCAGTAAGAAGCACCCCTCCATAGCCTCTGCATCTGCTCCTGCCTCCTTCAGCATCCTGCCCTTAAGGTTCTTTTCTGACTTCCATAAGTGTAAGCAGGATAAACCCTTTCGTCCTCAAGTGGGTTTTGGTCATGATGTTTTATCACACAATGAAACCCTAATTAACACAAAGTCCATTTGTAGCATATGTCAGCATTTTATTCCTTTAAATGGCTGAATAGCACACCACTGTATTTATATGCAACATTTCATTCATTCATTCATTATCTGCTGGTTGATTTTCTCTCTCTTGCCCCACCCCGTGTGTGTGTGTGTGTGTGTGTGTGTGTGTGTGTGTGCTCGTGCACAGGCATTTTCATTTGTGACAGGATCTCCAGGCTGGCCTTGACCCTTGATATTCCTACCTCAGCTTCCTGAGTAATAAGATCATAGATGTCCACCTGGCTCACCTGGCTTCAGAGTACTTCAACAGTGGCTGCTGTTACAAATGCTTCTATGGACATGCTCTTTCAAACATCTGGTCAAATCCCTGCTTTCAGTCTCCTGCATTTACATCTAGAGGTAGAATTGTCAGGTCATGTGGGGTTTCTAGGTTTAATATTCCAAGAAACCACCAACCTGTTTACAGAAGCATCAGCACCGTTTTACATTCCCACATCCTCTGCATCCTCACCAACATTTATTGTTTCTTTTAAAAATAATCATTACAGCCATCCTGGTATTAATCCCAAAGATGGGAGGAGAAAGACCACCAACTCAAATCATTATGGCCAAGTTTATTAAAACAATTAATTAAAGCAAGCTCTTTCATTCATGCACAGTGGCTGACAGCATTGGATGTGAGGAAAACAAGGTTTTTATAGCTCAGGGGTTGGGGATTTCCAAATGGGGGATTTGTTGGGCAAAATATGCCAGGTTACAGAAGCAGAACATCCTAGGATGATCCCAGGGATCTCCTAAAGCAAAGACATTATTGCAAGGTAGTCGTAACAACAGGCACTCATAACAAGGTAGACATAACAACACTTTTGAAACAAAGGTAGGGTTGCAAGATGCTCATAATAACTTTTTGAGACAAAGACGTAATTGCCATTCCTGAAACAGGCAGTACAGAACCATTTGTTGTTAAGGTTACAGGTGGGGCATAGCCCAATCCTTGAAAACATGTAATCATAAGCAGGAATGAACCTAGCTTTTCTTTACTATGAGCCAGCTTTTTTGCCTCAAATGGAGGCAGACTGGTTCTTCACTAGCAGGTGTAAGAGATGTCTCATTGTAGTTCTGATTTGCATTTTCATGTGACCAATAACATTGCATGTAATTGAAATCACCCAGGAGGAGGAAGGATGCTGTAGAGAAGAAAATACATGCCCCTTCTTCAAGAAAATACATGCCCTTTCTTCCAACTATATGACACTGAAAAAGGAATTGGAGTTTCTCTGGGAATCTTATGCTGGGACAAGGACAATGCTGAAATCTGTTGTTGGCCAAAGGTGGGATCTGGTTTGTCAGGATAACTTGTCAGACTACTTTGGTGGGAGAGGTTGTTTAAGACAGTGGTGGGCCAGTGAACAGCAGAACCAGGACTCGGTCAGATCTGCTTAGCTATGGATATCTCTTGCTCTCTACGTCAACCTAAATCAAGTCATGACCCTGAAGATGACCTTAAGGAGCGGATCACGGGTCCTCTTTAGCTGTTTGTTTCTCTTCCCATGTAGCTGCATCATTGTCTGGGCCTCTTATTACTACCTGACTTTCTAATTGGCCTGTAGGAGATGGGTGGGGGAGCCCAGTCTTTTAAGACTGCCTAGGTGTCACCAGAGAGTACAGTATTCCCTTCTGGCTTCACAGTCTTGTTGAGAAATCGATGTTAAAACAGAACCAGGAGGAGGCTCAGGCACAATTTTATTAGTGTTTAAGAGAAAAACACGGCAGGTAATCTGTAACTCTGCAGCTCCAGAGGAGAAGTGGGGGTGGGGTGGGGTGGAGCACGCTTTCTGGGGGAAGGGCCTGAGAAAACCAACCCGGTCAATAAGGGCAATCAGTAAGCAGCAATATGGCAGAAGAGGGCGGGGCTTCATCGAAAAAGTGAAGAAGCCTACTGCATAAGGGAACACATGCTTAGGCTCTCAGCCAATTAAAATAAGTCAGAAGGGGGGAGGGAGAGAGAAGTTTCATGCCAGGCCGATCTGAGTTCAGAGGGCACCCTGTTCCAGGCTTTTCTATTCTCTGTCAAAGGAGCCCACCAGGACACATGGTTAGAGATAGAAACAGACCGGAGGGAGAACCACTCCTGCCAGATAGGTGTGGCTAGAGTCTTGAAGGGGAAGCAAACCAAACCAAAGCACCGGGCCACAAGGTGAGCACCCTTTATGGTTACATAGCAACCATCTCTCTGGGTCATATGTCAAGGGCTTTTCTCCAGCCTGATGTTAGTTATGTGAAGCCAGATGGGTGAAGTCTTCCGTCTGTCCTCTGCCAGCTGGCTGCTTTCCTGTTGTCTTTACTCTGTCAGGAGAGCTCGGGCTTTGACCTAACAACTCCAGTAATGTTCTCACGTGCTTTTGTATTTTCTTAGGAGAGCTGTTTAATTGAAACCTTTGACTATTTTTAATTGATTTTTTTTTTTGCCACTGCTTCTGTTGATATTGTTAAAAGTTTAGTTCTTTATGTATTCTAGACACATATTCTAGACCTGATTTGTGTATGGGTTTTTTCCCCCATTTGTAGGGGGACTATTCATTTTCCTGATAGCATCTTTTGATGCACAAAATACTTGGTTTCCATGAAGCTCAAATAAAAAATATTTTTAAGAAGCTAAAAACTTGACTCATGTACAAATATGAAACTAATATGTCAGAGATTTTATTTTATCAACTAATGACGTGATCAGTAAGTTGGCTCAAAAGAGAATTCTAAGAGCACATAGGCCCTCAGGAAACTATAGTGCATTCAGACCCTGATGCAAACTGGTTGATAGCCACAGGGAAAGTGCCAACTGCCCCTCTACTGGGCAAAAATCTACTGGCAGCTTTACACATAAAAGTCATTTCTACCACTGTCCATTTTCTGCAATATTTCTGCCTTTCAGCAACATATAGCTACTGGGCACAGTTTGCTTCAGCGCAGGGACTGCCGGGTGGTAGGGCTTGTTCACGTAGCCCTTCCTGCTATAGTTGATCTCTGTTCCGAACCAGCATAGAAGGGTTGTGAGGCAACCTGGTCTCACCCCCTTGAGCCTACTCTCCAGATAGAGACAGGAAGAAGGAAATCAAATAATTACAACTTGTGATAAATACAACAAAGGCAAGCGGTTGCTAACACGGGATCACAAAAAGGGACCTCAACCTGGATGCTAGGTCAGACTGTTCCCAGGAGAGAACTTTCAAGGTGAGACCTGATCAGTAAAGAGGAGCCCTTAGAAGTGTATGGGTAGGAGGAGCTATGGGTGGAAGTGGTCATGGGTAGGAGTGGCCATGGGTAGGAGTGGCAGGAAGTCTGCCAAGTAGCCAACTCTGTAGTCTATCCTCACCCTCTGTTTTTCTAGGGACCTATTTGTGACTGAAGTTACTGCTTATCCTTGCCCAAGCCCTAGAAAGGCCAAGTCCTGCCCTCCCAGCCGAAGAAGAGAAGAGCCAGCCCTTCTCAAATCGGCTCCCCCTACCCCTTGGTCAGTGCCCTTCTGAATCACCCTATCTGCTAAGGGAAACCTGAAACAACAGGGTTGAAACCACAAAGACATAAAGGCTTTACAAATGCGAGTAACGGGGAAAGTTGGTACAATTGTGTGACCGTGCAAACAGATCAGCTCTTCCCTCGGAACAAATTTGATTAGAAAACTGCAAAGCAGGAGATCTTAATGGAAGAGGAAAGGCCCAGAGCAGGGTGGGGGTGATGGAGCAGCAGTGCCACTATCACCTGCCTCACAGCTAAGTCCTGGACCCAGGCTGAATGAAGTACAACTCTGTTCCAAAATCCACGGATCTCACCAGGAGGCTGGCACTCACCAGGGCAAGGTTGGGAACCATCTGCCCAAATTGGAGCCATGCGCCAGGGGACAGATAGCAGAGGAAGGAGCAGAGAGTCTGGGGACAGTGGTACAGGCAGGAGAGGAAGTGGGAGATAGAGAACAGAATTAGAGAGCCCACAGAACTTGGGGGAGGGGGTGTATCATAGCAACCAAAGGGAAGTGTTTAAAGGAAGGATGCTGCCAATTATGTCAATACAGAGGACTGTTTCTCAAAATGTGGTTCTGAGAACACCCACGTTTGAATCGCTCGGAGCTGGTAAGAATTCAGTGGGTGCTGGCAATGCCTACTTCAGAACCTCCGCCATTGGACCCAGAACCGAACCATTTAATAGGCACTTAGAAGTTCTCCCGCTGCAGCCTCTGGAGTTCTGTGGTCCGTGATTTACTTACCTACACAACTTGCTATGCAAAATGTTAAATGGAAAATCCCAGAAATGAATAATTGATGAGTTCTAAATTGTTCATCTTGGTGAGCAGTGTAATAAAACCTCAGCCTACCTGGCTGTCGGGTCCCAAAGAAAGTCGGGGACAAATGGCTAGCTGAGATGCCTATTAGCAAACCAAAGCTCGAGCTGGCCTCTAGGCTCTCTTAGTATTGCAAGTACAGTTACAGAGTCCTGCCTCTTCTCAGCTCTTCTCCCCAGACCTCTACCCTAAACCTCTATCACCCAGGGGCTTGGCTTCCCTTCCCTGCCAGCTTCTCTTTCCTATATAACCCTGCCATTTCAGCCCTTCTTGGTTATTCTGTCTCTCTTGACTTGCGCTTAGATCTCTTAGTCCAATTGTCCCACTCTTCTTTCTCTCTGTCACCCCCCACTCCGTTTTCTCCTCTTATGGCCTGGATCAGTCCGTCCTCTTCCAGATGCCTCCAGCTGAACTCTCCCTCACATCTGCAATAAAACCCTTCTCCTCAACCATACCTTAGGGCAATCGCGTCCTCATCAGTCATGGCTCCATCTGGTTGTATGAACTGTCCCTCCACCCAATATATGCACACTGTATATGTGACTTGCCTGTCAGTCACTGAGTGGAGTGCTGGCCTCCATTATCAGATGAGATGCTGTACCAGAGTGTTTATGTTCAAGCAACCTTGTTTTACTTTAAAAGTCTCCAAAGTGCCAGAATATTGATGTTGGCAGTTCAGGCCTGCCAACAGGAAGCAGAGAAGAGGTTCCTTTAAGTAAAAAGGTAAAAATTCTTAGTAAGGAAAAGGGGGAGAGTCAGAACCTCAGGTCAGAAAGATCCAGAAGAGGTTTTGAGAGTGAGAGACCATGTTCACATTGTCAGGTCCAAATTTTTTGTCTTTAAACAAAGACAACATTCCTTAGGAATTTGTGAAGCCAGTTCCCCTCTACCAAAGGACCTGTTCCTTTAACACTGGCAGAAGGGACAAATGGCTATCTGTGGTGCCTATTAGCATTCCAAAGCACATGTTGGCCCCTGGTACCCTCAGTACCACAGATACCTGTTACATATTTCAGAGTCCCTGCTGGCATGTTGGCTTTTCTCTTGCTGCCCCTTACCCTGACCTTCTCCAGCTCATGGGCCTCCCTCCCTCATCTCCTCACTCCTTATAACCCTGCTATTTCAGCTTTCTCCTTTGTCCACACTTTCTCTGTCTTCCTCTCTCCCTCTCCCTGCTCCTCTCTCCATTTCTCAGTCTAGTCTGCTGGCCTTGGTCAGTGTACTACTTTCTTTCTCTGCTCTGGACTCTTCCAGATGCCTCTGGCTCTACCCTTCCTCTTTTCAACAATAAAAACCCCTTAACTATAATTCGGAGTGGTCATGCCCTCAGTTTATACACCTAGTGCTGAAATCATCAGTTTATAAACAAATCACTTCTTCCATGGTATAGCTATGGTGGTTCTATTTTATTATTTATTGTCAGTCTCTTAACTGGCTAGTTTATAAATTCTCTTTTACCATGTATGTATGTATGTATGTATGTATGTATGTATGTATGGGGCAAAAGCACAGCAAATATAAGGCTGTGTGTTACATGCAGTTTTAGTCAGCCACCAGGGGCTTGGCATCTATCCTCCATGGATATGGGAAAATCCTGCAAGTAAAATGTTTAAAAATGTGGGGCTGGGGCTGGAGAGATGGCTCAGTGGTTAAGAGCACTGACTGCTCTTCCAGAGGACCTGAGTTCAATTCCCAGCAAACACATGGTGGCTCACAACCTTCTGTAATGGGATCCGATGCCTTCTTCTGGTGTGTCTGAGATAAATCTTAAAAACAAACAAACAAAACAAAACAAACAAACAAAACATAAAAATGTGGGGCTATTAGGCAAGTTACCTATATTCTCTGAGCCCGTTTTCATTCATAAAGCAATACTTAATTCATTCACAAGGTTGACTTAGGAAAACCTTCACATAATATATTTCTGTATACTATGTAATGCTTAGCATTTGCCTGCAAACAGAAAGCTAGAGAACTCTCAGTTATAAGGAAATTCACTGGGGGCGAGTGAGATGGCTTCAGTGAGTAAGGATGCTTGCTGTGCAAGCTCTACAGCCTGAGTTTGATCCCTGGAACCCAGGAAAAGGTAATGGTAGAAGGAGAGTGCATGAGATAATTGTTTCTCTAAAATCGTCCTCTGACAAAGATAAAGTCTCTTGCCCCAAGTCACAGAACTGTACATAGTAGAGTCAGCTTCCTGAACAGGGCTGCTTATGTTACTAAACATTAGTGGTTGGCTGTTTTCTACTCTACCCACATGAGGGATATATAAATCTGATAAAAGGAAGATGTCAGTGTTGTTGGTAGAAATATTTAAGAATCACCTTAACATTTTTCTGAAGACTAGAAACTCTATGTAACTCATATATGGCCGTTTCTTCCCAAAATAGCATTTCCTTGCTTTGTAAACAACAATGAAATGTCTTCAGCAAGCTGCTGCATGAACAGACTTAAGGGATTGGAATGAATCAGTATATATAAAAAAAAAGAGCATTCTTTCCATTGAGAAGATATCTCAAAATGGCTGTCAATGTAGGAGACCGATCTACAGGGAGAAGGGGATGTTGACAGAATGGGAGATGGGGGCAGATAGAGTGCGTTTGATACATGTATGTCTGTAATGTCAACAGATTTAATTACTACATATATACACATATATATACATATATACATATACATATATATGGTTTTTTGAGACAGGGTTTCTCTGTGTAGCCCTGGCTGTCCTGGAACTCACTCTATAGACCAGGCTGGCCTCGAACTCAGAAATCCACCTACCTCTGCCTCCCTAGTGCTGGGATTAAAGGTGTGCCCCACCACTGCCCGGCAAAAATAATTTTTTAAAAAGAAAAAAATGTCCTCTGACATCCACACATATACCATGACAATCCTCTCTCTCTCTCTCTCTCTCTCTCACACACACACACACACACACACACACACACACACTTCTTAAATTAGAAAAGAAATACCATTGGGTATGAGAAGAAGAGATTTCCTAGGAATTAAAAATGAGAATAACATGGATAAAGATTCACTGGAGCATGTAAGGATCAAGTTCAGGAAAATTTGCAGCACAAGGAAAAGTGATTAGATATGACAAAGAATGGTCACACTGGACATTTAATTAAATAGCAACAACCAGAGGGTGATTGGAAGAAGGTACCAGTAAAGTTTCCATGGTGCTGACATCAAAAGGAAGCAAACAGGACTTAGGAAAGTCTAGTTCCTCTGTCCTTGAAATTCTGGGAAGGAGTTATTGCAACAGCCACCAGTGTGGCCCCAGAGCAAACACCATCCTGGAGCTTGTTAAATATGAACTTGGAAGCAACACCCTAGTCTTACTGCACTGGAAATTCTGGAGGGCATGTCTAGCAATTTGTGTTGGGGTGGGCGATTGTTTTGGTTTTGTGTGTATGTATATGTTAATGTGTGTATACATATGCACACATGTAGAGTCTAGAAGTCCATCTCATTTTTTGAGACAGGGCCTCTCAATGGACCCAGAGCTCTGGCAAGGCTTTCTGGCCAGCAAGCTCTGGGAATCTGACTGCTTCTGGCCTGCTTCTCCCCTCCCCACCCCCCCCCCCTTAGCACTAGGGTTGCTGATGTACACTTTCACGCCTAGCTTTTACATGGATGCTAAGGATCTGAACTCACAGCCACATGCTTGTGCGGCAAGCACTTTATCCAATGAGTTGTGTCCCCAACCTCCAGTTTGTATTTAGACAAATCCTTCAGGTGATTCCTGTATGCCTTAAGTCTAAGAACCACTGAGCTGGGACTAGCACTTGTAAAAGCAGAAATCCTTGACTTCTAAGTCTCACAATCTTATAGCATTATGACTAATTATATTGTATTCATATTGAAAATTTGGTAAGAATGCAGATTTTTAGGTGCTTTCTACTGACATATACATGTGGACTCACACACATAAAAATATAACTGCAGGTAGTGAACGTATTACTTTTTAAATTTTTGGTAATTATAACAAAACATCATACTGTAATCTTATATATACACACAATAAAAATAGAGTTGTGATGAACCATGTCAGGTGGCAAAGGTACATGGTAAATGACTGCCTGGGGAGCCAACCAGGTGACCGTAGGATTTGTAGGTGAGGCAAGACTGTCATCTGGACAGGAAGAGTCAGAAGGGAGGTGAATTACTGGGAGACCAGCTGCAACATATGGTCTTGTATTTAATCAGGGCTTGGGTCACTGTGGCCTATGACACAGAACAAGAAAGAGCCATGGAGAGAAACAAGCCCTCCTCCCTCACACCCTGGGCCACTTCCTTCTTTAGGAATTATTATATTATACAGGAGGTACTATAACTCACCTTCACCTTCACCAAGTTCAGCCCAAACGTGAACAAGCTTATTGATCTTTTCGACACATGTGGGATTTGGGCAATCTTTTTGTTTCTTTTTTTGTTTTGTTTTTGTCCAGATCATGCTTTAATATTCTTAAAAGCCAATTCAAAACCCACTGGGAATTAGAAGGAATCAGACTTATTCAAACCTGAGTGGCTTTGACCTCCAGGCTTTCTACAAAGAGTTTGGGATTTAAAATTGAGAACTCAGAAGCCCCAAAGACTCTTTTTTCCCTCTCTTTCTGGTGCCTGGTATGATTCCTCAGGCCTTGGGTTTTCTTTGCTCTTTGTGGGGTACACTAGACCCACTCAGCACAAAGTTTAAGACTCACACTCAAATCATCCATACTGATGGGAACCTAATCCAGGCTAAGGTGTAAGGAACCAAAGCCTTAAGTGACTGATATGAAAACAAACCCAGACCCAGGTCTCCTAATGCCCTCATGACACCAGCTTCCTCCTTCCCTCTTCTTGGAATATAACAAACAAGAGTCCAAAACTAAAATATTTTAAACTCAGAAGTACCCTGGAGCCTGGTCTGATTAAAAGTGCCGACAATGTGTCACAATTCAAAATCTCCATCATCAATTCAATAAACCGAACAGCATTATCTAAGCAGGATTAGTTTAGAAAGGAGAGCGAATGAAGAATTTTCATATTCTTTACGTTGTATTTACTATCAGCAGTAATTGGTATTTGTGGGTGCTTCTATAGCACATCACAGTGGTTCTCTCTGAACTGTGTCTGTGTTTGCCTCATGCTCAGCGTACATTCCATTAGGGATCAAACCTGCTGAGAGGGAATGACCACACCTTATGTATTTCTGAGCTCCTCCTGGTTGCCTGGCCTGGTTTTAGCACATTGCTCCTACTGAGGTTTCGACATGGCTTTTAGTTTTCACAAATATTTGCTGTATGATAACTCATAAAGGAACCCAGAGCCAGCGTTTTTGCAACAGTTACCTTCCAGATTTAAAGGGAGCCAAACAGCAAAACGAATGTGCCACATCAGTGGGGGAATTTAACAAACTGTCTTTTAAAGAGAGAACAGCTGATGGGGGATGACAGGCTCAGATACACAATTGAGAAATCAAAATCACAAGATGAGTCAGAAGCCTCAGATCAAACCTTCTGAGGCGAATTAAAATTTCAGACTGTAGCATCCTTGGTGAGGTCAAATCAAACATCAAATTACATTTAAGCTAATTTCCCTTTCTATAGTCAATGTGTTGTTTTGAGGCAAATAACAACAACACATCTAAGGGACTGGATTTATTGGCAAATTTTGAAAGAAAAACTGCCTGCTTGCTTTCCTGTTGAAATGGGAGGAAAAGAGGAACGGGTTCCTACACATTACAGCTGAAAAATGAAACCAGCTCCTGGGCCAATAACTGAAAAATGAAGAAAAAATTGTGCCAAACACTTGGCAGCAGCTGGAGCAATTAAGTAAGCACCTGCTGCCAGCCTCATCTGCTCCCCCCTCCAACCCTCCCCTCACCTCCCTGCTTCATCTGGGCTGTTTTCTGGGTTTTTTGTTTTTTGTTTTTTTTTGAAAATATCTGCAACTCACTGTGCAAACATATAGATCTGACTTTTCTCTTCTCTGTGTGTTTCTTCTGTCCCCTTGGCTATTGTTGACTCAAGACAACCAAGTAGCAGGAAGCCTCAGGCAAGGTGGTAACAGCATCTATAGCCTATACTTTCTATATCAGACTCTGACAGGAGAGGGCCAGTCTCTGACCAAGTAGTGTCACCCCAGAGAGACCCTGCAAGTGAAGAAATAGATTAGACTTCCTGCAGCTGGATTGCTATTGATTTAGTCTAGAACAAAAGCAAGTTGGGCTGCAGAGATTTGAGCTTACAAATTGTTACAGAGGAGGCTGTTACAGGCACATGGTTAACATGGCTGCCATAGAAGACACATTAGCAGGCCGTGAAGCACTGAGTCGTGCAAAGGTAATGCAGGTGTTCATATTAAAACGTTTATAAAAATGCAGCCAAAGGGAATAAAATAGCAGGTTATTCATCTACCAGAAGTGATCTGACACAGTCCAGAGCCTCAGGCTGCCATTTCCTCTTGTCGTCTATAAAAGCTAGCTAATGATGCTCTCTTCAGAGGTGTTTGTGAGGCCAACTGAGATGTATACATGAGCCACTTTGCTCTGTGTTTCCCTTATAAAAAGATAATGCGTGAATGTGAATTGCATTTCAAGTGGAAAATCAAGTTCATTATCCTGAGAATTCTGCCTGCTCACGGTCCACTAATAGATGCTTCACATTAAATTACATGTTTCCAATAGGGAAAAATGGAAGGGTTCCCATTAACACTTGACAATCAGTGATGTTGGCTGCTTCTCCCACAGAGAAAACAAACCTGAGGAAATGAGACAAATGCCCACTTGTCCCTCAATCTTAAATGTCAAATTAACAATTCTCCTTCCATCCTGATTCCTACTCCGTTCCCTTGGGAGAAAATTATTTTAAGTCTGCTTTTGAGTTCCTCCTAACACAGCCAGAAACCCAAAGAGAACTTCTTAGACCGCAATCAAAGCTTCTGGCTACAGCCTCAAGGCTCCCTGAGGGAAGGAACCCCTCTGCCTGCCTGGCCACCCTGCCATCTCTCAGCATCTCCAGACTGCTCCCCACAGTGGAACTCAGTGAGCGATTACAGCGAGGCTTCAGTGCACCACCACGAGGAGGAACGAGCCAAGGAAGAAGACTAAAGTTGTTTGATTTTGTCAACTTCATCGGCATGCCCCACACTTGTCTTGCTGTTTAAATCGTGACTCTGACATTTTAATTTGTTGATGGGGCGACGCTTTATCTCTGCAGCCCAAGTTGCTTTTGTTCTAGACTGAATCAATAGCAATCCAGCCACAGGAAGTCTAATCAATTTCTTCACTTGCGGTGTCTCTCTGGGGTGACACCACTTGGTCAGAGACTGGCACTCTCCTGTCAGAGTCTGATAGTTGTGGCTGTTTGTCTTGTGAATGAGACCTGGAGTTCTAGAAGCAGAGTCTAGACTGGTTAACTTACTAATCATCACTTAGTTAACAGTTCACAGAAGAAACCAGAAAGATTGGTCAGGTCCCAAATCCTGATAGTCTAAGGGCTTAAAGGCTAATCAATCTCTCTCTCTCTCTCTCTCTCCCTTCCCCTGCCTCTCATTCCTCCTCCTTCCCATTTCTCTCCCCACCCCTTTCTCCTCCTCCTCAATTTCCCTCCTCTTAGCCATCCTTGGAAAGCCTGGGCCACACAAGTGAGCTTCAGGTTGCATCGTTCACACACACACACACACACACACACACACACACACACACACACACATCCCTCCCTCACAAACTAACATAGAGCCTCTTTGTCCTCTAAGTATGTCTATGGTGCCTAGGCAGCTAGATCAGCAGATTCAGCATCCAGTCTAACCTATACAGCATCTAGTTTACTGTAGCCTCAGAATCCTGTTTTAATGTTTTCCCTCCTATAAAACCTGGGGCTCCTGTGCTCAAGTTCAAGGAGATAACATTTAAGTAGAACCTTGAAAAGGGAAAGGGAAATGAACATGGAGGAAAGGGAAACTGACCTAAGACAAGAACAGGAAACCCAGAGCACAAGCAACTTCCATTTGTCTGGACACTATCAGGTAGTGTGGACACCCAAGATACAGGAAGACAGGGCCATTGAAGGTCCTAACATCACCATGGACTGAATGGAGAAAAGAGGGATCGAAATTAAAAGCAGTCTCCATTGTCTCAGGTATGACAAATAAAAATAAAAAAAATATATATTTTAAAAAAGCCCTAGAATGTGCTACTATTTATACCAATTTTTAGCTCAGTGGCCTTCAGATCAGTGATGGCTCCAAAGTGGCCCTAATGACTTCTAATGGCACATGGAATGGACAGTGTTTGAAATCCATAACGGAGAACCTCCGAGGCAAATCTGTATAACATGGACTGATTCTAATGACAGGAACCCGCTAAGATGCGTTAGGAGCCCTGGAAAGCATACTGGAGTGGATCTGGGACAATCAAGAAGGTAACAGATCAGGAGAGTGGACCCTCTTAAAGCTCATCTGTCTTGGTCAGTAAAGAATTTTTTCATTTGTCCCTCTGACCACAGAAAATGTGAGTAGCTGATTGGTTTAAGCCGATCCTGTCCCTGGTCTTCAACTGGGTCCAAAAAACGTAACTACCTGAGTGGCTAAAATTTAATAAGTTCCCAATGGTCATATCCACCCCAGTGATTCCCATGTAGAGGGAATAAGGAATATGAAGGCTGGGGGGGGGAAGGGGGGGGGCAAGAGAGCGTGATATGCTTAGGAGGCTATTCACAGTTCTACATAGCTGGAGCTGTGAGGAAATGAGGAATGAAGAAAAAACCTCTTCACCTTAGGTCTCAAATGATCCATGGGGGGTGGGGGGTGCTCCTCTGTGGGACATTCGTGGGACAAGGAAGGTGCCCCCAGGTCTAGAATGTGGTAGGGATCCCTGTAGTTCTAAAACAGCAGACGGCCTTAAACAAGGGAATCAAAAATGTCTGGGAAGGAAGATACAGCCATGGTGAAGGTGAACTCGGTTGTACCTTCTAATAATACTTAAGGAAGGAGACCAGGCTGATGCTCGTGGAGAGAGCAGATCTCTAGAGACGCTCATGCTCGGATCTCCTTGGGAGGCCAGGCTGATGCCTGTAGAGAGATGGATAGCTAGAGATGCGCATGCTCGGGTCACCTGGTCCTCACACTATTGCCACTTTGATCTTTCTGTTGTAGTCTTGAAAACTGTAACATTATGTGTAACTTTGCAAATGTCAGACAGTGCTCACAATGGGAGATTGTTTTCAGGGGGAATGGCAGTTTCTTCTTTAGCTTCAATGCACCTAACCTGTAGTCAGGTTCTTGGGTCCATCTCCCCAAGAACGCATCGCACCAAGAACGTGTCCTATTTCTGCCTCTTGGTTGATGAGTACTATTGGGCAAGTTACTTTACCTGCCTGAAGCAGGTATTCACCTTCAGTATTGGGACAAGAGTGAATATTGATGGTATAAACGATATATTCTCCAAACTCTGTTTCTTTTCCCCCTGGTTATTTCCAAGTGACATCTCTTTGTGGACATTCCCAGCTTCTCTTGCAGCTAAATCAACCACACCACTAAGTTTTGGCTCTTAGAATGTGGGTGGAAATGAAATGTGCTACATGCAGTCCTGGACCTTAAGAAATCACCTGTGGGGTCCTTGTCATCTACATTCCCTTCTTTACAATTTTGTTCAGCAATATGCAAACAATGCAGATAACGATTCCAGGGTCCTAGAGTGGCTGGAGTTTCTTTAACAGCAACTTGAGTTTCGCTCCTTCCGCTTGCTCATACTATAGTATAAGAAATCAGCTGCTATGACAGGAAGCCACTGAAATTTGGGGACTTGTTTTTTTAAACCTACCCTGACTAATAAAACAATTATTACACACTAAATGATAACGTGCATATTAAATGTTTGATAAGCAATGGGTACTATTTCTCCTGTATCTATCTCACTTGAGACACATGGATTTTTCCCATGGCAGTTTCTTCCCTTTGATCACATGACTATGGTGCCTGAGTGTGCTGTGCTACCTTGTCTTTGAGTACGATCACAATTTTAGTGCAGAGCCTCTCTCCAGACCTTGATTTTCTAAACCCATCTCCTTGCAAAAATCTGGGAAAGGTACAGAGAGGATGTTTCTATTGACATGGTAACAGTTCTGAAATGAGTCAGGAGCACAAGGCAGTCCAACTGGCAGGGTTCATCACAGATCCATTTTTTGCTTTCCACATTTCTGTATGAAGGCTAGGGCTGAGAGTTAAATTAGTTTGGGAACTGCCTCCATGAGCAGCACAATCTGCTCCTCTGGGGAAAACATTTCATAGAAACCGTTCCTGTCAAATTTTCGTGCAACTTCCAATTTTTAATTAGAAACAGGGGGGACCAGATGGGTGGTGAGAGGAATTTAAGGTAACTAGAGAGCAAGTGCTCATAGTCTGAGGTTAAAATCAATAGCTGTAATTGCTGGTGGCACTTAATCAATATGATTAGAGTAGTTTCAGGGTGTGCTTTCTGGGGGACCTCTGACATCTCCTGCACTGCAAGTTGGCAATGCCTGAAGTTTATCATAGCAACCCTAATTATATGCCACATTAAAGTTTTGTTTTTGAGCTAATTAGTGCAGGCTGATCTTGAACTCATGATCCTCCATGTGCCCATCCTCGCAAGTGCTAGGATTACATATGTGATGTTTCTTAGCCCTTCCAATTCTCCTCCAAGTCATAATACATAGTCACAGACTAGGAGAATCCATAAAACCAAGTAATCCGTACAAGCTAGTAAAGGGCAAAGCAAAAACTCAACCACATGGCCAGGCATCACAGTCTTTCTGCTATTCTTGAGTCTGCTAAAGTTAAAGTTTCTTTCTTTTGGATTAAACATTTCCAGTAATTGATCACTGAAACAAACATCCAAATCTTAATAAACAACCAGAAATGTTCTGGTACTAGTAATTTAGGAACATAGAGGCCAAGAAATCAAGTACAGAAGCTAATGAGGTTAAAGTACCAGTCCTCTGTTTAAGTGCAAATAGCCTAGGATGAGCCACTACAGGCCATTCTAGTGTCCTATGGGGTCCTTCCTCATCTGAGGGGAAAGGATTCAATAACAGGCCCAGATTAAGCATCTCAGAATATAAGGAAATGGGAAAAAGGAAGGAAGGAAGAAGGAGAATAACACACAACTTCACTTCGTGTGTGTTTCAGGGTCAGTCTGATTGTGAAAGGATCTAAGATCTCCAGCTAACAGAGTTCATGGTTGCAGGGATGTGAACTCAGGACCTCCAGATGAGCAGTCAGTGCGCTTAACAGCTGAGCCATCTCTCCAGCCCCCAAGTTCATGATTCTTATCACTGATGTTTTAAAACTGTTAATGTAGAAATGGGGGAAATCTAGAGTTTACAAGAAAAATAAATCTCAACCCAAGAGGCCCTATCTTCCCATAAGCCGGGCAGTGGTGGTGCACGCCTTTAATCCCAGCACTTGGGAGGCAGAGGCAGGCAGATTTCTGAGTTTGAGGCCAGCCTGGTCTACAGAGTGAGTTTCAGGACAGCCAGGGCTACACAGGAAACCCTGTCTCGAAAAAACAAACAAACAAAACAACAACAACAACAAAAACAATCAAAAAACAAAACAATAAACTCTAGAAATATCAGAGCCCTTTGCGTGCTTTGTAAAAGGTCAATAGTCTGACCTTTATGCAAACACAAACAGGTATGTGTCAGGGATTCACTTGGTTTATTAGTGTAGACTGTAAAGATGGCTCAGAGGAGAGTCAAAGGTGCCTGCATCATGCAGGAACCTAAGAACAAAGGTCGCAACAGCAGCTCTCTAAGACAAGTTAAAACATATGCGAGCAGAACCAAAGCCTCAGGCAGTCATCTTTTAACCTTTCAAATCCATTTACATCTGTGCTGAACTCAGGGCTGTACGCTGAGCCTTTGATTACGTGATGTAAACAACGTAAAGGAAGAAAGGTTTACTTCGGTTGCTGGCTTCAGAGTTTTCAGTCCATAGAGGCTGGTTGTGTTGTGTCTGGGCCTACGTGAAGGCAGTGTTCACTATGAAGGGCCTGATAGTGCAGGGCCATTGAGCTGATGCACAGCTTCAAGGAAGAAGAAAGAGCAACCAGAAGGGACCAAAGAGAAGGTCTTTCTTCCTTCCTTCCTTCTGTTTTTCTTTCTTTCCTTTATTTTATTTTATTTTTTTAATTTTATGTGCAAGCATTTGTTTGCTTGTGTCCATTGTGGCTTTCTGGAGAACTAAGAATGTTGACTGCAAGAAGCAGAGAGGGGATAAAAACGAGCCACTGAGCAGTCTGACTTAAAAGTCCTGGAGCGACAGGATGGAAGACATAAGGGTGTGGGCACTGGCTTGTGACTTGACAAAGGCCAGGACAGGGTCTGGCAAGTTGAAAGAAACAGAAACCCTCCACTTGTTTTCTCGTGTGCTTCTTGCCATTGATAACTCCTACCAAAGATATCTATCTTTATTCTACCCAAAGACCCTTGCTGGGAACAGTGTCACTCTCATTCTTAGGGGGATTTTTTTTTTAAAGGGGGGGGGGGAATGGGCTGAATGAGAAATGACCAGGCCTAGCAAGATTGCTCAGCTGATAACACTGCTTGATGTCAAACCTGGTGACCTTAGTTCAATCCCTGGGACCCAGAAGGTAGAAAGAAAGAACTGACCCTCCCACATACACTGTGACACGTGGGCACACATCCACAGACAAGTAAATGAATACATGCTATTAAAAGGAAAAGGAATGACCAATTATATCTCCTTGGGTTCAAATCTTATTTCTGCTACAGCTAGGTTTGTGAATGGTTGATTTCATGTCTTTCTTTACTGAGAAGAAGGGCACATGCTCAGTGCAGACCTCCGAGAGCTGCTGTGAGAAGCGAGTGATGGAGTGTGGTACATTCTAACTCTCAGTGCAGGGCTTATCGGGAGTGACAGCGTGGTGCCTTTTTCTTGTCTGCTGTCGTTATTTGTCGTTCATCCCCTTCTTCTCTTGTGATCTGAAACCCTTCACAACTTCTTTGTGAGGACTGGAAGGTGAAGCAAGGAGGCTAGTCCTGCTCTTTCTGAAGCAAAATGGCCAAGAGGGAAGCTGTCCACTGCCACATCAGCTGATGGATGCTACAGCAAATAGGCCCAGGAAAGCTGCAGTCCCTGTGACAGCCCATGGGGCAGACTAAGACAGTCACAGAGACTTGAGTTAAGTATAAACTTGCCCATCAAGTTAGTCAGACATCTGTGGGGCCATTACTGCCCCCTAGACTGGCCTGGCTCTTCCTTATACTTTGTGTCCTCTTGCTTACTTGCTTGCCTCTACATCCAGATCGTGTGAGGCTTGAAGGCAGGAACTCTGCAGGTCTCTCTCTATATGAATGTCTAGTGAAGAGGAAGAACAAGAAGAAGAAGAAGAAGAAGAAGAGGAGGAGGAGGAGGAGGAGGAGGAGGAGGAGGAGGAGGAGGAGGAAGAAGAAGAAGAAGAAGAAGAAGAAGAAGAAGAAGAAGAAGAAGAAGAAGAAGAAGAAGAAGAAG
>JADRCH010000142.1:5048190-5120721 GCA_019843965.1 Rhynchomys soricoides | reverse complement strand
AGAAGAAGAAGAAGAAGAAGAAGAAGAAGAAGAAGAAGAAGAAGAAGGGCAGTGGTGGCACACGCCTTTAATCCCAGCACTTGGGAGGCAGAGACAGGCGGATTTCTGAGTTCGAGGCCAGCCTGGTCTACAGAGTGTGTTCCAGGACAGCCAGGGCTACACAGAGAAACCCTATCTTGAACAAACAAACAAACAAACAAACTAAAGAATGTCTAGTGACATGCTGTGTTTCACGTGGAGGACATATACTTGTTGAAAGAAGTGATGGAGGAATAGTGTGTTCACATTAAAAAAAAATATTAAACAGATTCAGTGTTGTGTAGGTATAATCTAGATAATGTAATATATCGGTGAATCTTAAACAATGTACAAGGCAACCACTCACTCGAGGCCTGGGGTATCACTAAAGGTTAACTTAGAAGGGTAACAAAAGGAGCTACTTTCTTTGTAATATTTTAAGGACTTAGAGGTTTTGCCCTAGAGGATTAAGATAATCCTTCTCCTATCTGACTCAACTTCAGAAAAGAGGCCTGAGCTATGCCTCTCAATTGTTCTGAGACTTACCCCTGTACTGCAAGAAGAGTCCCTGGAACACAGGCCTGAGGCTGAGTGCGTACTGTCTTCACTTAATCTTATCTAAAAGGCTGAGAATCGATGGGGGAGCTGGTCTTGATGTGGGTTATAGACATTCATGTCTGTTCTCCAGCTCCCAAGACCTCTTTCTTTCTCTTAGTGTCTCCTTCCAAAGTCCTTCTGACAGATTCAGGAGAAGGCTGTTATATTGGGTGAGGAGACATTGGATAACAGGAGGCAGGTTAGAATAATCACGACTCCCCGTGAGCAGTGTCTTGTATATATCATTTCCTTGTCATAGCAATCCTGGGAAAAGCACATATTGTATCCATGCCATCAGTGAAGAAACTGAGGATGCGAAAATCACAAAAACTTGACCAAATGCCCAGCTGTTAAATGGAAAAGTCGAGACCTGAGTCATAACTCTCACACTAGATGTATCATGTTGACTTAAGACCTAAGAAGTCCCTCAGGTGTCCCCAGAGCTTTGAGAGCCAGTAGGTGTCACCCGAGAGCCTCCAGAGCCAGGAGGAGCTCACATAGATAAGAACTGTCCAAGATTTATTTCCTAGGTCCCAGAAAGTAGGAATCACACAGTGAACAGTTTGGAAACAGACCGAAAGCAGAATACAGAATATCTGTTCTTCGGACTGTCACTGAGGTTCTCCAGGGTTCTAGTTCCTCATCTGTACTATGAAGACATTAGTGCCTAGTGTCCAAAGCTTGTGAAATTGCAAGATAACACATGAGAAGCACTAGGCCTGCAGGAGACCCAGAAGTCTAACCTTCTCCATCTTCCTGCCTCCATTGGTCAGAGCAGTGGGCGCCCTGTGACCCAGAGAAAGCATGGCTCTGAAACTGTTAAAGCCCACCCTTGCCCTGGACCCATAGGGCATTAATCCTATGGTCATAGCTGGCTCTCTCATCCCCTTGCTATTTTCTGGGGTCAAATTCTTTGCTTCTTGGGTCACCATTCCTACTGAAACTAAGGGGTTGTGATAGAGGCTGTAAGTCACAGCAACGATAGAACACACTTCGTTCTTCGAGAATGAGAGCATAGAGTGAAACAAAGGGAAACAGAAGCCTTCCAAGGGGAAGACAAAAGACAAAAGCCTAACTTCCAGCAACACACAGTCCAAGTCTCTGCAGCTTTCATGGTCTAGCTGTGTGGTTTTCCACTTAGCTTCACAATCTTAAATCAAAGCACAAACATGACATTTTAATACAAGGGAAATTTAAAAGAACAGTTAACGCTTTCCCTTGACTGCTGGGAACTGTCTTTGGTCTGACTCGTGCGAGCATCAAACAGAAGGAAGAAGAACCCACATGCTTTCTGTCTCACAGTTCAGTGACCCTGCCTCGCTCTGTGGCAGCAGCTCTGAGAGCCGGGGCTATTCCAAAGCACCACTCCAAAATATATTTTAGTTAAATTATACTTACTCTGCCCATGGTTTAGAATTATCCTGACTTTATCCCCAAGCAACCTTGATTTGTAGAATAGACTTCTGTCTCGGGGTAGTTCCTGGACAGAGTGCGTGGATCTGATAATATTCAAATATTCATACATATTACTGAAAAAAAAAAAAACACTAAAAGTTAAGATCCTACATTGTTATCTGGGATCACTTAATCCTGTTTATTTCTTGTTTCTTGTTGCTGTTTACTATTGCTGTGGTTGTTTTGGACAGATTTTTCATGTAGCCTAAGCTGGACTAACTAGAAATTGCTCTGTAGCTCAGGTTAGCTACACACCTATAATTCTCCTGCTTGCCAGGAGCCAGATTACAGGTATGGATAACCTTGTATAGGTTATTATACTTATTGCTGCATACAACTTGTATATGTTAAGGGTTTCACTGTGGCATTTCCATATATGCATATGGCCAGTTCTGGCTTAAACTTGTGCATTTTTGTTAAAGGAAGTACACATGTTGACCATGCACAAAGTGAAAACCTTTCTAGACCTTGGTTTTTTTAACACAGTATTTTTTTTTTTTAAAGAGATAACTTAGGGAGTCAAAGGATATTAACTCTGTAAAAATGGGGACAGGGAAGCCTAAGAAAAGGATGTCTTGGCCAATGGCGCAGGGCCATTCCTCCATTCTTATCAGAACTGTCCATTTGTTTTGGATTCTATATGGGCAGTATGCAGGTTCCCTGAGTTAATGGGTAAATTATTGATCAATGTTCAGAAAACTGCCCCTAAAGGTTCTCTCTGTTTTCAACCATCCAATCCTCTTCAATTCCTTCTTGGCCAGAAATCTAAGTACATCTGGGATGGGATAGTTCTTCACTGTGTATGAAGGACCCAAGATTTGTAGTCTCAGCGTTCTCCATTCAGCACATGCAAATGAAATTTTCTAGCTAGGTTGATGGCAGAACTCCCCACACACATTTCCATGGGCTTCCTAGAAAGGCATGAGTGTTCTAAATTAATATCCATATACAGGATGGGAATCCTAGAGCCAAAACAATGAGGAGTCCTCACGTGTCTCCATAGCCTCTGCTCCCACAGCCTTTCATAACATTCTCCTTGCTAAATAATGACTCACTCTGTCCTGAGCATTCCTTGAGCATCCAGGAATATCCATAAATAACGTTCATCTATTCACTAGCTTCAGATCCATAGCTCCAAGCAAAACAAAACACTGGGGAAAAAACCCAGAAGGCAACTTGACCCAATGTTTTCAGATCTGTAGAATACTCAAGCCAACTTTCTGCTCATTATTTTTCAATGTACAAAAACCTGTTCAACACTGCCCTTGCCTTTTCAATAATTACTTCCTAATTGGGTTGCTGGCAGGGGCAGTTTATAAGGAGAGCATCATTAAAGATGATTCAGCCAAAGAATTTCCTTGGAAAACTAGAGCAAAGGCGTTAAGAGTTGTACCCAAGGTCGAAAAGGTCACCCGTTTATAGCAGAAACCAATGCTGGTCCATCGCCTTTCTGCTATGTCTCAGAGACAATCCTCCCATATGCCAGAACTTCTAAGACCCTGTCCTGTCTATGTAGCTAGAGCAGTGGACGAGCCCAATACTCACCATCTCATGGAAGCTTTCCATGTGTGGACGGGGTGAGATCACCTTTACTCGCCTTTACTCACCATTATTCCAGGAAACCACTGTGGTACAGAGACCTGTGGAGATAGGGAGATTATTAAATTCATAGAATCTGAGGTCTGAATGTTTTATTAAAGCCAGCTAGACATCTTATCTTGAGCAAGCTATACCTAACCTTGATGAACCTCAGTTTCCTGACTTAGAAACTGGAGTCCAATAACCAAACTATGTTTTAATGGCCAAGTGGGATATTTTATTCTAAAGCATATAAAACTGTTCTTGGAACAATGTAAAGCAACGATATAGGTTAATCATCATCACCATCACCACCGCCACCACCACCATCACACTATTTATCATCACCATGATCAATCAACAACATTGTTTTTCCTCCTCTAGGAAGTAATGGAATTAGGCAAAAAAACAAAAAAAACAAAAAAAACCAAGGGTAGTTTGATTTCTGCTGCCAGCATGAGCTAGGAGTGGCTCTGCCCTTGAAGACCTAAGCAAGAACCATCATTCATTCTCAACTCAGGCTTGAAGAGAAACATGAAAGTGTATAGTCAGCAATATATAAATGTATAAAGACCAGTGGTACAATTAAGCAAAATGTGATTTAATTTTTTTAAGAGTAAATAAAAATTCAAGTTTTCCGGGCAGTGGTGACACACGCCTTTAATCCCAGCACTTGGGAGGCAGAGGCAGGCAGATTTCTGAGTTCGAGGCCAACCTGGTCTACAGATTGAGTTCCAGGACAGCCAGGGCTACACAGAGAAACCCTGTCTCAGAAAAAAACAAAAAACAAAAAACAAACAAAAAGTTCAAGCTTGTGCCTCTAAGCCAACAGTTCTTTTCTACAGAACAGTTTTACCTACTTTCCCTGGTTAGTGACCACACCCTTAAAAGAACAGAGAAGTAAGTTGTGTGTGCTCCCTCCAAAGAAGCATTTTTAAGCCATCAGATTTGCTCCCTTTCTTCTCACTTGACTGGGATGGGCTTGGAATCTTGTTGAATAAAACATCCTGGACTGCAGTCCCCACTTTGCTTTCTTCTTGTCCTTTTGTTGGAGACTGTCACTCTTACTGGAGTGGTCATCAAGCCCCATATTGTTTATGGCCCAATCAACTGTCTATTGAAGAACAGGTAGAATATAGGAGTTAATTATGTCTTCTTTCCTGGACTCCAATGTTTTGGCTTCTAAGGCCAAGCTGAGCTGGAGGAACTGCCTTTCTCTAGCTAATTTCCAGAGATAGCAACTGACATACCAAGGTGGATATGCCTTTCACACACAAAGAAATAATTGATGCAGGCTCCCTTCCCTGTCAATCACTGCTCTATCAGGCCCCATCCCAGATTCCAGGCCCCATCTGATCACTCCAGCCAAGAACCATAAACCCAGGAATAGTCTTTTTTTAAAAAAAAAAAAAAAAATTTATTTATATTCGTACACTGTAGCTGTCTTCAGACACACTAGAAGATGGCATTATATTATTCCATTATAGATGGTTATGATCCACCATGTGGTTGTTGGGACCTGAACTCAGGACCTTTGGGAGAGCAGTCAGTGCTCTTAACCACTGAGCCATCTCTCCATCTCTCCCTCCCCCAGGAATAGTCTTATTCTACCTCACCTATTTCTTCAGAAGAGGTTGTTTCTCTTTGTTCTGTCTCTTGGCTGACCCTCCCAGGTATCAAGCTGGGTCTCCTGTTTTGTGCTTCTGCATGATCCCTTCGAGTTCACTGGAGGATTCCCTCAAAAGTTCCCATGGGTAGACTTTTTAAAAAGCAACCAAATTATAACTGGGCATGATGGTGCATACCTATAGTCCCAGCACTTAGGAGGCAGAGGCAAGCAGATCTCTGTGAGTTTGAGGCCAGCTTAGTTAACATAGTGAGTTTCAGGACAGCCTGAGCTGAATAGTGAGACCCTGTCTCAAAACAACTAAATTTATAACCTCTCTGTGACATAGGCATCACAAGCTTTCAGATATTCTCATGTAATTCCAAAGTTTAGCAAAGTTTGAGACCCACGTTGAATTTCCACAGTGCACATTTGGAAACCTACAGATCTTCACTGTGCTAAATCTCCCATATCTTCTTTAGGACACGGGAAATACAAAAGCTATTTTAACCCAGAAACTCACCCAATCCACAACTACATTCATGCAATTGCACAGTCATTCCATGGAGAGATTATATTTTGTCAGTGAAAAATGATTTTGTACAAGGCAATGAGGCACTTTTGGTGAAGAAGGAGTTAAGATGATAGCTAGCTCAGATGCATGCTGGGAACTGTAGTTCAATAGCAATGCCTTAAGGTTCTGGTACTGTTGGCCTCCAAAGCAACACACAGTATATCCCGGTTTTTCTGTGGCTCATCAGAGAGGCAGCTAATGCTGTGATGCCCGTCAGAAGTCCCAGGATAGAGTCCAGAACCAATCTCACTAGCTAGGGTGGCCCTGAGCGAGGCTTCTTCCGACAGTATTTCCTTTTCTGTGACTATAGGGGGAAATAAAATGTCCTTTCTAGAAGCGGTAGGGCTGAGGATAATAACAGTAGCTAGCACATGGGACCTGCTGTGAGTTAGTACATGGAATATGCATTAGAACGTCAGCTGGCATGGAATAGGCATTATATAATGCACCTGACTTTGTTTTTACTCTTTTCCACACCGCTCTGAACCAAAGCGTTATTCTCTTGGGTCCGAAAAGGTAAAAAACCCCACCAATTCTCTCATTGGATGAGCAAGGTTTAGCTGTCCTTTGAGAAATGATCCATAGCCATTTGTGCAAACTGTGTTCTCACCATTTCTCTGTAAACCAGTGCAACTGGGTGTGGTGTGATAGGCCAGAGAAATGGCAATTGTTAGCTAGCAGATCCAGGTGCTGATACATGGCCCTCAGTTTTGCCTGCCCAGTGCCCATTCCTCTGCCTCTAGAAGCAGCAGCAAGCCTTTCCTTCAGAAACCACCCTCTCCCATCACACACATCTGTGGGAATGCCAGCCAAGACACTTGGGATTTCACAGCTAATGGACAATGGGCACCTGACACCGGCAGCTCAGCCCTCAGTCTCTCTCCTCTGAGGAGATACAGAAGGATAAGAGAATGCCACCAAGGTCCCTAAGCTCTCACAAGTTTCTCTCTCTTAAAACCTGCTTGGTGAGCCCTTTCTTGGATTTGTGAGGCTATTGCCATGGAAACAGGTTCCTGGATGCTTAGGTTGGCAGAGGTGGCAATAGAGTCTCTCACTTGCTACCAAAGAGTCCTAAATGATACTGTTCCTAAATCTTCACGGAGAGCTGGCCCTCCTCTGGCTGCCTTTACCACTTCCTATGTAATCCTGGCAGTCATTGAATACCTCCAACACATACACACACACACACACACACACACACACACACACACACACACATCATAATTTATTCTAATGTTAATAACACAAACATGGTATTATTTTGACCTTATCAATGTAGAAAGTGAGACACAGAGAATACAAGAAACATGTTCAAGGCCACAGAGCAAGTAAATAGCCAATATTTACAATATTCCAGCAGGTCCAATTTCTACCTTCCGTCAACAAGTGAAGCTTACTGGATCATTTCTCTGCTGCTTCACAGATTCTGGGGTGGCCAAAGATCCTTAGCATTCTGATGTGGTGTGTTGGGGTTTTATTTCATTCCCTCCCTCTTCCTCTTCACCTCGGTCTTTCTTTGCTTCAGTTATAAGTCACTTATAAGAACACAATTTCTGCCAGCACAATGGACTTATGCATGCACACATATTGAATGGAGTCAAAAGGTTCACAATGGCCATTGCCATTCAGAGTCATGTACTTTCAAAATCTGCTTGTTCCTACCAGATTGCTAACTGCTTCACCTGACTCGCAGCTTCAAAACCCCTGATCTACTCAGAAAGCTGTTTTAAATGACACTGGTTTCCTTGCCCTGGTGTTTGCAGAAGGGGGTGGGGCCAGGCCTGATTCTTTGGGGTTCCTAATGATTTGTTTACCACAGTTAATGTGGGGTTTCCTAGGCCACGCCAGGCTGAAGGGAAAATTGGGTTCCTACCCACAGCACAGGCTGTTCCTCTCTCCTTTGCTTTCATCTTCCTTCTAGATCGCCAGCACACTCCTGGGACCCACTTCAGCTCTGAGCATGGCCAGGTCCTCCAATGGCTGAGGAGCTCGGGCCACCGAGATTGAGCTGCAGCTGAAGCAAAGCGCCAGTGCCCTGGTGACTCTGAGCCTTGGCCTTGGATAAAGAAGTCATTTGCTTTGTATCTCTGCATCCGCCTGGTACGCCCTCTGTGTGCAATTGCCCATAGCACCAACATACACCACAGTGGTGTCTCTAACTAGAGGAGACCCCCCCTTGGTACAGGGGTCTCAAAACAGAGCCCTCTTACTCTCTTCAGCTCACATATGCTCAAGAGCAGTGGGTTAAGAAGAACCTTCACCCTCCCTCTTGGAAATCTTCTCTTTTTCACATTCTGGACCATGTCTAGGTCAACCGGAGGTGTGGAAGCGCTCACCAGACTGGTGGGGTTGCTTCGGGTTTTTTTGGTTCATTTGGTTCCTTTTGATTCCTTTGTGTGGTGAAACTCTTAATGCCATCAGCACCTGCCATCTTAAGAGAACTGGCAGCTTCCTAGAGTGACCATAGACATCAGCTGACCTTGCATTTATGTGGAAATGTTGCTTCCCAAGTACTGGGAGCCCCGTGATCTGAAGTTGTCTTGTTTCGATGATGATGATGATGGTGGTGGTGGTGGTGGTGGTAGTGATGGTGGTGATGGATGGATCTTTCTTATGTATCAGATTCATACCAAGCATTTAGATGTGTGATCTTCTTTAGTATTCTCAGCAACTATGTGCAATGTCCCCATCAACAAGGAAAACAAAACAAAACAAAACTGTGACTTAAGAAGTTAAGTAGGTCCATGGTCACACTGCTGGCAAGGTACAGAGCCAGCCTTGGATTCTTCTCAGTTGCTCCTCCACAGCTCAGACTAGGCTCGGAGCCTTTTCAACCGGGCCTTCCAGCTCCTCTGGGTCTCTTGCCAACTCTGCTTTCACCCTTTCTAGGTCTTCTCCCAAAGGCCACCAGAGTCCACAGGTAGGCTGCCAACTTTATCTAGGGACTTCCGAGTGGTGGAAACTTCTAGCACCACATCCCCACTTCTTATATGTGCTCTACACTCCCTGGGGGCTTCCCAGGAGAGCAGGGTGGGAGGCATCCCCAGCAGGATGGCCTGTTGTCTGACCTCAAGTCTCTCAAGATTTCCCAAGCCCCTCCTCAGATTCCTTTCTAGAGCTTCTTCCCAGAAAGGCTGTCAGCATCCTGCACGGCATGGTTTAAACTGTGTCTGATCTTGGTGGGCGTTTTAATTGAGTAAGGAATTCAAGCCTGGGCTTTAAATGCCGTAGAAAAAGAAAAAGTTACTGTCTTTTCAAAACGCTCATTGTAGCTTGTCCTTAATGTCTCCCCCCACACCTCCCAATGGTCCTTTCTCCGTTTGAACTAACAAACTGAGCTGAGCAGCTGCAAGCAGATGGTAGGGATACAGTTTCTTATTGTCATGTGCCATCTTCCTAGCTTTACCATAGCAAGAAAGAAAGACTGTCTGGCTGTCTGGGAGCCCAGAGCCAAGGGCTTGTCAATCTTGATAACTGGTTGTATCTGAGAGCCAATCCTCGGGAAGGAATATCCTGTTTGACTACACTGCTAGTATTTACCATTATATTGTGCCCTGCAGGGTAATGGCTCTGTCAATAGGTGTCTGTGTGGTGGCTTAGTAACTCAGTTTCCCCATCAATACATAATATGTGGGGATGAGATCCAAGATCTAAGGTTGCTGAAGATGTTCAAGGCCACTGTTTTGTGGTTACAAAATTTATTAGAAATCAGGGAATTAAGAGAGTGACAATTTGAATAAAACGACCGTATGAAATACTCACAGGAGATCCCATCCTGCACTCGCAGAAGGATTCAGTTTTTAAAGGATTCAACTTGTGGTCAACTTTGAAGTGACACATTACTATTTAGCTGAGGCTTGCCCACAGGTCTGGGTTTCTGAGAACAGTCTCCACTTTTCTCCTCACAGTCCACGGTGAAGCCGGAACGCAGTCCATTTTAAAGTCAGGACTTCTCTAAGACTGTCTTTTTGAAACATGTACCAGAAAACAATTTCTGTTTCAAGCTGCATAAGCATCCTATGGCTCAGCGGAGTACCCCAGGCTTTGCATATGATGTTTCCTCCTTCTCATTCACTGTTTCTTCATGGAAGTGCACCCTGACTTCTCTGACCAAGGTAAGTCCCTTTATTATGACACTGTGGGGCAATTTGGAGTTTATTAGGTGACTATAGGATTACTGCATGCCAATAGACCATGCGTTGTCCTACGTGCCCCTACAGCCATGCTGGATGACCACCATGTACACAGTGCATGCTGGCCCTGACTTTGCAGCAGTTTCTACTTCTATGGAGCTTTTAATCCTCTGAAATCAATATCATCATCATCATCATCATCACCACCACCACCACCATCATCATCACTATCATCTTCATCTCAGCAGTCCAGTAAGGGAATGAACATGACTATTACCACCCTCCTCTCATGAAGCCAATAGAGTTAAAAGAGCAATTGAGCCTGCAGTTGTAACACCTACCTGTAATCCCACAACTTTGGAGGCTGAGGCAGAAAGAATGAAGTTCAAGACCATCCCAGGCTACAACAAACAAAAGGAGTTTCTTGAAGTAGGCCTGGGGTCACTACAAGGTGGAAGAGAATGGCAATGCACAGACCTCTGATAAGGGTGGCTTTGTTTCATAAAGGTGCAGGCATCTGAACGATCCATGTTATACGTTCAATTTTAAAAAGCTAGAAAAGGAAGTTCCATACCTGACTTACCAGAGTAGCTATGCCACCATGAGGGATGGCTGCCATCAGGGTGGTCAAAGGGCATTCTCTTCTACTGCCCTAAGGATATTTTCACCCTCTTGGATTGGGCAGCCTCACACCAAGGCCATACTCTCTTGATTTTGTTCTTAAAACAAACTTCCTCTTCCAAGGGCGTGTCTTCTTTCCCATGATATATGCCAATAAGAGCCTGTGATTTTTATTTGGTTCCCACAGTCATGACAAGACCATCTGTCCTATGGTTCCTACTAGGCAGGATAGCTCTCTTGTCTGTAAAATCCGCTCATTTCCAGATGACCTGGGATCTCAAAGCGGGGTCTCTAGCTTACTCTAGCACTCCCCTACTTGATCGCAGCCTGCTGGGTGAGCCAGGCCCAGTTTCAAAGCCCCAGGAAGCTGGAGTTGGCTGCCTCCTGCTGGCAGGGAGTTCGTTCCAGCCTTTTAAAAGGAACTCTGCCAAAGAGGGGAGACCAAGAAGGGAGGGGACCAGATTATACACAGGGACGGCTTACAATTCTGTCGCCTCCCTCATCGTGGAGGGAGGAGTAGGCTGTGCAGGGTGTGTGGGGGGATTATGAAAATCAATAATTCGTAATAGTTGATAAGTGTCAGGGAAGTATTCAGTCACACGTATTCCCCTGAAATTGACAGTCTCCGTGTATTCACGGATTTATCTTTCAACGGTAGCATCAACCAGGTGGGCTCTGCCAGGGAGAGCATGGATTTAACGGCAGACAGCTCCATTTAACTTCATCTTCCCAGCCAAGACTGGCCCCCAAGCTAGTTTTTCTTACTAGGCTGTTTGCTACACGAAGAGCAAATTCCCAGAGGTTCCCGAGATTGCCCACATCCTATGCTAAGATGACTGCTCCACCGCCCGCCCACCCACCCACTAATAAGACATAATGCCGTCCTATTTTTGGTAACAATTAAAGGGCCTCCCGGTGAAAGCAGAAAGCTGTTTATTTTCTGTTACATCACTTCGCTTGCCTTCGAAGACTGGTCTGTGCTCAGTGTTTTCTGTGAAGTGAGTCGGCTCTCTTCCTCCAGCCGTTGGCTCGCTCCCATCTCACAGCACCTCACAGGTCTCTTCCCCCAGCAGTGAGCTGCCTGAGCGAGGAACAGCTCACGAATCAGCTGGAGGTCCCTGTTTTGAAAAAGCAGATACAGAAGCAGAGAAGGGTGGACTCCTATGTGACCTGTTCTTGAGCAAGACAATCAGCAGCTGAATTCCAGAAGCCCTGTTCATGTGTGGGGATATTTTCTCGACTGCATGGAATCAGAAAGCAGCAGAAGGATGGGAAATGCCTGCATTCCCCTGAAAAGAATTGCCTATTTCCTATGCCTCTTTTCTGTGGTTTTGCTGACTGAGGGGAAGAAACCAGCGAAGCCAAAATGCCCTGCCGTGTGTACTTGTAGCAAAGATAACGCTTTATGTGAAAATGCAAGATCCATTCCACGCACCGTTCCTCCTGATGTTATCTCACTGTAAGGCCCGTAAGCATTTTAATATCTAATTTACAATTTTAAAAAGATTCCAGCTGGTGGATTTGGGGGGTTGTATGTGTTCTGAGAGGGACATGGAGCTCATGAGACAGATTCCTCTTGCATGCTTGACCATTTGACAGCACTCACATTTTGCTGTATTTAAAATGTATGATTTTGATAATCTGCTAGTGAACATACTTAGCTAGCCCCCACCCTTGGCGTTATCCCGAGGCACCTGGAGCAGGCTCCTCTCTCTCTCTCTCTCTCTCTCTCTCTCTCTCTCTCTCTCTCTCCATCTGGGAAGGAATAGAATCGTACTTTATAAAATAGTGTGGAAATAGAGTAGCTGCTATGTTAAATCGGATTAACATAAGATCTGTTCTCTGTGTGTGTCTCTTTGTGTGTGTGTCTGTTTGTTTTTGTGTGTCTGTGTTTTGTTTTCTTTCAGATCCTTTGTGAGATCTGGTTTTACTGAAATATCAGAAGGGAGTTTCTTATTCACACCATCGCTGCAGCTCTTGTGAGAAACATTTATATCATGGCTATTTTTAATATATATTTGGATAAGCCTTTGAGTAAAATGAGCTTAATATTGTTTCTGTTGAATGAGATGATGCTTCTGAAAGGGGAGGGGACATCGGTAAATCGGGAGGTGGAGGGGTTATTTGTAACTTCACATCCACCAAGCAGGTTGATTCTTGCATGGGTATATTCACTAACCTGTAATGCTATCTAGTTTAATGGCTGTTTATGAAGTTGTTGGGACCATGCCACAAGAATACTAATTTTGATGATCTTACTTTCATTTTTAACTTGGGAACTTCGGTTATTTTGCGCTGGAGTTCTTGGGTTTGTCAATACAGAGCCCAGCATCACATATGCGCTCAAGATGTTGTCTCGAGGGGATCTGGGGCAGACTGCTCCTCTGTATGATTTACCATGTGGGGAGAAAGAGAAAAAAATCACCCTTGATTCTTTCTAGGTAATTTTTTAAAATACTAATTCTCAAGAGGCTGCTTTCTAATCTCCTCTAATTTATAACTAGTCCCCTCACAGCGAGGGAAAGATGATATTAATATAGCAAATACTCCTTGTTCTATGTTTTGAGATGGCCACAAGGGAACCACATATTTGGTCCATGCCTAAAAAATATTCAAAAATAGCACTAGACTAGGAAATCAGACCTCATCACAGAGATAATGAAATATGTATAATTTGTTCTGATGTGTAATGTTTGGCAGTTGGACTCTAGTTCTTAATGGGTGTCCCATGAGTGTCAAGGGGTCTCCCTGCTCCAGCATCAATCCTAGGTTAGCAGATAGTTCAAAAACCAGACACCATCAACTGTCAGTATACTGAATTTGATGTATCTTAATTGTGTAACTAAGATCCAAGTTTTTTATTTATTTGCTTTCTAGATTTATGTTTGCTTCCTTGCCATCCATGCTTAGCCATTGTGTTGAGATTATGTATACACGAGCAAACATCGTGCATTTGAGATTGGAGAGTCCTGTGTTCAAATCTTACCCCTTTAATCTCATCTCACTAATCACTGGAATGTTGTCGTGGGCTCTTGTTCAGACCAGCTCTCCCACCTCTCTCCTCAGCTTCCTTACCTACAAAACAGAAATGATAAGACATATTTTTGAAGTGTTGTGATCAGAGAGAAATAAAATTTAAGTATATAAAACATTTTTTTTATAAAGAAAGGATCTCACATAGTTCATGCTGACTGACCTTGCCAAGAGCTCTGCTGGCCTTCAGCTTCTGATGTTCCTCCCTTTTCATCCCCACTGCTGGGATCAAAGGTGTGAATCACTACAAGCAGCTTTAGATCAAGCTGAAGATGTGGCGTATGGGATGTGGCAAAGTCTTACATGTTTTATAAAGACGGCAGCTTTAATTTTCTACATCAAGATAAAACGCTAAAAGTTACTTAATATCATCTGTGGTCTGTCAGAAATCCTTAAACTGGTTTGGCTGTTTGATTGCAGTTACAGACTTGATCTGGTGTTTGACAATTATATAACAAGTCCCGTTATTGTCCTTCCCTGGCTAATGCCTTTGGTTGATTGGCAATTAAGTACAGAGTTCCTAGGGATTTATTTATCCATTTGATTAAGGGAAGTGTTAACATGTCAAAGAAAAAAATTTAAAACAGGTCTTATAATTCAGAGAGGGACAATGGCTGTAAGTCTGGGATCCTTCTATAGACTGTGCTGATCCTGAGTTTTGCTTACGCTATTTATTCGTCATATAAATGGCTTGTTTAAAATGCATTTTTTTTTTAATGCGCTAAGGCACCTGGGATAGTCCAATAGATCAGTCCTTAACTTTCAAGACCTCTCGGTCCCCCAGTGCTCTCTTGATCTGACCGGAGGTGGACATTGGCTGGACACTGGAAACCTGGACTGTACTCTACTTCTTTTTGTTGGGTGGACCCAGCCACTCTGAGCACAGATGCTGGGCACTGTCATAGAAATAGTTACCGGCTGCTGCAGGGCAATGTGATTTCACTTATTTAGAATCACAGAGGGAAGCCAAAGGCCTGGTTTTAAATAGCCCACACTGAGTGTGTGCCATGCCCCTCTGTCCCATGCTCTGAGTTCCTATGGAACATTCCAGCCTTTATTTCTAAAAGCAGTTCAGGTTTCAGAAGTTAACAAAAGAGCCAGTCGTTCTGTCCTGTATGCCCTTCATTACCTCATATTAGCTGACCTCAGCAGAGTGGATTTGGCCATTCTGATTTTATGCAAAATCATCAAAAATCAAAGTTTTCGCCTAGGTTCCAGGACCATGTTTTTAAGGACTTTGTTTCCTGTGCAACCTCTACATTGTTCCCTGTTTCTTTATATGCTCAGGAAAAAGTCAAATGAAAGCATTTTCACTAAGTAAGAAAATCAATGGTGCTGGCATGCTATGATTGCAGACAGAAAGTGTCCTGTGGACAATACTGCTCTGTACCCCAAGAACCCTACCTGCTCCCAACCTGCCATTGGAACAGGAAGACCAAGGTGCCACTAGCATTGTGTAGGGCTGGCAATGAATTCTAGACCATGGATCTATGGATCCATTATGTATCTGTGAAGAGAACTTTAGGATCAATTCTACTTGATCTTTATTGGAGGTAGTTGGCTTCTTGGTTTGGATAGACTAAGAAATGGCTGGTTCCAGTGAGGTGTGGTGGTACACCCGTGCAATCATAGTGTTACTTGAGAGGACTGAGACAGGAGGATCTAGAGTTTGAAGCCAGCCTGGATTAAAAGAAAGAAAGAAAAGGAGGGGTCTGTGATGAGGTGTTCCACTCCTGTCACCCACTGTCACAATCTGATATTTTGATTGGGCCCAGGTGCTTCCTCAGACCTTCCCTAACCTAAGAGGGATGATGGGGCTGGCTGTGTGGCAGGCTATGCCGGAGAACAAGAAAAATAAAACCCACACTCTCCTAAGAAGAGAGAAAAAGTAAACCAAGCCAAATCGATCAGATCAGCTGTAAAAAACATTCCCTTTGGGGGGCAGGGCAGAAGTTCCCAAGAAAATGTGTTTTTCTTCATGTTTTTCACAGGGCCAATTTGAAACATAACCAGTGAGCACGATTATGTATTCCCGATTGCTCTCTGTGCTGGAGCGGTGCTTTCAGTGAATGCAATTTGGAGAAATGTGTTTTCACACATTACGGCCCTGTTCCTTCCCAACTACAGACTGGAATCCCCATGATTCGGGCTCATGATGGGAGACTCAGATTTAAGAGAAAAAAAAAAATGTGGCCATGTTACCACTTGTTTATGACAGTTTAATGAATTAAGGCCCTTCAACTCCTAAGATACTCCTATTTGCTGGCAGTGAATCTCAGAAATAGCTCTTAGTATACCCTTCAAAAACATAACAAAAAAAATGTTCAAATTCAAGGAGGCCAGAAAAAAATAGATCCACTTTTTTTTTTCCAGTGAAATTTGGTCTTGGGTGAAACATGGAATTTACCTTTGATATAGGGAAAATAGCATCTAACAAAATTAATGCACAGTTGACACATAAATATATAGTCTACAAGGAATAAAAAACTCAAAATAAATAGAAAACAAATAGCAGGCATAAGAAATAAGCTTATTCTTACCACAGTACTTCATTAGGACCTTCGCTGTCTTATTGGTTCAGAGGAATACCCACAGTGGATCTTGCCCTTTAAAACCACTGGGTTCTCTACTGCAAGTAATAGGAACAAAATGTGGCAGTGTTCAACAACTACCCAAGCTAGGCCAGTCAGCTTCACGGGAGTGAGGACGCTTTCTTAACTGGCTATATGTTGATGAATACATCTTGGTTTATGCCCAGCAGATGCTCTATGAAGCTCCCCACCCCCCAAATTTCCTTCCCTCCCCTAAAATCAATAGGTCTGGAAGATCTGAAAAAGAAAAATTTTTTGAGACAGTGTCTTACATACTCCAGGCTCTTCAATCTAGCAGGGACAGTCTTGAACTTCTAATACTCCTGTCTTCACGACCCACGTACTGGGATTAAAGGCATGCACCCCCACACCCGGTCTCCAAACCCTGTTATGTGCTGCTGGGGATCAAACCTAGGGCTTCATGCATACTTTGAAAGCATTCTTTCAACTAAACTACACTGCCAGGGCAATTACACAGATTCTCCTATCTGTGTAAATTACCTTTGGCTGAGGGCTGCTTTCACTGAATGCATGTTTTAGTCTTTCATTTCCTCGGGCCAGAAGCCCAAGGGTGACCTGCCTCTCCTCCCATGATTCACCTTCCCAGCAACCTGAGAATCGGACTCTTCCTCTTCACCCAGACCTGTTCCTGCCTGAGGGACTTTCCGGCTTCTGCAGCATACCTCCGGCCGCCCCCCACCCCACCCCACCCCACCCTCAGCTTTCAGTTTGACTCTGAGCATTAGTGCTGTCATGGTGCCACCCAAGTGCTTGGAAGCTTTTAATGGTTCCTAGGAAAGGGGAGAAAGTCAGAGGCCCAGAGCTGGTGCTGATAGCACTTGGCTCTTCCCTGTTTATTCTGGACTATCAACCACAACGATGACCGTAGCCTCTCCCACTCTACACACCAGGGACATCCATCCAGGCTGCCTCCATCTTAGCCTGGTAGCTCATAGTCTAGATGCTGCTAAGACTGCCTAAAGTTTGTTACTTATTTGTGCTTATATCTGGTCCATGTCTGACATGCAGGGTCAGAAGTCAGCCATGGCCTAGAGAAGAGCCTTGGGACTATAAAAACTCAAACTTTGCTTCCTATGTATTTGTTGATGCTGATCTCCATAGCCACAGACTTCTACCAATGCATTTTGTTTTAGTACCTTGCTCAAACTTTTTCAGCCTTTCACCCCAATTTCACATAAATTAGTGGAGTAGAGTATTGGAAAATGGTAAGTCACCAAAAAGTGACCTCACCCCCCCCACACACACATACTACAAATGCAAAGAGATGTTCAAAGTTCTCTTTAAAAGATTGCCAGCACTTAGAAGGGACACAGCTAACCCTATCTAACACTCACTTTATCTTTAGTCCCCCCTTCCCCCTCCCCCTTGCTTCACTTTTAGCTTCCCGGGTTCTTAGTTTGACTCTCTTCTATGAAGGATAAACAGTCTGTTTATCCTGTCCAGAGGGACACCCAAACAGAACAGGTAGAGGAGCATTAAGAAGAGAAAATCATGAATGCATCATTTCCTTGCTTATTTGCATCTGCTTAGTTAAAACCGGTGTTTGTGGGGACCAAGGGAGAAAAGAAAGCCCAGATAAGTACTTAGTGTGCAGTTTCGAGCAGTGACAAAACTAAAGCAAGATATGTTCAGTGCAGTAAATGAGTTTGAAGATCCTACTGTGTAGCAGGTACAATCACTAGCTTCACGGGAGACACGAAACTGACCGGCCTGCTGTCACTTCACCCCGATATGGCAGCTCTAGGCAGGTGGTGATTGATGACAGGTTCATTGTGTGTGACCCTGATAATCTGTGATCAGAGGATTGGTGTTTGGCTGATAGATAGGTGGTGATGGCAATGCCAGCTGGTGGTGAGGTTCTGGTTAACATGGGCAGTCAAATGGTTGCAGGGGCTTTTCTGTATGAGCTGGGAAGTCATCTCTGCCTTCTGGAGAGCTGGCAATGTGGTAAGTGTTAATAGCTTTGTGGTCAGATTCTCTTGAGTACCAATTTCCTCTCTGATGCTTATTAGTTGTGCGACTTGGGGTAAATTGAGCCAAGCTTTGACATTTATGTGTATGAAGTGGGAAATATGCAATAGAGCCTAGTGCATTGAATATCAATATGGACTAAAATTCACGGGTGACAGTTTCTTTAAATCAGTGAATGCTGGATTTAAATGGTGGTTGTTGATTTTATTATTGAACTTACCATAACGTTACACTAGTGTCTGCTTGTATGATCTGAGCTTGTCTACACTTCAGCTTTAAGGTTCTTTGGCCCTACACACAGGTCTCTATCAGGACCTGCTGAGAAATCTTACTTTCAAGTAATTTTTTTTTTATAGAAAATGTGCATCATTTATCTTTAAAAATTGTTTTACCCTTTCACTTCTTCCTCCTGAATAAATAGCCACAACCACAGTTTATGAAACATGTCATACTTTGCTTAAAATAATTAACCTGGGCCAGTCTTCAGACAAGCGGTCCTGTAGTAGAATGCAACTAGAATTTAGTCATAAGAGTCTAAAAGCCAGTATGACCATAAATGGACTGTGTAACATTGGGCAGAATGCAAAATGGTGCTGGGCCTCAGATCCTATAAACATAAAACACCAAAGGAAGACTAGATTCTGGTTTTAAAACTCAAGTACTAGTTGACATGGTGAGATAAAGAAGGCAGTTGGGTAAGAGACAACAGGAAGCAGAAGGAATGGCAATCAGCGAAGATCCGACTTATCTAAGAGTGACATCCTCGGCTCCTGTTGATTATTGTTGATGGATGAGCATGTGGTCATTATCCTCCTAACTCTTTGGGAAGCAGAAATCTACAGACAAAACAAAGCATCCGGCTGACCTTTGGGGACCTTCACACTAATACTTAAGGCTTCCTCCAATCTTAAAATTCTACTATATTCTATGGAGTTGGAGAGATGACTCAGTGGCTAAGGGAACTTGCTCTTGCAGAGGACCTATGTTCAATTCCCAGTACCCACACGGTTGTTCACCTCTGTCTGTACCTCCTGTTCCAGAGGATCCAACACCTTCTTCTGGCCTCTGTAGGAAATGCACACACATGGTGGACCCACATACTCATGCACATAAAATAAATACATCTAATAAAAATAAAATCACAAAAATATATTTTTAAAAAATCTATTCTATTCTAATCTGTGAGTACTTTACTATAAGATAGAAAATCACTTTGTTAAAGAAACAGATAAAAGTTACTATATCAATTCTCATAAGACAGCAAATTAGATTGGTAATCAAAAGACCCCACAATATAGGATTGGCTCTAAAGTTATTGTTAAAAATACTAATGAATAGTTTTTTTGACATCCTGGATTTGTGACTGGGTTTGGTCCCCAGTATCTCTATCAAAAATAAACCAAGACAAATAATGTAGTTTCTAATCCCCTAAATAGTGTAATGGTGCCTAACTAGGCCTTCTGTGTGGTGGCTGAAAAAGAAACAGTATTTAATATCAGTCTCATAGGTCTATAATCCAAAAGGAATTGTTGGACCCACTTACATAGCAAGATGGTAGGTGTTTGCTTATGCAAAGTGCAATTAAAAAGCAATAAACTGGGGCTGGGAGGTCACTCAATCTACAAACTACTTGCCATTCCAGCATGAGGCCCTGAGTTCAAGCCCCAGCACCCAATAACATTTTCAGGCATGGTAGCTCATATCTATACTAGGAAGGAAGAGACAGGGGTGATCTTTGGAACTTGCTGACCAGCTAATCTGTGAGCCCCAGTCTCAAAAAAATAAAGTGAGAGACCCTGTCTCAAAAAAATAAAGGGGAGAGGAGCAGCAATAGATGAAGACACTCAGTATCAACCTCTTGTCTCTGTATGCATACCCACAAACAACACACACACACACACACATTTGCACACACATACTTTAACAAAACATTAAAAGAACCACTAAAAACTTGAAGCTAAAATGTATAATTACAAATAGGTCTTAGAGATTTCCTCAGGAGGAGCCATGGATTCATCCCATGCTTCCACAGCTAACTATCTCTACTCTCCTATGAGAACCCTCACTGAAGGTTTACAGACCACACAAGAAAACCAGCCAAGCTTTGGCTAGAGGCATTGGTGCTGCTCACCATAAATATTTCAGTTTTTATATCATTATCGTGACCTTCCGAGGTACACACAATTTTCTCCAGAGGAAGTACTAAGTACAGAGAGTACTAAGAACTAAGTACAGAGGAAGCACTGAGTCCTCAGAGGGCCAGGTGGTGCCCTCAGTGTCTGTTGAATGCCTATTAAGCAGCAGAAGTGGCACTGAAACCTTCACCCTTACTGTTAACCACTTCTGTTTGCTTCCTTCTGACATGAATAATCTTGGGCCAGTTTGACTTTGCGTAATGTAGTCTTGTTCCCCAAATCAAATCCCGTCTGGCAGGATCAACCTTTGCCATTAACAAGGTTATTCAGGGGAAATGTGTCCTGATTCCTGGGGACAATGACTGAAAGGGAATTTCAAAGGCTGTCTGAAAAAAGTGGCAGCATCGCTGGCAAGGACTTCCTAGTTTCCCTAGGTTTCAGCCCTCATTTGTATGTGTAAGCCCTGGCCCCCTTGCTTGAAAAGAGAGACAGACAAGCTGACAGAAAGGGGGGGAAGCAAAATAGTAAAAGAAAGGGGCCTTCTTTCCCTCAGAGTCATGTCATAGGAGCGGTGTTCTCCAAACCTGTGTCCAGGGGAACGGGTATCCTGCAAGAATAGAGTTGGGTACCCCAGCGAGGGCAACTGCACGCTCCATCCCTGCTTGGCTGCTCACTGCACACCTTGGCATAGAAAAGACTCTGTAATTAAAGTGGTTCCATTCTTCCCAACCTCCACTAGAGTGTGGGTCCTATGGAACATCTTTTGGAAATGGCCACACACAAAACTCAGTTATGAGCTTACTTAATTATACCTGACTTTGTTCGAAAGCAGCGGGTCTCAAGCTTCCTAATGCAGAAACCCTTGTCTACAGGTCCTCATAGTGTGGTGATCTCCAACCATAAAATTACTCTCATTGCTACTTCATGGCTGAAATTTTGCTACTGTTGTGAATCATGATGTAAACATGTGTTTTCTAAGACCTGATGGCAAGGCACGGACAGGCCATATCTACTAATCTAAAGGAGAAACGAAGCCATCTGCTCCATAAAGGAATGACTCAAAACGGTTTTGTTAAGAGTCGTGCCTCACCACCAGGCTATCCCCCTGGTCAAGCAGCTTGGTACATGTCTGCCTTTTCCTTAAGGACTTCCAAGTAGATGCTCCTGTCACGAGAAGTAAATAACGAATGGCAGCTCAGTCATCAGGCAAAAGGCTCCAGAGCTTGAATGTACTCTCAGTGTTTTAACTGAAGTAAGTTTTCTCACAGTTGTTTACTTTGTGGCTGAACCAGTGCTGCCCTGGAACCATTCCATGAGACACTCAGTATGTGAAGATCTCAGTGATTGACGGGTCCTGCTACCAATTAGACTGAGAAACCTGTATGTTTAATTTCCCTTTGAGGAGTCTCTATTTAAGGGAAGAAAGGACATGCAGAGCTGAAAAGTCTGATTAATTTCTTCAACCTACTCCTCCTAAACTTAGCTTCCTTTTCTTCTGCATGTACCTCTCAGTCCCTGAAATGTCTTGGGTCTGAACCCAAGGGGAAGCTGCCTGGGAAATACAGATCAGCTGTTCTGGTTTGTGGCTACTGGGCAGAGCTGGCAGGACCAAGGGAAGGAAACTGACTGTGGTCATGAGCATTAACCAGTCCCTGTGGGACCATCATGCCGGAGCCCAGAATGCCAGCTGTACCACGGACAAGTTTCAAATAATCTTACATCCTCTCACCTCAGTTTTCTTTCTGTTTTAAGTGGAGACTACAAAACCCACATTGCAGCATGCCTTTGAGGATGAAAGAGATGTCAAGCTGCCGAAGATGAGACTGGGTACAGACCAGGCTTAAGATAAAATTTAAATCACTCCTTGGTGTTCCAGGGAGATACCAGATGACTTCAGATAAACATGGGGACTGGGAGGGGGGGGTGTTGGCTAGCTATGTCAGTTTCTAGAAAGAAAGCATTTTGATAATCCTGGGATGACACTGTACAATAAAGGGGTGGGCCCATGCCCAGGGAACGCTTACAGATAAGAAATCTACATTCTAATTCTGACCCACCTGTGACAAATAAGAAAGAAAGAAAAGGAAGGAAGGAAAGAAGGAAAGAAGGAAAGAAGGAAGGAAGGAAGACCTTAGTCACATTGTTCAACCTCTGCCAGCCTCAGTTTCTTTGTCAAAAGCAGAATTTAGATTTCATGTCCCTAGAGCACCTCCCCCTCAGTTATGTAGAACTAAATTAAGGTTCTTTGTACCCAATCCTTACTGAAAAGGTGGCAGACTCCTTAAGGATTAACTGAATTACATTGAAAATAATTCTTAAGGATGAAAGTCAAAAATAACCATCAAATAATTCACTCTTCAGCAATGCTTCCTATTTTAGTGCTTCTCTGTCTTGAGAGCATATTTAAAAATATTCACATGTAAATTATTCACATGGCACATGCACTCAGAACATGGGTGCTTGGCTGATGTGAATCACCAGCTTATTGTTAATTGTTCTTCAGCCAGCCCTCTTCTCTTGGATAATGAACATCACTAATAGCCGGAGGGTCTGAAATGGTTAAGCAAGGCTCTAAACACATTTACAAGTCCTCCAACTCTGCTGCCACATCTTGCAACTGCTGTAACATGTCCAGTTTGTTCTCCTTAATATAGATATAGTGCACACATGCCCAGACCCATAGCGACCTGGCTATGTACTATGAATTTTCACACGCTGCTGTTGGGTGCAGAATAGCCTGGACCAGACTCATCAGTCTTCTCTGGAGGAAATGACTTCCCTGGAACTCAGTTTCTCCCACTGCTAGCATTTTCTTTTGTGTAGATAATTCCTGACAGGAACACTGGAGACATCTTGTCTACATTCTCAGGATTCTGCAGGCTCATCCAGGGAGTCCTTTTTGTTATTGTAATTCCTGTTTTAACAGAGCATGAACATCTTCACCTACTTAATGTATTAACATACAATTGTAAGTGGCACAGACGAGCTTGGAAGCCAGACTGTGTATTCCATAACCCATTGGTGCAGTCTCCAGGTGACAGCTGGATGCCACTGCTGGTCCTTTTTCCTCAACCATCCCTCTTCTGTTGCCAGGAGAACCAGCTCTGCTCTTGGCGAAAGAATGGAGGCCGGCCTTTCATGGGCCGGTGACAATTCTGATTGCAGTCAAGATGTTCAGGGGATACAGAGGGCCTGAGTGAATGTTATTAGGGCCAGGGGTCCTGGCACAGGGCCAAGTGAGCAGCGTGATTGGGGACAGTAAGATTTTTCTCAGCAGACACTGTACTCTCCCATATTTTGCCATCTGCAGACAGACCTCCATCCTAGCTTGCATGCCTACAACTCATGCTTTTAGAGTTTAAAGGGGTCTCTTCCTTAAAAAGATGGAGAGAAGTAGAGTGCATCAGAGCACACAGAAGATTTATGGCCAAGTGGCAATCAAGACCTACGCTTTGTGATCCTTCTGTGGTGTTCCTTGCTTGGACTTTGGAGGAAGAAACCATTTCTGGGCTCGTGTGCCTGACCTGCCATCTCTCTGAATAGACCTTGCCTCTGGCTTGTCCGCCAGCCTTAGCCTTGAATTCATATAGCCAGACCTTTCTTCTTAGGCCCTCTGCCCCCTCATTCACTTCTCTGCTGCTGAGCAAGCCCAGGTTCTATTTTAACCTAAGTTCCCTGGTAACCATATTGCCTACACTTCTCCCTTTGAAAGCTGATCTTAGTTTTCATCCAACCAAGACCACCTCTCCCCACCTACACACATACATACACACACACACACACACACACACACACACACACACGTCCAATTACCTTATGGCCATGCCATTAAAGTGTTTTGTTGATGAAGAGTTGTGCCTTACCCCATAGGCAACCATATAAAGGCAAGTAGAAGAAAGAATTACAGCATGGGTTGGGTCAGTATAGAATATATCAAGTCATAATCTCTAGCCATGGTGTATATTGTCAATAAACTTATGAAAGAATATTCTTTAAAATGCAGTTTCAAAAATATTCTAATTGAGTGTGGTGGTCCATGTCCACACATTACATTATAATTTTATATAATTATAATCACAATATTAAGGAAGCAGGGGCGCATGGATCTTTGTGAGTTCTAGGCCACCCAGGGTTATATAGTAAGACCTTGTCTTGAGAGAGACGAAGAAAGGAAGAAAGAAAGAAGGAAAAGAGAAAGGAGAGAAGAGAAAAAGGAAAGAGAAAGAAAAATATTATTCTAAATGTGCTTAGATAAAATATGTAATTTAAAGCTTATTACAAATCAAAATTTGATATTTTACACAGTGGTGAAGCCATACTTCTATATGTTTTTATGTTTATACAGAAAGAATAAAAACATGATTGAATATTAAACTCAATAAGTACCAGAAGGAAATTAGAAGAAAATATAGTGAAAAAATAAAAATGCATTAAGAAGCAGTGGGTATGACAAATAAGTCCAAATTTTCACTATTGGAAGGGGAAATTCCTAGTATAAAATGTCAGCCATTGGAAAGAACAGCGCTCACAAGTTAGAAGGCCTGGAATTATTAACCAAAAGTAGAATAATGTTTAGGGAAGAACCAAGGACGTGACCTACTTTACATCGTGGGGCTAAGTCCCAAGTGAATCAAAGAAGTCATGACTTCATAGGGGATAAAGTGATAGGTTAAGTGTTGGTGAAGAGGTGAGGAAGTAGATCGTTCCACACTTGGAGTCAGACTTGTGCTTCACAAAGCTCACATAAAAGCTAGGCACTTTTTTTTTTTGGTTTTTCCAACAGGGTTTCTCTGTGTAGCCCTGGCTGTCCTGGAACTCAGTCTGTAGACCAGGCTGGCCTCGAACTCAGAAATCCGCCTGTCTCTGCCTCCCAAGTGCTGGGATTAAAGGCGTGCGCCACCACTGCCTGGCCTAAAAGCTAGGCACTTAAAAAACATCCAACAATAGAAATATGGAAGTCCATCCTAGGAAATAGAGGCAGGAAAGGTGTTTGTACCCAAAGGTGGTCGAAGTTGGTAGTAAAAACTGGAGTTTTCACTAGACGGCTACATTATAGTATGACACGATATGAAACACAGTCATCCGCTAGACTATATTATTAAAGCATCGTCATGAAAGAATGTTCATAATTAAATGAAGAAATGGAACATACACACATCAAGTTAGGTGCTTAGCACACGTGTAATCCTAGCACCTGGAAGGCTGCAATGCAAGGATTACAAGTTCAAAGCCAGTCTGGGTACAAAGTAAATTCTAGGCCAGTGTGAACTGCAAGGTGAGACACCCCAAGCAGTCCCCAAATCCTCAAACAGAAAAGAGAGAGAAAAGACACAGAACATCACGTAGCTTCTGTCAACTTGATAAACGTACACATGTAGATATCAATATGCGATATGTGTTATGTGTATGCATATCAGTATGTATCTCTGGATAGTATGATAACAGTGTTCTCTACTTTGTAAGTTCTTCTATATTTTTCTATATTTTCCTGAACTTCTATGAGATGTTTATAAAATATGCAAACTGCACTCAAAAATTTTAAATGTTCTACTTTTAAAAATACAGATTGATATAACATCTTGATGTAACTTTGAAACTACTTACATCAATCACTTAATCTTATCTTGTAAGTGTATGTGAGTTGAGCTGTGTGGTTTGTCAGAATACTGGGTGTTTTGTTATGTCATACAGGCCCTGTGCTGAGAAGCCACCCAATATGAGGAAAAGGGGCTGGACAAAGGGGTCTTGGGCCTCGGGATTTTTAGCAAAGCCCTGAGTAGTGTTTTGGGCCTTGCTTCCCTGCTATCAAGCAGATAGCCATACTGGACCTCCCACTCTCATAATGTTGCTCTGAAGCCCACACGAGATGATCCCACAGGGGGCTAAGAAGTGTATAGTATTTTGGAGGCAACAATTACCATTTTAAAAGGAGCCAGGGCCTGCCTGGAATCGATAGTTGATCTATGCAGTCTTTCTAAATCTTCCTCCTGGTGAGGAAACATACACTCTCTTGGTTTCTTTAAAAAAAAAAAAAAAAAAAGCTCCCCACTTCTCCCACAGCTTGATTTACAAAATATTTAAAAAAAAAAAAGCTTATCCCTTGAGGGGACTTAGAGAGGTCCAGGCATATCCCTGAAGTATGTCCACTGAAACTAGTGGGAAAATGCCTAGCGTCTTCCTTCCTCAGGAAGAGAGGAAGTAGCAGAGACTTCAAGGTCTTGTGGGACTTAGACAGAGGCAAACTATGCATGACCTCTACAAACTGGGATATCTCCTGGTAACTCTGTTTGCCCAGACCTCTGATCTCTGCTTAGGGTAACCAGGCCATTCAGACGGCACACTGGTCCCCACAAATGCCACCACGACACGACCCTGCTATTGTGATGTTTGTCCCATCTGGCTCATATTATTGCAGACTCTCGTTATGTGTTTTGGGGACAGGGAAACCCATAGCCCTTCCATGCCTCATAGCAACCACTGCAAGGATCCGAGGACTCTTGATGACCGTCAACACAGGGGGTATCACAACTGACCCGGAAGCTTCTCCTTGTGCACCCTGACTGCATGCATCCACCCAGGCAGCTTTAAAATAGCTTGGGCCACACTCCAAGTGTAGAATTTAACCAGAATCCTTGAGAGTGGGAAGGAGTTGTCAGTATTTTTAGGCTCCTTGGGTGATTCCAAGTGCATCCGAGATTGAAAAGCACTGGTAGGATCTGATACTGATCTAGGCATCTTTCCCCAGTGCTTTCAACACTCTCGCCTTTGTGAGTGCTCCATACGTGGTCAGTCCTCCATACGTGGTCAGTACGTGGTCAGTCCGTATGTGATCCTTGAATACCCCTCTTTTTTTTTTTTTTTTTTTTTTTGATTTTTCAAGACAGGGTTTCTCTGTGTAGCCCTGGCTGTCCTGGAACTCACTCTGTAGACCAGGATGGCCTCGAACTCAGAAATCCGCCTGCCTCTGTCTCCCGAGTGCTGGGATTAAGGGCGTGCGCCACCACTGCCTGGCTTGAACAACCCTCTTAACTGTCATAGATCCAAGCGCTCTCCTTTCCTCCTCAGCAGTGTTTCTGTTGTCAGTTCCACAAACGGAGGAAGAGTATTATTGCCTTACCCAATACCACCTTTCCGAGCCAGGCCATTTAGCTCATGGACTGGTATCCAATCTAGGAATTGGCTACACTGAGGGAAAAACTAAGTATTTCTTGCCCTTAAAATCCATGGAGAGGACCACAGAGGTTATGTAAAATAAAAGAACCATTCTACTCTGCCACAGGACTGTCTGAACATGTGCGAGGGTGGGTCCTATTTCCCCCTGTAAACTGAAACTGTAGAATACTGCTATATCTGATTTAATCAAAGATCATAATATTGAAACAAAATGTATTGTTAAGACTATAAAAATTAAAGATTTGAGTTTTATTTTCTTTATAGAATGTGATCTATTCATGAGTCTTTTCAAGTCTATATTGAATACTAAAATGTTTATATTGAATACTAAAATACTAAAAGCCATTGAGGTATATTTAGAATATGTGTATCATTCTACAATCCCATGTTTATAGAAACCACTATCAAATTTAGAATTAAAAAGCTATGATATTCATTATTAGCTCACTTAGAGGAATTTCTTTTTAGCTTTTATAACAAAAAATTTTTAAATAATTTATTTATTTTTATTTTATGTCTATGGTGTTTTGCCTGCATATATGTCTGTGTGGGGGTGGAGTTACAGACAGTTATGAGCTGCCCTGTAGGTTCTGGGAATTGAACTGGGATCCTCTGGAAGAACAGCCTTAACTGCTGAACCATCTCTCCAGCCCTATAAGAAAAAAATTTAATTGAAGTATAATTATACATAAAGAGAAGGACACCATCGCGAGTACAGTTCTTCTAAATGGTGTTGTTTACTAATAAGCGCCCTTGTACCCAGCACCCAGGATAAGAAGCGACCGTTACCCCCTAGAGACAATCCTTGTGCTCACTTTCAGTCAGAACTGCCCTCCAAGAAAAGCCACTGTGGTGATGTCTACCTGCACAGATTTGTTCAGCTGTTTTTGTTTTTTCCTATGTTAATCATGTAGAACGCACTCTATAAGTTCTGACTTCTTTCCTTAGGATATGTTGCTTGTACTTATAGTTTTAGCTAGAGATCTTAGTCTTTGAAATGTAGTTCAGCATACAATTTTTTTTTTCCAAAGCCAGGATATGGGATAGAGTTGGGAATGCAAAAACAAATAAAGGCAGATCCTTGCTTTAAGAGGACATTCAAAGTTTACACTGATCCATCTATTGTATGTGTATATGTGGGGGGGGGCTACATGTGGAGGTGGGAGAATAATCCAAGGTCACTCGTTCTCTTCTGCCATGTGGACCGCAGGGATCTAACTCAGGTTGTCTGGGCAGACAGTAAGTGCCCTTATTTGCTGAGCCGTCTCTCTGGTCTCTAATAAATGCTTTATTTTATTTCTTTTAAAAAGAGTACATTCAATATCCTAACCTAGCAGTGACTAGACTGTAATGTAAAGCGAATGTCTCTTTGCTCAACAAATATTTGTTTACTATTTACAATGGAATGGTTACTATCTCAAGTCCTAGGGGTAAGTACTGAAGAGGCCAATACAAATTTTAGAAGAAATCCTATCTTTTCCTCTCTGTGACATGCATAGGCAGGGGATGCTCACTGGTATCCACTTTCCATCCTGTCTTACTTCTGATTTAACATTAGGGAGGAAAGCTATTTCTTCCAGCATCTTGGGTGTGTGGGATGCTGAATTCCCAGGTGCACCCCAGGGCAGTTTGCAAACCACTGAGCTGGAGAGTCTTCACTGAATTCTACTCTCTCCATCCTTGTTGCTGCCCTTAAGGGGAGAAGCAAAACCCTGGAACCTGCTCAAGCCTTTGGGTGTCAGCTTACCTAGGAGTAAGGCTGAGCATCGTGTTGCTTTCCAAAACCATAAAACGAGAAGAGACAATTACCAGAGTTGTGATGGAAGTCATGAACCTTGGACTTCATTTTAATAAGCACAGGCTATAATGTGTGCTTGATTAGTTGCTCTTGGCTTTTCAGGGTCTAGTGAATTACTTGAGTAAAAACAAAAAGCCATGACTTAAGAGGGAAGAGGGATTAGAAGTGAACTCAACACCATCCCAGGACTGAAAGCTTGGGAAGAAGCTGAAGAGATCACTTCACTTCATTTGGCTGGCTTCTCCACTGCCTCCATTCTTTTATGGGAAAATCTCAAGGCTCTGGAAAAATAGAGCTGATAGTAAAATTCACACACCTGTGTTCCCATTCTTCAGCTTCCCTTACCAGCTCCTACTCAATTCATGTTGAACCTTCCCTTGATTATTGTAGCCAATAAATTACTCATTTCAAACTACTTCAGAAAGTAAAAATCTCCAGGCTTAATCTCCTCCCTTAACAGGCTCAAGGGGGAAGTCACTTGGCTAGCTACTAGCAAATATATTTAACCACTACCTTCCCAAAGTAAAAATATCACAAGATTTACTAACAGCATTACTATATTTTTATTAAATTGTCTGGCACACAAACATATTATTTAGCCTAAAAATACCTGTTTTTAAGGTTTCAGCCAAAAAACTGACAAGTTCTCCAAAGGGTCCAACGGGGTCTGGTGACAGATTGATTCATGCCCCTTTTCCTCGGGGATTTTGAAGCCAGGTCCCTATGGATTTTGAAAATGCCAATAAATTTGTCCAAGTAAAAGTGTTTCTTTTAGTGATTTAGTAACAAAATTACCTCAGATGCCCAAACGTCATCAGTTCCTATCTTCAGGCTGTCTTGTTCTCAAATTATTGAATTTTTTTAAACAGCCCAAAAGTTGGGGTTCGCTGTTTATTACCACTATGCACTACACTTGCTATGAGCTATAAGCACGGAGATCCATTTTTCCTACAATTCCTAGTATTAAACTCCTAGTAATAATCATTAAATAATGATTAAAGATCATTATTTTGGCCTGTCAAAATAAATTCCAGACATTTCTAGAGCATGTTTTCCCATGAAAATGACCACCAGCGTCTTTGTTATAGGACCATGAAAATGTTGATTTGGTCACATCTGCTGCCTACCTCCTCTACTTGTGTCTCAAAATGCTTCCCAGGACATGTGACACCTCACCCGAAGGGAGGAGCTTGCAAGCACCCCTTCAGTGAGCACTTCAGGAGGAGATAGATATTCAGGAGTGAGAAAAGCTGTCAAGGTTTTCCATATAAACCACACTATAGAAAACGCAGCCTTACCTATGTCAGCTCCCACCTGTTTCTCTGAGAGACCAAAGCAGCAGAGATGGGCAGCTGACAGAGTAACTGTTCTCACTGTATGCATATCTCTCTGGGCAGGTTGTTCACGTCGAACTCCTTTGATGTGATCAGTGACGACGCCTTTATTGGTCTTCCACATCTAGAATATTTGTAAGTAAGAAAAATTCCCCCCAATCTTGATTCAGGACAGGTTCTCTTCAGTTATATAGCTATCTGACCAAATGAGAATGTTGTTGTCTCTTGCAGATTCATAGAAAACAACAATATCAAGTCCATTTCAAGACATACTTTCCGGGGACTCAAGTCTCTGATCCACTTGTAAGTATAGGTGATGCTGTTATTTTTTTTTTTTAAGCTTCTTTGTTTGGCTGATTTGAGTTTATTGAGGTTTCTGTAGTACTGTGATCAAACCTAGAGGCCTTGTGCATGCTAAGCGAGCACTCTACTACTGAGCTATGGTCCTAGCCTTTCTTTTTAAGCTCACGAATTCAGTTTGGTACCTAAGGTTAAGGCACCCATTTTATGAGTGCCCATGAAAATTCAAGAGCATGAATTCTTTCTCTTCATGCACACTTGCCATCTTCCCTGTCATATATCAGCATGAAGTCTGGAAAATTGATTATGATTACTATTTTTAGCCTAGATGGAATATAATTAGAAAAGCAATCTATGTAGGGAGATAACATAACTGAAATAACTTTTATTGTCTTCACCATCTCTCACTTCATGGAGAATTATGGGCTGATTAATATCCTCTCATTTGGTACTCACTGCTCTTTTTCACTGTCTAAGCCCTGACTCTGTGCTGTTAAACCTGATGTAGCCATAGGCAGTCTCTGTTTAGTGCAGGAGCAATCCATTTTATAACCAAAATACTTAATTATTCAATGGATGGTTAGAGATACAGAAATCATTCTTAACAAATGACAATTTTGTTTCCCAGGAAATGTGAAGAAATACAAGCTGTGCTTGCTTGTCACAAAATGGGAATGTTACCAGCACCTAGTGGGTGGAGGAAAGGGCTGCTCCTAATTAATCTCTAATGTGAAGGGTAATCTGTGCAGCCAAGGACAACCCTGCCTGGAATGGCACAGTGGGGAAGGGACATATCTCAACCACATGAAACCACATGGATTTCTTCTTCTAGCTTCTTCCACCTCATTAAGACAGGGGGCAGGGAGTTATTTTTAAGGAAAATACACATTAGAGATAAAATATCTGCTCATGTTAGAGATGAAGAAACAGTTTGTGATACTAGATACTAGATCTGGAGCCTCATGCATTGGAAGCAAGTGTCCTACTGCATTGGACCCCAAAACTCCCATTTATTATTAGTAGTATTTATTTTGAGACAGTATCTTACTAAGTTGCCCAGGATAGCCTTGAACTTGTTATGTAGACTATGCGTGTCTTGATTTTATGATCCTCCTGCCTCAAATACCCTAGTAGCTAGGGAGACCTGCATAACCAGGCCAAGCTCAGAAACAGAATCTCGGAGGGGAGATATGATTATTGAACTGATTCCTTATAGAACTATAAAATCATCAACTCTGTTGCTGAATTGCAGTTTTATTATCTTTATCATTCATTTATTCATTCAATGAATTCAAATCATTCAATGGCGATTTCTTAAATACCTAATATGAGTCTATCTGTGCTGATGATGTAACGAATCCATGTGTCACAGTCATTCTGTCAACCTTGACCTATCCCCACAGTTCCTCAGCCCCACTCTGCTCTAAGCCCTGATGAAGCAGAGTAACACTTGCCCTTTGAACTTACTTTCTAGTGTGTCCATGTGGTCACCCTGCTATACCTGCCAGGCCCCACTGTCTCTTGCGTTTGGATTACAACAAGAGAGAGATGATAGCCAAGTGTATTTTATAAAATCTAATTCTGTCTTCCAAGACTTGTATATAGTCATGACAATAAGAACACAATTTGCAATGCCCTCCCTGTCAGTGGTACATATAATACAGTGTGACAATGGCTGTGTAACAGGATGAACATTATGTAATTTTTTTATCATGGAGTCTAGTTTTGCAGAATGTTTATCTGCAATGACAAAATAAAATAAATAAATAAATAAGCACACATAAGGTGAAATGAATATTCATTACCTCATGTGGTGTTTGAATGAGAATAGCCCCCATAAGTTCAGATGTTTGAATACTTGGCCCCTAGTTGGTAGAACTGTTTGGGAAAGATTAGCAGGTGTGGCCTCATTGGAAAAAGTGTGTTACTGGGGACAGGCTTGGAAGTTTCAAACAGCCCATGTTATTCCCAGTTAGCTCTTTCTTCCTCATGCTTGTCGGTCAAGATATAAGCTCTCAGCTATGCTTCAAAGCCAGGCTTGCCTGCCTGCCGCCATGTTCCATATCACAATGGTCATGAATTCTAATCTTCTGTAACTATAAGCCCCCAATAAACTCTTTCTGTTATGTTACCTTGGTCATGGTTATCTCTTTGCAGCCATTGAAAAATAACAAAGACAACTTAATCTGAGAACTCCTTGATGCATATAATACATACCACCCAACAGGGCCTCTGCCTAATTCTCAGCATCAGCATGCTACTCAGAGGCTGTAAGATCCGTGTTCTTCCTAGGAACCTGAAATACATGTGTGCTGTACTGACCTTGCTAGGGTGCTCTAATCTTAAAATGCTTGTGGCTTCTCTCAGACTCCTTGCATAGAATAGGAGAAAATGTTCTCTTTATCTCACCAGAAAAGGATGAAAAGAGGAAGGAGGCAAGGAAAGAAGGGGGAAGGGGAAAGAAGTACAAACCAGGAAAGAGGAAAGAAAGAAAAAAAGATCTGCAGAGCTCATTTTGCCCATCAAACAAAGTGGGAATTTAAGTTTAGAGCTTTAGTGATAGGGAAACTCTCAGGACAGGAGAATCTCCAACCTAGGATAACTCTCTAGAAACTTTCAAGGTCAAAGAAAAACCAAAGTGGAGCTTTCAAGAGAAAGGCATGCATCTTAAGGATTGCACAAACCTACAATGCATAGTGGTGCTGTAGTGGGGATCAGGAGTGGGGAGAAAATGGGGTTATGGTTGATCAGGCAAATGGGTCCCATAGGTCTTTTGCATCTTTACTTAATCTATAATACTGCTATTCTTTTGATCTATAAATGTGGAGACATCATGTGGGTCATTCTAAGTCATAACCGCATAGGTTAAGCTTTTCAAGAAGTAGATAGGACTCATGAAAATGAGTGTGATGCAGTCCCGCCTCGGAGGACACCCTTCTGTAACAGGAAGAGCAATTGGGTGGACGGATATTTTCTCCATGTCTTTGTCTTCAGGTTTTTCTCCTTTCTACGTATGCTATTCTTGAAGGTGTGTTTCCTGCTTCTCTTGTTTTCCTTTAAGGAGAGAGATGGAGGTAGCAGCCCTTGAAAACCAAATGTCCCTCTGCCCGCTCTGTACGTTAAGTTCATTTCCTACTGGTTATTGCTTATAAGTAAGCCTGGAGTTTCTTTGCACCATTAGTTTCTTTTTTTAAGGTGTGAGGCTACAAAGAGCACTTGCTCCACATTTGATGGATTCTTTCCGATTGAAAGGCAAAGCATTGAAGCAGTGAGGAATTATCAGTGTGCCCGCTAGCCTGTGTACACCACAGGAAGCATTTATAAAGCTGTTTCATAGTCTTACCTCATTGTAGTCTCCAGGTGACCTTTTGGAAGGCATAGGCAGTGACCGTTGCTCTCCTGGATGTGTGAAAATGAAAGTATAAATTATGCCTGAGTGGACACTGCTCCCCTTCTCATCAGCGACAAAGCCAGAAGTTACCCAGGTCTTCAGCAAAGCATCTAGTGAAGAAAGCTGAGCCAGGAAAGGCTTTCCCATACAATAGGCAGATTACAAGCTCAAAGGCCAAAGACAGTAGGGAACAAACTGAGAATGATAGCAGGAATATTCTTCAAGCAGCCCAATCTGGCCAAAGACAAACATCTGAAAACAGTGGACAAAGAGAAAAAAGTTATGCAGCCCATGGTGTCTACATCAGGGAAAGTGACTGGATCAGCTGCTACTCAGAGGACAAAGCAGATTGCCCAAACAGTCTCTACTATTTGAAAGCCAGGCACAAGAGTTGCTAATGGGTCAGTGAACATGGTTCTAAGTGACCAACACGAACAGCTCCTCCAAAAATACAAAGACGAGAAGTAGCTTTAAATATTGAGAGACCAGGAGAAAGCTAAATGCAGAATGAACACCTCCTGCCCCTCTTGGGGCTCTGACATTTATCCCCTCTCCAGAGTCCTCAGAATTCTAAACCGAACTATATGCTGCTTGCAATGATCACACCTCTGCTAGTGCAGGAGACAAATCATAATCACCTGCTGTAAAACAGCCTCTTAGTCCACACCTGAGATTAAAACAAAACCATGTTCACACAACATAACTTTTTTTTTTAAAGAAACTAAAACTCTCACTTGCGGGGAGCCACTTAGCCTGGGGTGGGTTGAAGCCAGACGTAGAGTCAGATGCAAGTCTAGTTTTAAAGACTGATGGTCTCCAGACATTCGAACTCGCTAACTATACTGAATGCTTGCTGATAGCTTCTAAAAAGTCCTAAAAACGTTCTTGCTTATTCTGAACTTAGTGATTTCTGTCTTTGTCCTCAGCACTTATACATCTTTCAGAATGCATGACCACATGGTAAAAAGTTCACAAGTTTACACATAAATTCAAATCATAAACTGAATAAGAAGTTTACAACAGAGAATGTTTACATGAATATGCATTAAGAGTAATTATCTGGCTAAACATTCATTTTCTGTCACAGCTCAACAGTGTGCTACATCATCACTTTTATGGCTAAGTTATTAGTGAAGTTTTGCTTAGATAACCCAGTCAATATTTTATCTTCTGTCCTTGCACTTATAGTAAGTCCTTAGTTTCCTTTTTCTGACCTTTGGCTAACTGTTTTACAACCTCTTAGAATGTGCTCTAAGTCGTAGATGCCCGCTTGCTATCTCAGAAGGAATTAACTCATGACACGAAGAATGACAGAGTTCTCATTGAGGTTTTGTCATCAGAAAGGACTTAAAAACAGTCCTATTATAAAAGTGTTTAATAATTACTAACATAATTTCATAATTCTTATAGGATCATCATTAAGAATTAAGAAATCATCTATTTGTCTATATAGCATCACTACAAGGCAGTACATCTTTGTTGTTCTGCAGAGATCTGCTCAAAAGGGTGGGCTAATACCTAATGACTAATATATATTAATAATAACAGGAAAAGCATATTAGTAGGAATATTTCCTAAAATGAAATTCTTCTCAACCTTGCCTAAAGAAGTAATTCCGACATTAACTTTAACAGTCCATAGTGGAACCATCTCAGGAAGATCACCTGCTAGTTTTTAGCTTCTCCTTGATGGCTCCTGGCACTCAGTATAGAACATGACTAGACAAGAGAGGGATCTTAGGGTCAGCAAGATGCCTCAGTAGGTGAACATCGGTACTTGCAGTCAAGATGACCGAGTTGGATCTTAGGACCCACATGATGGAAGGAGAGAGCCAATTCTTTGTACATTGTCCTCCAACCTCAACACATATACTGTAGTGTTTTCAAACACACACACACACACACACACACACGCACGCGAGCACACACACACACACATTTATCCTCACGCCTGTATACATACACACAAATAAATAAATGTCATGAGCATTTGAAAAGAAAAAATTGAAGGAGATCTTGAAGACAAGAGCCCCACCCTTATTCCCTTTCTCCAGACTCAGAGGTCGAGTTGAATGAACAAACTCATTGGCTGCAAAGACTGGGTCCATTCCTAAAGAAACAATGAACTTTTTATCACTTTATGTGTTTGTCTTGCTAGGCAAATTGTTCCTAAAGAGCATTTACGGACAATTTGAAAGTCACTATAGATAACTCAGTCAGTAAGATGCTTGTCTTATGTGCCTGGCATCCTGAGTTCTAGCCCCAGAAAGCACATTTTAAAAAATAGCCAGGCATAGTAGCATACTCTTGTAACTCAGCCCCTATAAAAGTATTGAGGGCTGGAGGGATGGCTCAGTGGTTAAGAGCACCGACCGGTCTTCCAGAGGTCCTGAGTTCAATTCCCAGCAACCACATGGTGGCTCACAACCATCTGTAATGGGAGCTCATGCCCTGTTTTGAAGATAGCCATAGTATACTCACATACATAAAATAAATAAATAAATCTTTAAAAAAAAAAAAAAAAGTATTGAAACCCTCTCCGAATTGCTTTATTCTGAGTGTCCTAATATTATATGGGCATACTTTTATAATGCTAATTGAATACTGGAGGATTCAGCTCACAGTTTGCGGAACTTCAAGGGTAGGACACTGGTAGTGGCTCATTTCTGGTGATGGCCTTTTAATTGGCCGAATTCGAAGGTAGCATATGGCATTTTGTGGCAAGGGATCTGTAGTGTGTGTTTGTGTGTACCAAGTCCCAGAGTTAGGGAAAAAGTCCACAGCGCTGTGGATGCCTGTGGCTGGGACCACCACCTCCCCATCCTATGGACCTGCTTTCACAGATACCCTCCTCATCCCCCAGTTTCTCCATAGCAACAGTTCCAGGGCCAATAGGAATTCTGGAAAAAAGTATAGCTTCACTTTAGAGTGTACCTTCAACCCAGTGCTCAGATCACCTGGGATATTGCCCCTATTGACTGCCTGGTTACCTTGAGGCTAACTGGCCAGGGTCAGGCATTCTGGAAGGCAGACATCCAATCATTCCATCTGCCTTAGTGTTTTCACGGTTTGCCTGAGAAAACCTTTGACTGTAGCAGTGGAACCTACTGGAAAATCGCTGCTATGGCAAACTAGGCTGGATCAGACAGCACATTTGTTTCAGTGCCACAGAGCTGTGCTGCTAAGAAAGCAACACCCACAGCCATCTGGGGTGCTCCCACCCCCTGCAACCATCCTCCACTTGAGCTTGTGTCTCTAGGGGCCTGCAGCTTCACATGCTGATATTCTAGTTTGATACAAAATGCAGAGAGGGCACAAGGGCACTGTGGCATTTGCAGCCTTGATCCAGGACTGACATGTTAGCTTCCCCCGGTGCATGCATGCTCACCACTGTGCAGCTGTCCACTCATTTAATCTCCAAACAAGCTTGAGAGCTAGGTGTTCCCAAGTACCTTGCTAGCCTCACTGTTAGTGAAGATGAACTCATTTTTAACTACACGAACTGGAATTTAAGAGCCCTCATCACTGGACATTGGGGACTCCTTTCTTCTTGATTACTCATACCTGAGAAGTGCTGGTTGACCCCTAGTACCCACTGTAGTGTTTCTCACTGTCCTTTCCGCTGGAGCAACTCTGGCCAAGATCACCAGTGATACTCTGAGATCAGTTGGGTTCTGTATATATGTATGTTTTTCTTTCTTTTCAAGACATGGGGGCTTATGTGCCCATAGCTTGGCTTAAATTCACTGTGTAGCCAAGAGTGACCTTGAACCTTCCCATCTTCCTTCTTTTACCTCCCAAGTTATGGATTACAGGCATGTGTCACCATGCCTGGTTAATGCAGTGCAGAGGCTTGAACTCAGGGATTTGTGTATGCTAGTCAAACATCCTAGTAATTGATCTGCATCCTAGGCAAGCACTCTACTTTCCAAGCTGCACCTCCAGCCCTCACCAACACCATCATTTTACCTATGAGTAATCTGGAAACAGGAGGGCTAATGATGTGCCCCAGGCTTTGGACCTAGGCAGGCTGGTAGCAGAAATTCCCCTTTGTCCACTATACCATATGACATCCTCACAAACCTGTCAACACTAAGGCTAAAATGAAGACTTCTTAACTGATTTGGAACACAGGGGTGTCCTTGCTGTTTGAGCTATTGTAGACATCCTTCCTACTCCTGCAGTGCTCAGCACTATTCCACAACAGACAGGCTGCAGACCCCTACCTTCTAATACCTCCTTATCCTGTGCAAAAAGTCCTGGCTCCACTGGTCCACAGCCATGGTGACAGTTATGTGTTACTAAAGAAAGGGTCCCTTAGTATTAGTATTTAGCAAATTGGTAGTCATTGTCCATAGCTATTCTTTTATTCCAAATTAAAAAAAAAAATACTTGCTCATTTGAAAAATTCAAATCTATACCAACTCTTCAGATCTTAAAAGTTGAATATGCATCTATGGTTTGAGTAAGATTTGCACCTTTAAGCTCATGAAGGAGTGTAATCTCCCCAAATCCTATGCTAATGGTATTAACCTGGGAAATTAGCCTGGGTTTGTCGGTTAGCATTTAGTGGCAGCATCTCTAGGAAATGGTTTAATTTAAATAATGTCTTTGGGGATAAGCCCACATGACTGAATCCTGGAGAAGCACGTCTGCTCTTTCCTTTGTCTAGATAAGTGAGCTTCCTCTCACCCACTCCAGACTCCCTGCCTCTCTCCCTCCCACCTTTCCTATTCTTTCCCTCCTTCCTGCCCCTCTTCCTCCCTCCCTGCCTCTCTCCCGCTTTCCCTGCCTGCCTCTCTCCCCTCCCTCCCCCTCTCTCTCCCTCCCTGCCTGACTTTCCACACTCTTTACTTATCTGGAGGTGTATCCTGATGGCACTAACACACTCATCAAGCTCTCAAAGCAGAACCATCGAAGGCACAGTTAGCAGCGAGGAAATGCTTTCCTCAGCCTCTCACAGTCCTGTCTTCTGCTGTATATTAGGCCCACCTAATACCCCGTGTCTCTCAACTTCCTAGAAAAAAGCCTTGTCAGAGGCAGTGATTCTTTTTTTTTTTTAAAAAAAAAAAAAAAAAAAGATTTATTTATTGTGAGTACACTGTAGCTGTTTTCAGACACACCAGAAGAGGGCATCAGATCCCATTACAGATGGTTGTGAGCCACCATGTGGTTGCTGGGAATTGAACTCAGGACCCTCAGGACCTCTGGAAGAGCAGTCGGTGGTCGGTGCTCTTAACCGCTGAGCCATCTCTGAGGCAGTGTCTCTTATGCACGTGGCTTAAAGCACTGCTTCCAGAATCGTTTGTTGTTAAAGATGAAGTCACAAGCCTTTCATAGGGGAAGGCAAGGGGGGGTGGTTTAGGAGCAAGATTAGGACTTGGAGATCATTCTGACCCAAGAGGAACTGGCTTCATAGAAAACTGCCAAAACTCAAGCCTGCCTCCCATTCTCTGCTCACACCAGTATGCACTATACTCTGGAGCTGATTGGGGGAGTCCTATAGTGAGTCTGATCAAGGCAGGCTTGGGTCAAGGCAAGAACCTACTGTTCATCCCAGCTGAGAACCAACCGACACCTCTGAAGGCCACCTCTGTCCCCACCCCCCTTCTCTTTGACACTCCAAATTTTTCTTACTCTTATTCTTAAGAATTCTCATGATTTGTATTAAAGCCTGGCTCTGATTTAACCATTGCTCTTACGAAAGCGTCCCAATGAAGAGACCAAGAAAGAGAATGAATGTGAAATAGGTTCTGATGTGTTTATAAAAAGAGAAAGAGAAGGGGGATACGTTCTACGGGGGTGTGGGGAGGGGTGGGGGAGGAGTGCCTTGGCGGGCCCATGCCGAGGCATCCCTTTCCCCTGAGGGACCAGCCACACGCCGGTATAGTGTAGAACAGAGTTTACTCAGGGCAAGGGGAGGGAAGTGAAGAGGGTAGTAGAGGCAGAGAAAGGCAGAGAGAGGGGGAGAGTGGAGTAATAGACGCCGGCCATGAACACGTGGAGAGAGGGGGAAGGGAAGCGGGGGAGGGGGGAAGAGCCCAAGAGAACAAGAGAGAATAGGAAAGACAGCAAGAGAGCAAGAGAGAGAGGGGAGGGGGCAAGCGGCCTACCTGGCTGTTGCCAGGTAACTGTGGGGTGGAGTTTGAACAGAATGCTAACAGTTTCTCTGTGAAGCTGACTGGCAGGCAGGCTGGGGGAGGTGGGGAGCGCTGGGAAAATGTAATATAGGCTGGAAAACTTGAGGCTGAGGTGGAATAGGAAGGGCCAGATAATCCTAACAACCCTAGTGGAAGCCTAATCTTAAAGCAAACAGTGTTTTCTCAGGTTCTACACTGTCCAGCTACCTAATAGACTCCAGATCCCATTCCCTTTTGTGTAAAAAACAAATGTTGAGCAAGCTGCAAAGAGCTTTTTCTCCTTGGTAGCCCAAGCCTGATGCCTTAGGTGTCTCCTTGGAGAGGCTCCTGTGCCTGTGTTGGACCCAGGAGGCCCTGAGCTCTTTTCACTGCTGGCTGTAACAAGGGCACAGGACTCTCAATCAACAGTTTGTAGATTTCTCCATAGTCCTTCCTTTGTACATCTACAGGCCTATATCCTCTCTCTGCCTGGAGACTACACTCTTCATACTGTTCTCCATGTTTATTTTTACTCAGGCACTTTATAATGCGTCGGAATCTGTGTTAATTGTGAACCACTGTTTATTTACATAATCCCTTATTAACAGAGATGCCAGTTGTTTCCAATTCTTCACAGCTACAGACAAAGGCAGATGAGAGACCTTCCCTTGCTTATGCAATAGGATGCTAATACTTCCACTTTGTCTTCCTTTGGGAATTGTTAAACACTCTTAACTGGCCCTTGGGCCGTTCTCTAAGCCACCTCTCTGGAGTTTACAGGTATGCTGATCCTCTCCTGAGCCCAGGGTGTGTTTTTCTCCACGTACCATTCAACCTGTACCAGAAGCATGCTCCTCCTCAGAATCCATTCAGTCTCCGTAGAGTTAGTCCCAGACTCTGCCAGCTTTGGTTCCTTGGTGAGTTTTGCTCACACCCTTCTGCCTATGTCTGCTCATCTAAATCGACCTGATGTCTCTGGGGCTTTCCAGAGACCCAGAGAAGCTATCTGAAGTCCAGTCCAAGGCTGAGCGGAAAGGAAAACCTTTGTCATGACCCAGTCTTATTTCTTCTTAGTCCAGTTTTCTCCGTCTTACGTCTTACAGTACCTCAATCCTAGGAAGTGCCATCCTATCTTCTGTAACTAACCTTCACATTGTTCATTATTGCTGCTCTATGTGGACAGCCATGACAGTACATTCATGCAGTCCGTTTTCCAAATACTGCTTCCTGGACAATATGCACACAGGAGCCTCTACCCTTTCCCTCCCCTTCCCCCTCCATCTTCTCCCCTCCCTCCTACCCCCAACCCCCTTTTAAAGATCAACCTCAATACTAAATATTATCCTAGGCTATCTTGTTCTTTCTTTTTCAGTTTTCTTTTTCTAAACAATATTTGAGATGAGATTCTGTTGCTTCTGCTTATAGAAGTTTCAATTCATGCTTGCTTTGAGCCTTTGGTAGCATAGCATGGTGGGAATGTGTGAAGGAGTTAAAAAGTCTTAACAACCAGAAAACAGCGAGAAATAGCAAGTGTGTTGGTTACTTACTTGGAGAGGAAAGGGTTTACATGTGTGTGTGTGTGTGTGTGTGTGTGTGTGTTTTGTCAGCATGTACATCTGCACACCAGAAGTGGTTATTGTATTCCATGGGAGTACAGTTATAGACAGTTGTGAACTGTCATATGGTGCTAGGAATTGAACTTAGGACCTCTAGAAGAGCACCCAGTGCTCTTAACCACTGAGCCATTTCTCCAGCCCCTTGAGGGAAGGGTTTACTTGGCCTACATATCCTGAATCATAGTTTCTTGAGGGAAGCCAAAGCAGGAACCTGAAGGCAAGAACTGAAGCAGAAGCCAGCCATGCTGCTTATTGGCTTGTTCCTCAGCTTTCTTGCACACCACAGAAGCATCTACCCAGGGATGGCACTGCTCACGGTGGGCTGGACCCTTCCACATCAATCATCCATTAAGAAAATGTCCCCCAGGCCTGCCTACAGGCCAATCAGATGGAAGCATTTTCTCAACTGAGGTTCTCTCCTCTCTGATGACTCTGGCTCCTGCCAAGTTAACAAAACCTAACCAGCATAGGACAGGACCAGAGTCACAATCTTCTTTCAAGGACACAGCCCAAGTGATCTCCTACTAAGCTCCACTCCTTAAAATACCTGCCATTTCCCAATAACACAACTGAGGCTGAGGACCAAGTCTCTAGCACATGGACTTGTAGCAGATAGATGTTCTACACCAGTGTAGTATGATTGTTAGAGAGGATGCAGACCAGAAGTCGTCCAGCTACAAAGTGGTAGAGTCCTGATTTCCACCCAGCTCAGACGGACTGCAAAGCCATGCCCTTTATTACCAAATCCATTGTCAGGGAGACCTAAACTTTCTAATTCATTTCCCTTTCTTACATTCCAAGATTCACTAAAAAAAATTTTTTTTTTGATATCTAGAAGTAATTTCCCAAACCAACAAACAGCATAATGAACTTTAAAACACGGTCTAAAAAAAATCAGGAATGCTCGATTGTGAAAAATTCCATATTTAAGTAGAGGAAGTAAAAGAGAGGCAGAACCTGGAAGAATATTTTAAAAGAAAGTTGAGAGTTTTCAAGGACTTTGGAGGCCAGCAAGAGGCTCTTCTCTTCTAGACTTAAATGTTATTGTGAGAAATAAATCAACTGTCCTGGCAAAACCCCCAAAGTGTCAGTACCTTGTGCTCTCTCCAGAACTTGATCATTTGTGTTCATTTTTCTGTAATGTGTACACATTTCCCTCTCTCTCTCTCTCTTTGGTTTTTCCAGACAGGGTTTTTCTGTGTAGCTCTGGCTGTCCTGGAACTCACTCCGTAGACCAGGCTGGCCTCGAACTCAGAAATCCACCTGCCTCTGCCTCCCCAGTGCTGGGATTAAAGGCATGCGCCACCACTGCCCGGCCACATTTCTCTTGCCTTGTTACTATCAGAGCTATTTTCTGGTTGGTATCATTATCAGACTCATTCTAGTTATTTGTGAAGCAGTGACTAGGCAAAGAAAGAAAATGATTCTGCGATGACAGGGTAAGGGTCAGGAGAAGGGGCTAGTTAAAGAGGATGGATGGACATCGGTGAGAAAGTTTTTCACTGGGATGAAAAACCAGAAACAAGGAAATGTACTTCAGAAGGAAGAAAGCTCATGAAGACAAAGGGATTGGGAATTTAGCTGCTCTCTGAAGCAAAGGATCTGATCAGGGAAGGAAGGAAGTCAAAGTCCCAGCCAAAAGAGAAAGGGCATTTGGAGGTGGACATTATCATCCAGTGTAGTCGGGCATCGCTTAGGAAGCGTCCTCTAGGCTGGACCTCTGAGTCGGAGTCTCGGGTTATGAATCCTAAGAGGGACACCCAAGCATCACTCTGCTGATGGTTTATTGTTGCTATTGCCTCAAGTCGGTATCAAGACGTATCAAGTGTTACGACAATGCTAAGTGGATCTTGAAGCAAAGAGGTCAGAAATTAAAAATTCAACAACAGAAATTTGAGCAGTGTCTTGGGAAAATAAAAGCACTATATATATAATTGATAAGTTATTTCTCTTGTGTGAAATGAGCCAATTCAAGCCAGATTAAAGTGTATATAAAGGCAGGTCTATTGGGAAACCGCTCTCAGGCCAGTTCACTGGTCCCAAGGAACAAGGCCAGAGACTCGACATGAGGAGGGGAGAAGAAAGAGAAAGGAGACCAGAGAGAGAAGTAGGACTAGTAGATAGCGAGATCCTCTTGGGGGACGGAAGCCCAGCCTCTGGGCTGGGAAGTAGAGGGTGGGGTATGCCAGGAAGGGACTGAGGGATGCTGGGAGAACCTGGAGACCAGGTCCACTTTGGTATGTTAAATATGCACCTCAGCTGCTTGTCCTGGGTTTGAATCCCAGCAATTTAACAGATTGAAAATTATTTTTAAAAAGAACTTATCAGTAAGCTTTATCGTAAATGCATTTATTGAAATTTTCACTACATTTTTGCATCACCTTTTTTTTTTTTTTTTTTCCCTAGGAGTCTTGCGAACAACAATCTCCAGACACTCCCAAAAGACATTTTCAAAGGCCTGGATTCTTTAACAAATGTGTAAGAGGACCTAAGAAATCACTGACTAATTAATTTAAAATAATTAATGAGACCTGATATTGATGATTCATATTTTTAACTGGCTTTAAAATTAGAATGTTTTCATTGATGTTACTCTTGAATCTACACAGACTACATTAAACTCCTTTGTGATTTAGCATGGGAAACTCTGAATACACAGTACCCAGGCATTACTCTGACAAAGTGTGTGCCTATCTTTAGGGGCGATCATAAGGGTCACTGGGGCAGCCTAGAGAGGAGAGACCTTCACAACAATTTCAACATTTCTTTTTTTCTCATGAAGTCCAGGAAGTAGGGCTACAAAGAAAAAACATAAAGGAGTCTGAGAAACTGACAGAGTAAACTGAAAGGTTACACCCAAGGGTTGGTCAGGCAGAGAAAAGGAGCAGGAAGTGGGGGAAGGGAGAGGAGTTTGCCTTCTCTCTCATTAGCCTGAACAACAACTCTAGGCTTAATCCCCAGGAATTTGGCTTAAACCCCGGGAAGGGAATGAACTTAATTACTTTTGACCCCTTTTCAAACAAGAGAGCTTTCAAACTTTGACTTTTAAGTCTCAGAGTGAAAGATCTTCGCAAGGAATTTGTATATTTTGCTGTAAGCAAAGCAACTTCTATATGCCCAATCCTCCCAAAAGCAGTTTTGTCTCCTTAAATGTCTTCCAGAACATTAGCAGGGCATTTAAATGTCATAAAGAAGAATATAAATAAAATAGAACAGGAACAAATGAGATGTGTAAGAACAGTTTTTACTATCATTTACTTTGCTATAAAATATATAGAGAGGAAATTAAATAAATATAAATATACCATGATGGAACCAATAAATTAAATATAATAATATATGTACACAGAGAGGGGTGATCTATATCTATATCTATATGTATATGGATATCCATATCTCCAAAACAGCTTTTTCTAATAACAACAAAGTTTGAGTTAAGAATTTCCTTCTAAACCCAGAATTTAGCTTCAAATCAAGAAGCTCATGAAAACCTTTCTTTGTTCTTTACAGCCGTCCCCAGCTCCTCTCTCATACCTGCTTTCCCAATTCCTGAAAACTGGTTTATTTCCAAGCAAGCTCCAGAATCAAGGAGCCTCCTTGAGAGAGCTGACAGATCAGTTATCTGCTCTGGCTTACCAGAGCCCAGAAGGGCCAGTACTCTTGGGATGAGGTCACTCTGGGAATGTTTTGAACGTTAGATGCTGCCCTGTGGCTTACTTGGAATATAGTTCATGGTGGGGCTTCTTTCCCATCCTGTGTCAATGTAACACTTAAAATTTGGCTCAGACTCATCCGAGAATCCCAGAATGAGTTTAAGCCAAATCAAGAATCATTTTAGAAGTACAAGGATTCATGATAACTTATCTTTTAGAGGATTTTCTGTTAATTTTTTTTAAATGAACATAGTCTTTAAGAAATACTCAAATACTCCTGTGTTTAAAATTATTTATGTGCTGCATAAAGAATGGGAAGCACCTATCCTATGAATTCTGTGTGTCCAGAAAAGAAGTGCAAAAACCAGCACAGAAGCAGAGTAAACAGAGAGCTTGGTGATCCAAGGCCACAAGTGGAAACTGAACTCTGCTATATAGCTTACTACAGGCATAGGCTGCTGTAGGTATCAGGTCTGCATTAACTCAGCTATGGTGAAGTCATTTCTTTTTTTTTTTTTAATTTATTTATTACGTATACAGTGTTCTGCCTGCATGTTTGCAGGCCAGAAGAGGGCACCAGATCTCATTACAGATGGTTGTGAGCCACCATGTGGTTGCTAGGATCTGAACTCAGGATCTCTGGAAGAGCAGACTGTGCTCTTAACCCAGTAAGGCAGCTGCTGGACATGGTCATGGGGTCCCTAGGGGGTGCTGGTATGAGACCCTGCATTTTATATTTTACATTTATTTATCTATTTATTTATTTATGTCCAGGGGCTGAGCCCTGACCTTTTAATAGGCTAAGCATGCACAGCTACATTAAAGATCCTTTTTTTTTTTTTTTAAGATTTAAATTGCATTTTTTTTTCTCATTTTAACATACTAGAAAATAATTACATTTGGAACAACTTTGGTATATGAATCTATTTTTGAACTATAAACTTTATGAACTCTAAATACAGATCATGTATTTTCGATGTGAATTTAGTACCAAAAGTGAGATGTAAGCATAAACTATTCAGAAGACCTCAAAGATAAGAGAGAGAGAGAGAGAAAGAGAGAGAGAGAGAATAAAGTATTGATTAATCAATAGGCTATCTCAATAATGTTTATATTGATTACACGTCTAGAGGATGAAGTTTTGAATGTGTTAGAGTAAACAAAACTTTAAAATGAATGGTATCTGTTTCTTTTTTCATTTCTTTAGTGCCTCTATTTTTAAAAATACAACTTATGTATATGACTCCTATGCTATTTCCACTGACTCTACTCTTCTAGTCTAAGACATCATTGAATCCAGACAAAAATAGGTTACTAGGTTATGGGTGGCCTTTAAGGGTGCTCCGTGATCACCTTCTGAGCCCAAACTGAATAAGCAGTCAAGTTGGACACAGATAATGGAGCATGCGCAGGTTAATGCTGGAGTTGAAGTCATGCGTGGGCCATGACAGGACCCATGTACTGCAAATGCAGCAGAGGTTTCTGTTTCAGGGACCTAAGAGGGAATTCATTTAATTGTGACTGTAAGTTGAAGTGGCTGGTGGAATGGCTGGGCCACACCAATGCAACCGTGGAAGATATCTACTGTGAAGGCCCACCGGAATATAAGAAACGCAAAATCAATAGCCTCTCCCCCAAGGATTTTGACTGTATCATTACAGGTAATGTATTGAAAACCATTTCACAGTAGAAAATTATTTAAAAGGCTGCTTTCTTGCACATATAAAAATTGATTTTTTTAAATTTGTTAAGAACCGTCCGAGCAATTTAATGTGTGAGATATTATGAGCCATTAAAACTCCACATGCTTAAATATTACAGACTTGGCATTTTATTATTTCTCTGAAATAAATATATGACTTATGGGTATTTGGGAATCTAGCCAAGAAGCGAGGTATTAGTATTAGCTTACATTTATTCATCTCCTTTTCCTAATTTTGCAGAATTCGCAAAGTCCCAAGACCTACCTTATCAGTCCCTGTCCATAGACACTTTTTCTTATTTGAATGATGAATATGTAGTCATTGCTCAGCCTTTTACTGGAAAATGCATTTTCCTGGAATGGGACCATGTAGAGAAGACCTTCCGGAATTATGACAACATTACAGGTATGAAAAACCTAACAATATTGACTAGAACATTAAACTGCTTTGACTAAGGGCAACAGAAACACAGGAGTTTATAAAGAAATGCTTTGACTAGTCTTAGTGGTGTTAACCCCAACTTTTTACTAAGTGACTTGAGATTGCCTGCTAAAGTTTAATCTTTAGTTCCTCTCCTTGTAAATAAGGATAGAATCTAACTCACAGGGCTGTTAGTAAGGAAATGTGATTATAGAAACTTAGCAAAGGGGCTCAGTGGTTAAGAGCCACTGGATGCTCTTCCAGAGGTCCTGAGTTCAATTCCGGGCAACCACATGGTGACTGGCAACATCTATAAGGAGTTCTGATGTCCTCTTCTGGCATGCAGGTGTACATGCAGATAGAGCATTCATATACATAAAACAAATAAATCTTAAAAAATAGAAAAGAAAAGAAACTTAGCATGGTACTGAGTATACAAAATATACTCTGGAAGGAAGAATATTTTTCTTCAGAGTAAAGCGCTGGATTGCAGTGATTAATTCTAATCTAGGTTCTGCTACTATTTGGCTAAACGAACCACCTTCACTGCATCCTCACTGTTCTTAACTCTAAAATAAGAAAATAAAATAAGTTGAGCCTGGTGGTACGCATATGAAATCCCATCTCTTGGAAGGCTGAGCCAGGCAGATGGGATCAGGAGGCTGAGCTCAGCTACATAATAAGACCCTATTTCAAACAAATGACAAACTGTTTTGTGTGTTTTCCCAAAACAAATGGAGTATGTCTAGGGAGAAGACTCGCTGGGTACAGCAGTCACTCCAAAAGCACGGAGAACTAAGTTTGGATCTCTAACACCCTTGTAAAAAGCCATAATGGCAGGCATCTCTCTGTTGAGTTCTGCATTAGAGGACTCAGACAGGTAGAGCTTTGGGGCTCACTAGCTAGTCAGTCTGACCAATCAGTGAGCTCCAAGTTGAGTGACCCCTGTCTCAAATCAGTGAAGAAGAGTTTGAGGAGGATGCCTAACACTGACCTCTGACCGTCACACAAGCACACATAGATGAGTGCATCCTCGATGTACAAATAACATCACACACACACACACACACACACACACACCCCACAGGGGCGGGGGAAGTGGTAGCTTTTTAAAAAATAAAGGGAAAGGAAGGAAAGTAGAAAGAATTCATTTCCTGTTTCGAGCTCTAAGAGAACACAAACTCATAAATGAGAATACATAGTGCAAAAAATATGGTTATTACTATAATTTATTCTGCTCAAGTTGAAAGTAAGTGAATTAAGTAAGAACACTATTTTAGATCAACTCTCAAGCTCTGTTTCACATTTTAAATAAGATGTTAATGTATTTCTTGAAACAAAAAGGGTTTTATAGACCAATAAATCTGTAAGTCATATCTCCCTCTTGGAGATTAATTACAAATATACCAGAGATGAGAAATCCTGCAGTGTGTAAACCCATTGTCAACATTTTTTTCTTAATTTGTTCACAGATTCCATTTGTTCCCATGTGGGAGATCTCTTAAGTTTTGTTCCCATTTCAACAGTTTTTAAAATTGTAAAATATCGATCAAAACAGTTCTGAAAGCAGTTATTTTCTAATATCTTGAAACCTGCTCCTAAGAACACTCCAACCTCCTCATAAAAAGCCACCATTAGCTGGGCAGGGTGTCACGCCTTTGTAATCCTAGAATTCAGGAGGCTGAAGCAAAAAGATTGTGAATTTAAGGCCTGCTTGGGATATATAGTGAGACTTTGTACTTAGAAGACTTAGCACTAAGCAAGGTACAATAATGTTATAATTATTAGATATTTCTGGTGGTCATAGGCCCATCCATTATCAGACATCGAAATAGTCCCTTTTTTCAAGGAAGGTCATGCTTCTCTTTCTTCCTAGATTTTCCAGTGTGTAGCAGCCTCTGTGCTGTCTAACCTGAGGTCTTCCGATGTGTGCATGTTACACTGTTTGTTTGTTTCAGGATCTTGCTGTGTTATCAAGGCTGGCCTTGAACCCACAATCTTCCTGCTCCAGCCCAAGCATTAGGATTCCATGCATGCCTCACCATGCTCAGCTTGCTCTGGATGACACTGTAGACTAGAACTTGAAAGGAATGAGTCGTTTACTTGTAGATTTTCAGAAGGCTTGCTTTAGATGCCCGTTTAGTCTGTCTCTGGTACTGTAATGAAATGCCTCCAGCTAAGATATTTATAAACCTCAGAAATGTACTTCTCACAGATCTGGGAGCTGAGAAGTGCAACAGATTCAGTGTCTTGTGAGAACTTGCTTTCTACTTCAAAGATAGCCTCTTTTCTATGGATGCACAGGGCAACTGTTAAAACAACTCTCTCAAGCCCTTTTATGAGGACTCCATTGTCATGATTTAACCACTTCCCAGAGGTCTCAGGTCTTCATATTGTTCCACTGAGGATTACATTTAAGACGAGTTTGGAGATTCGCACATATTCAAACCATGCAGATCACAAATAAAACATGATATGGTTGCTAGTCTCTCCACCCTGGACAGGCATCACTGCCTGCCTGTGACATCATTTCTTGCAGAATTCATGTGGAGCCACAGAATTCTTCTCAACACAAGCTCACCAGGCAGTCAAAATCACTCGGTCAGTCAACATGAGCACCTGAGATGAAATCTGATGGCCTCCCTAAGACATCCTACCCCTTATTGTGTAGAAGAGAAAACCGACCCCAGAGAAGTCGTCATCCTCTGTGGGTTACACAATAACTTTAGTTCTGAAAGAAGTCGCAAGTAGGGGCAGGAGAGAGAGCTTACTTGGCAACATGTTTGTTATTTCAGCATGAGAATCTGAGCCTGGTTCCCAGAACCCATAAAAAAACCTGGGTATGGTAATGTGCACCTGTAATCCCAACATTGAAGAGGCGGAGACAGCAGGATCCCTGTGACTATGGGCTATTCAACTTATCCTAATCAGGGAGTTCTCTGGTCCCGGTGAGAGACCCTACTTCCAAATCAAGATGGCAGCACTCAAGAAATGTCATCTGAGGTTGACCTCTGAGCTCCATGTGTTCTCATACACACATGTATCTGTGCACACACATGCACACGCACACACATGGGCATACACATGGGGGCATACACACAAGTCTCAATTTCTTTTCTCAATCAGTAGAACGATTTCCTGTGGGACTCCTTCCCTCAAAGCTTTAGAGCTATAATCAAAAAAGTCTGGGGTAGATTTGCTCTATAGATCTTTGGATTTCCCGGTGTTAAACTCCTTCTGGGAGCTAACACTGTATTCATAAATGTCATACTCTTAGCTAACAGACACCATCGTAGGCACTGGCAGACCCTTTCTTGTTATCTGTGGTTTCCCCTAAATAACTCTAAGGACAGTGGCTTCTTCCTCTTTCCCTTTTCACAAGGGTTCCTCTACAGCTCGTGACCTAAAGCTCCAGGTCAACCTAGTCCTTACAGTAAATACTTTCAGGCCAGCCTGGGCTACATAGTGAGACCTTGTCTGAATAGATAATAAGTCAAAGACTCTGATAGGCCCGTGTTTGTATCACAGCTCTGTCTTTTGGGAGCAGAACTTAGCCTCTCTGAGTCCAGATGAGTTTGATCATCTAGAAAAAGAAAGATGAACAGGCATGGCAGTGCACACTTTTACTCTTAGCACTGGGGAGGAAGAAGTCGGAAATATGTGAGTCTGAGCTATCCCAGCCTGGACACAACATAGCAAAACTCAGTCTCAAAAGAACAAACAGATACACACACGCATGTGTACGCATGAGTGCTCATGCATGCACACACAAAGATAAGAAAAGGGAAGATAACATTTATCTCAAGGTTATTAGGATAATGTAACATTTTGATAAAGCGTATGTTCAAAAATGGCAGTTTTTAATTACAATGAAAGAAATTAAATTAGGTATGTCAGGGAAAACAAGACTTTCTGCAAGGAGTGAGAGGAAAGAGTTCTGGTCATTTATGTACGTCCTAACTGTCTAGAGCATGTTGGATGTGAATGTCATTGTTCATAGCAAGACCTCATGGGTGTAAAGGCCCAAACCTGAGGACACTGCTGCTTTAGCCTTGGAGATTGGTCCTGCCTAATAAACCAAGGGAGTCTCTCGTTTTAGGCTAATTTCTATAGAAGTTTCTAATTCCAGCCTGTGTATTTACATCAGTGGTTCTCAACCTTCCTAATGCTGTGACCGTTTAATACAGTTCCTCGTGTTGTGTGACCCCAGGCATAACATTATTTTCTTTGATACTTCATAACTGTAATTTTGCTATTGTTATGAATCATAATGTAAATATCTGTGTTTTCTGATGGTCTTAGGTGATCCCTGTGAAAGGTTTGTTTGACCTCCCTTTCATAATCCATAGGTTGAGAACCTCTGGTTTACATGTTCCAAAGAGAGCGGCCACACGTCTAATGTCTCATTTGTTTTTCCTCAGGCACGTCCACTGTGGTGTGCAAACCCATAGTCATTGACACTCAGCTCTATGTCATTGTGGCCCAGCTGTTTGGTGGCTCTCATATCTATAAGCGAGATGGCTTTGCAAACAAATTCATAAAAATCCAAGATATTGAAGTTCTCAAAATCCGAAAGCCCAATGACATTGAAACATTCAAGATCGAAGACAACTGGTACTTCGTTGTTGCTGACAGTTCCAAAGCCGGCTTTACTACCATTTACAAATGGAACGGGAATGGGTTCTACTCCCACCAGTCCCTACATGCCTGGTACAGGGACACTGATGTGGAATACCTAGAGATAGCCAGACCACCACTGACCCTCACAACACCTCATTTAATCCTGTCCAGTAGTTCTCAGCGGCCTGTTATTTACCAGTGGAGCAAAGCAACACAGTTATTCATTAACCAAACTGACATTCCCAACATGGAGGATGTGTATGCGGTGAAGCACTTCTCTGTGAAAGGTGATGTGTACATTTGCTTGACCAGATTCATTGGCGACTCCAAAGTCATGAAGTGGGGTGGCTCCTCCTTCCAGGACATTCAGAGAATGCCATCTCGAGGATCCATGGTGTTCCAGCCTCTGCAGATAAATAATTACCAATATGCAATTCTTGGAAGCGATTACTCCTTTACTCAAGTCTATAACTGGGATGCAGAGAAAGCCAAATTTGTGAAGTTTCAGGAATTAAATGTTCAGGCACCCAGATCATTCACACACGTGTCCATTAATAAGCGTAATTTTCTCTTTGCTTCCAGTTTTAAGGGAAACACACAGATTTACAAACACGTCATAGTTGACTTAAGCGCATGAGACACCAAATTCCATGGCTGCCATCAGAAACTTTCTACAGTGCGTGACCTGGATGAACTCAATGCATGATGACTCTTCTTATCACACTTGCAGATGAATATCTTTCAACATTGAGACTGCTAAAGCCAATATTACCAATATCACCATCCTTAACTGTCCAGTCCAGTGGTGTGGGAAGTTACCTTTTATAAGACAAAGTTTCATTATGTAACTGTTCTTTGCAGTGAAGATGTGTAAATAAGCGTGTAACGGTATCTGTTACTCCGAAAAGGAATATTCATATGTACTTTTCCATTTATTTATTCACGTGTTCAGAAACAACTGCCAAATAAAATGTTTACATTTTCTTTCATATCCCAAAGGTAATTATTTACAAGAGCTGTTTAATTCTTGTTGATTGTATGTTGAGGAAATAGTTTTATACACTAGGATTATATTTGGATCAAGGATTTATGGTATGACTATTGAGTAAAGATAACAAATGAAAAGAATTTCCCATAATTTATAAACATGTTTATCTAGGTTCTATCGGTGGATTTTGAATACTCAGAAGTTACGGCTTTTAGGGACATTTAAAGGTGACAGGGTAACACCCTTCAATGAGAAGGAGAGAGTTTGCCTTTTATGTTAAGGCTAACCTGTAATGAGAAGGAAGACCGTCCTGTCCTACCTGATAGCCTGGGCTAAATACCACTCAGCCATTTTATAGAAGAAATTTAAGATTTGCATAGCCCCTGATCTGGGACTTTTTAAATTTCTAACTCTAGAGTCGCCTGACAGCTGGTAGATTGTAACTTTATGTAGAGCACTTGCCTCCAACATGCTGGCTCTGGAGGCCTCTCTATCTGATGGAGGACATTTTGCTTCTAGACACTGGATTTGCTGTAACTGACCTGCCACACAGTGCCTATGAGGCTCATGTTTGATTTTCTAGATTCCTGCTTCTGGATCACTTGAGTCATTAATAGCTAGCACAATGCCTGTTATATACATAGTAGGCTCTCAAAAATTGCTTTTCAAAGACTGGGGATATAGTTTCATGGAAAAGTACTAATGTAGCCTGTGTAAAACCCTGAGTTCAATCCCCAGCACAAAATGAAAGAGGTTTTTTTTGGGGGGGGGGGGAACGAATGACTCCTCTTATAATAAACTCCACTGGTCCCTCTGACCTACTGAGTACTTACTGGGCACTTGTTCAAAATGTGATGTGGCTGTGGGTAGCTAATACTGGGGAAGGGTGTGATGCTTGCCCTCTGTAGTCTTGGAAAAAGAATGGCAGCAGGCTAAAAATACAAAAACATCTATAGATTAAGCAATGAGTTCAAAGAATCATCTGGAAATTCTAGATCTTGAGTATCATGGGAATAATCAGAACAACTTTGGAGACGCTATGCTCTTTGTTTGATTTAAAGGGAAGACTCAAAAGGAGGTGTGTAGAGAAGATGTTGGTGGCACAAACTGGTTGTGTGTGCCGGCTTTCTGGAGAGCTTTTGAGCTTGCTATGTTCCCACTGGATGGAGATAGACAGACAACAGTGCCCTTTGCCCAGAATAAGTCTGGTAGCCTAAAGCATAGGGGTATCCATAATAATCACACAGTCTCCAAAGAAGCAACATTCTAGGTCATCATGCACAAAGACAGAATTTTATTACCCGTATAGAAAAGATATTAGATCTGGCTTCAGAGTTATAGGGGAGAGGAAAGCTTTACTCCACCTGATCCTTCACTGGCTTTGGAATGCCCTTTTCTTTGTTCTGATAAGCAATGCCATATGCTGCTGGAAGATGCCTGCATTGTACAGTCTGGGTTGAAATCCAGTTCTGCCACACACAAGCTTTGCAACAGGCAAGGTCTTAGTCCACCTGAGCCCACTTCTTCATTTGTAAAGGCGGATAATAACACCTACTTCTGAGGAGGAGTAAACCTGTGAACGGCAGATGGTATTTCCCAAACATAGCCCCTACTACACCTTGAACCCCCATGCCTGTGAGACCCTGTCCCAAATTCATTAAGAACTCACCTGAATGGTTGGTGACTTGCATTGAATTTGGTGAAAGTGATAGTTTAGCTTCCAAGTTAAGTCATAAAACCTATGAACTCTTTCTTGCCTTGCAAATTGGGATACTTGCCTGCAGAGCCCAGAACATCTACATAAGAAGTCTTACTAACTAGAGGCCATTGATCTTTGTTGAAAACCAAACACAGGAGCAACCACCTCCTGGTGCCCCGGTCAACAGGCCCAGCTGGTTTTACAGCCAACAGCCACGCCAACCACCAGTCCTGTGAAGCCTACAGCTCCAGACCCTGTGGTCAAGTTTCTACCAGACATCAGACCTTCCCATCAAAAGGGCAGCCATTAAAGAGCAGCAAGCCATCCACAATATCCCTGCCCAAATTTGTGACCCAGACTCTATGAGAATAATAAAGTGGTTGTTTGAAATGGATATGTTTGGGGTGATTTGTTATACATCCACAGTTGTCAGAGGGTAAATGAAGCACGTGGGGCAGCGTGTCCAGTGTGAACACTGCACACAATAGTCCCCTGGTAGACTCTACCCCTGGCATATTTCAGTCACACTCTATCTTTGGAAGGACAGCTACTGTTCTCAAGGCCATTTCGGTGTTCTTACCTTGTACCGAGCACTGTGCATCCACAGTCTGCTGACCATGCGGTATTAGTAATTTACCTTCAAGCCTGAAACATGGAGCTGGGAGCTGGTTGAATTCAGGCTGTCATCCAGGCAAGAAAAGAGTGGGGGACAGAAAATAATTTAATACCCTACTGAAGTATAACAATAGCCCCCCTGGCCACAGACAACTGGGTCTGGGTACACTCGAAGTCCAGGTGTGAGCCAGTCGGTTATCTCCCTTGAGTATTTGGAACTAGGACCACAGAGGCTAGGACTTTTAACACAGACACCAGATTTGTAAGGTGACAAATCTTTTTTTTTTTTTTTTTTTTTTTTTTTTTTTTTTCAAGACAGGGTTTCTCTGTATAGCCCTGGCTGTCCTGGAACTCACTCTGTAGACCAGGTTGGCCTCGAACTCAGAAATCCGCCTGCCTCTGCCTCCTGAGTGCTGGGATTAAAGGTGTGCGCCACCACTGTCCGGCAGGTGACAAATCTTAAATTGGGGTTTCTAGAAGCAGAGAGGTTTGCTGAGGAAGTGAGGGGAGCAACAAAGGATATGGGAGGATGTTGGGTAAAGGTAGATAGATGCCTGGCCTCAGCCTCATCTCAGTAGGGACTCATCCCCCAGGGACTCAAGAGCATGAATTGTACCGCTAGTCCAAGAAGGCAGAGTAACACTTTCCGGCAACTTTAGAAGAGGTTTTAGTCCAGTAAGGATAGTCCTCTAGAGAATGGTACTCACAAGCTGCCGATGATCATTGATCCCAGTTGCAGTGGAATGAGTGTGTGGACTGGGAATGGGACCCTGGGTAGGGTGCCAAGAGCCTGTGCCACCATGATAATGACCAAGGGGCCGATGCCACGATCTCTGAGTTGTCATGGCCCATGCACCAGGATCCTGGTTGAAAGAGTTAGAAAAGAAGCGGAAGTGAGAAGCTGCATGGTACGTGGGGAAGAGCAGAGAAAGGGGAGAGGATGAAAGAGTGGAGGGGAGGGCACAAAGGAAAGAAAGGCAGACAGGGAGGGACAGTGTCAGACACATGAGAAGGTGTGGCATGCCAGGGTGGGCTCCCTGATAGCCAGATTGTGTAAAACTGTCGGGTTTGTTGGGGAGTATTCTCAAAGTCAACATCTGGGAAGGAGGGAACAGAAGCAGGATTAGGCGGAGGGACACGATGCTAGCAAAAGCCTCTGACAGCTCTGTCGCAAGCCCTGGGACTGAAATGTCTCTTTTCAGTTGTCCCAAGCTGGAGCAAGAGAACTCACTTTTATAGATATGTAATCTCCTCAGATATGGAAGAAAGCTATTCCTGGAAAGGAGCATGGGCTCCGGCGAGGCTATGGCTTAGCCAAAGCCATCTGCAAAGACACCAATCGTCAGAGCCCATCTTCTCACTGAACTACTTGATAATAATTCCTGTATTCCTGAATGGAATACATCTTGGCAGTTCATTGTGTCCACCTCAGAGGGGAGAGAGAGGGCGAAGGAAGAGAAAGGAGGAAGAGGAGGGAGGCAGCTACCCAGTCCATGTTTGTTTCCTGTCCCACATCTCGAGAGATCTGGTTGTGCTTTCTGCCCAATTATCTGAGATACTTCTGTAGCCATCCAGTTCCCATAAACACACACACATACACACACACACACACACGCATGCACGCACGCACGCACATGCATGTACACACACACTTTTTGAGAGATTTCTACATTTTTATAAACTATCCTCAACTGGCGTGGGCCACATGGTGGCCACTGCAGCTTGGCAAAGTCCCAGCATATCAAGATTGTGAACCAGGATTCCCCAGCAACCTTTCACATTTATCTTTGCTTTTTCCTGTGTGTTGTGAGAGTCTCCTTACACTTTTTTCCTTTGGGAAATTTTGTATGAGCTTTGGTAGAGGGTGTAAACGTATACAATGGCAATCTCTCTAAACAAAATAATTCTTTGGAGAAAAGTCTCTGCACTGTGGAACCATACAGCGTGATTAACTCTGCCCACTCCCACACAAGAACCCCCATTGTGCCCCTCGGCACCAAGAGCAGAGACGGTAAGGATTTATTAACTGAAAGATGGTTCCAGGAACTCCAAGGCACTTACACCTACTCCCAAGGATGAAAGCACACAATTCAGAGAAACAATCAAGTCCCAGAGTCTGAGGTCTTGGCAGTTGAGGGCAAGAGTTCATTTTCTGAGCATAGGATAGTGTCCACAACTGATTCCCCCGGTGTGTGACTTACAGGATGAATGGTATCACTACGAGGAACAGATTCTGTTAAGAAGTTAGACCGGCTTGATCCCCCTCTACCATATACAGGAGCATCCACCTTAGGAAGGAGGACAGTACGGCACAATGAGAGAAGAGTCAGACACCAGGAACTTCCCTTTGGGGAGAGAATGAGGCGAACAGGCCCATACTGTAAGACTAAGGCACATAGGAACACAAGTAGGAAACAGCTCAGTGCTTAGTGTGCTCCGTGTGCAAACACTGCCCCTTGAAGAATGAAAATTGCTCTTCTGGGCTTGTTTCTCAGGACTGGATGTCTGGTACCTCCTGACCACAAAGGCTGAGAGCCTGCAGGAGGAAATGTAAAGGGGAACCTGGTGGGGTTGCTGAATCTTAGAAGACAATAAAGACTTAGATGCTTGCTTTTGCTTCAAAGAAAAATATTGTAATAAAGTTGATTACCTCTTTCATGCTCGATGTCAAAAATCGGTCTAAAATAGGTTTAAAACAATCTGTGAGAAGATCATGTGTCTCTTGGGATCATTAAGTCTGCTTTCGACGTTACCTGTGATTTGGCCGCTGTGTAAACATAGAGTATAAAAGGTGTAGCCTTTCTTCAATAAACCAGTTCTCCTGCTCCACCGTCAGATTGTGTGAGTCTCCTTCCCTGGCTGACTCCACACCTCCTCATTGGGACCTGAAGCCCACTGGACTGGACTCTGGCACCCAACCAAGAATGTGCAGGTGAGATTTGCTCTGCTGGAGGTCAGAGGGAAGTACTAGATAGTTTAATATTTCTCTGCCATTCAAATTATATCGCTTCTCTCACTTTGCCTTCGAGTTCACTGACTCCTCTTGTCAAATTAATTTAAAAATTACTTTCCAACAGGAACAGGACTTCTCAACATTTAAAACAAAATTTCAATGTATCAGAATTTCTTGGACCATGAAAACGAAAAGATTTATGATGCATTTTGAACCCATAGATTTTTTTGTTGTTGTTTTGTTTTTTTGTGTTTTGGTTTTTTGGGTTTTTTTTTCCGAGACAGGGTTTCTCTGTGTAGCCCTGGCTGTCCTGGAACTCACTCTGTAGGCCAGGCTGGCCTTGAACTCTGAAATCCGCCTGCCTCTGCCTCCCAAGTGCTGGAATTAAAAGCATGTGCCACCACTGCCCGGCAACCCATAGATTTCTAATGATGTTGTCAATCAGTAATTTTTTACACTTAAAATTAATCTAAATTGCCAGGGTAATGATTGTATCCTTAGAGCTGTGGCACTGCCTCAGATTTTGTTACGCCACCTCAAACTTGGTCATACGAGATCATCTATAGGAACACTGCACTGGTGAATTGCAGCTCAGCTCACTCAGCTCTGCTGTTACCATAATATGCCCATCCTACTTATTATGGTGAAGAAGTTTTAATAGGATTGGTGCCTATGACATTCAGCCTTTTAGAGATGCCATGTTTTGAAGTTCAAAACTGACCCTTTCCTTCTACCCCAACGTCCTCCACCACTGAGGCACAACGTGATTCTGTGCTCAGGTCACTTGCCCACCTATAACACTCTTCTCCTGACTTTTCTACATTTTGGAATCTTCCTCCATACCTAACCCATTACCATTACATGTGGTGGCTCCCTCTTCTGGCTTTGCCAGACCATTGGTTTTACCAGGAGCAAAGGTCATATTTCAGCCTGCCTTGCAGGTGGTTTAGTTGTTGATGGAGCCATCTTTCTGAGCCGACTTCACATCCCTGAGGGTCAAAATTGAATCCTAGGCTCCTGTCGCTTTTTTTTTTTTTTTTTTAAATCTCATTCTACCTAAAGCATAAACTCCAAAAACAGTGCTTGCTACCTAGCAGAGAGTTGGCAAGAAGGGCAGAAGTGAAATAGCTGAAGTCCTGCCGCTTTGACGTTCCTGTTTGCACATCTATGGAGCAGCCTCATACCTACCTGTTCCTTCTCACCCCACAGAGAATCCAGCCTGTGGATTACCCACGAGTCAAGAGCAAAGGGGCAGAAAAGGTGACACCAGTGCTTTCAAAATGTCTAAATCTTTTGACATAGTCATCTAGAGAGAAACATAGATCCACAGCCAGCTAGTCAGAGATACCAAAGGAGCTGAGGATCTAAAAGTCAGTTTTAGCAAAACTGTGCCTCAGACATTGGGACCCTGTCTCCTTCATTTTTACCCTGTATAGCCATATATACTTGACAGTTGTAAATAAAATCAGCATAGGATGCATCCTTTAGTATTTTAATATAACAGATGATGCTTACTGGGTCCTGACTATGAGCCAGCTACTGTATTAAGTGCTTTTTCTGCACCATCATCCCTTCCTCTGTGATTCTAAGATTATGAAGTTGTTTCAGAGATAGGAAAGCATTTAGGAAGGCTAGATAACTTGTTCATGGTCAATTAGTTGGTTAAGAAACAAAGAAAGATTCGCTTGGATGGTATCTGCCATAGGCAACATCCCAGGAACTGCCCGGGGACAAAATCCTAAATTAAAAATTCAGAACTCTGTAATCTGCCAAACACACAAACACACTCTCAGGACCTGAAATGTTCCTAGTAGCACACTGGTAAGTTTCATACTTCTGAATACAACAAGTCAATTTTATTGAGGATGTTTATTAAACACCTACTACGTGCAGCTCACTATGGTAGATAATACAAAGGAAACAAACTGACCAAAAGTCATTCCTATCCTTGAAGGATTTGCAAAGCTGCCGAGCTTATGTATAAAAGCCTAAATGCAAAACATGAGGATATATGGCAGAAATAAGTTCTTTAAGAGTCTGACAGGGATGGTAACCATGTCTTCTAGGGGCTTTTTGGTCTATAGGCCAATCCCCTTTCTCCTCCCAGTGTTCCTCTTTCTAGGGCAATAGACATAGTGGTGACACGTTTTACAATTAGGCAAACCTGGGTTTATATCTCAATGTGGCTTTTTACTAATTTTATGATTATAGACAAGTTTATCAGTGTTCTATAAAATATGGATAACCATAATTATAGAGAATGTTGGTAGATTAAATCTAAGCTACTTAACTATCCTACTAGATGGGCTGCTCAGTTTAAGTGTACTTATTTAAAATTTCTCACATTTTACTTCTCTCTCTCTCTCTCTCTCTGTGTGTGTGTGTGTGTGTGTGTGTGTGTGTGTGTGTGTGAAGACAACTTATAGGAATTTAGTCTCCTTTAACCACGTGGGTCCTGGAGATCAAATTCAGGTCATGGGGCTTGGCAGCAGGCACCTTTAGCTGCTGAACCATCTCTCTGCCTCTTTTCTGTTTTTGAGAGTGTATATGTATGATGTGCCTGTGTGTACGTATGATGTGCCTATGAGTGCATGAGCAAGAATGCCACTGTGCATGCTCAGAGGCCAGAGGAACAATGGAGCAGCAGATTCTCTTCCACAGAAATCAAACTCAGGTCATCAGACTTAGCTGTAAGCACTTGCACACCCTGAGCCTTCTCTTGGGCTGAGTAGCATCCTTAATAGGTCCATGTTCCATACAGCTGGCAGATCTGATTGGGCATGCATTGGAGCATTTCAGTTTGCTCTCAAGGTTGGCGCTGGGTAACTGACCAGCGATACCCTGCTATATAGGAACTGCGATCAAGAGGGTAAGTGGAAGACTTCTCAATGTGGTTGTCCTTCTCTGTGACGCCTGAGGATATGTGTGGGCTTCTAGAAGAGGGGATGAGACAAAACCCCAGAAGGTTCTGCCATTACAGCCATCTAGACCTACTGAGTGGAGAGGACAGACATGCAGGGTGAAGAGCCAGCGGCATTCTTATGTTACAACACAGAAGACAGCAGGACTGTGATTTACATGGCAGGGTTTTGGTCTCTGGGAAATTACTTCTATTTTTATAGAACTTGCTTTTGTTCCAATGTGGCCAATGGTGTCTCTCAGTGAAGGGAACACTTTGTGAAAAATAAGCTCTTCAAACTTCTGTCTCCCTTTTGTGCCAATAAAAGTCAAATGTGTCCGAATGACAAAATGAAGCAATCTACCTCAGTGTCTGTGAGCAGAGTTATGTTCAGAAGTGACTTGCGCTTTACTTTTTAAGAAGATGTTTTGTGATTTGTATGTAAATCAGGGTAGAATTGAACTCTGGAGAGGTTTACTGCGTCCTAGCTCTGTGACTATTGCTATTTCCTAAATGATAGTCTCCAGCAGAAGCGTTCAGTGAGGATAAGCAGATTCCCATTTCCTAGTCTCAAATCCCATCCATGTTCTCAGTGAATATATCAAAATTATTGGGATTTTTTCCAAATGCACATGACCAAGTCTCTACCATAGATTCTGATCTCTGAGGTATAGAGATCTCTGATCTCTAAGGCAGTAAAAAGTCCTCTTGGCTACATTACAGAAACTTAACTAAGCTAGTTGATATGTGACATAGACTGTCTTGGGGTTATTATGACTGTGAAAAGCCTGGGTCACACCATGATCAAGACAACTTATAGAAGAAACAGTTTATTGGGGCCTATAGTTTCAGAAGTGTGTTGGTGACCATCTGGTTGGGAGCATAGCAATAGGCAGGAAGGTCTGGTGCTGGAGAAATAGCTGCAATCTTGTATCTTGAGAGATCAACCAAAACTAAGAAAATAAAGAAAGCTAACTGGGAACACTTTGGCTTTTGAAACCTGAAAGCTTCTCCCAGTGGCATATCTCTTCCAGCAAGGCCACACCTCCTAACCCTTCCAAAACAGTTCTACCAGCAGAGGAGCAAGCACTCAAACCTATAAGCCTATGGGGGCCATGCTCATTCAACCATCACGTGTATTTAGCTCCAGAAATACCTGACCCATATAACCATATGATATTTCCATAACTCTGCCATTCCTTGCCCCTTGGGTCTGCTTACTTCTATGTTGGCATCTTCCTATGTCTTCTTTCTTCCATGGTGGAGAGACATTCACAAGCAGCTCCAGCTACTGGTCCTGCCAGGTCAGCTACTCCCAGCAGAAAGTTTAGAAACCACTTTCTCTCTGTATTTAGAACAAAATCTCAGGACTGAGACTTTTTGGTCCAGAGCTAGACCGGACAGTCATTGCAGTTAAAGGTTAGAGGGTAGAATTCTCGCATGGGTCACTTTGGGCCATAAAGTTTTTTTTTTTTCTAGAACCTGCAGATGAGAACCAGCTAGACTAAAAGTAGTTAAAGGTGATTCCCAGGAGTGAAACCAAGGCATTGTTATAAATAGAAAGGGAAATGCTGGGACAAGCAGGACCAGATGATGTCACTGGTAGGAGGTCTGAGCCCAACTTCCAGAGCTGAATGCTCAGGCCATGTCCTCTGCTGTGTGTAAAATCTCTTCCCTGGGAGGTTTCAAAGCCTGTGCTTAACTGGCCATCCAGTCCTGGGAGAGGGGCCCGTGTTCCTATATCATGTTCTGTTCTTCTTCTGGCTGTGCTCCTGTTTCAGATGACTCTCTCCCCGGCAAGAGCTGCATAGCTGCCTTCTCTCCTTACATTGAAGCTCAAACCTTTAGGGTTCCCTCATAACCCAGACTTGCTGCTTCTTGATCTAGCTTTTCTGAGGATACCTAGTCATTTTCTGGAATCATTTTAAGCCAAATTCAGGAAAGAAGGGCGGAGCATCAATTGCTGCCTCCAGTTAATATTTACTTCCCAGTCTGCATCCACAGCGTCATATAAACCTTATGACATCAGAGCCACCAGAACATGGGCCAAAGAGATGGTTCAGTGGGTACAGACACTTGCTGCCAAGCCTGGTGGCCTGAGTTCGATCCCCAGGACCCACCAGGTGGAAGGAGAGAATTGATTCCACAAGTTGTCCTCTCATCTCTACACATGTATGTACCTCTCCCACATGCACATAAATCAATGTAATTTTTATAAAGCTCCTTAAAAGGGTACCAAAAGATAACTAAGTATATATATTCTTAGGGTCCAACCTCTACACACTGGACCAGTAACTTCAAAGAATGAGACAAAGGGACTTTTCATTTTTTTTCTTGTTTTTGTTTTTGTTTGAGAATCATCCTTGCTTTCTTCTTCTTCTTTTTTAAATTAATTATTTTATCTATTTACATTTCAAAAATTGTCCCCCTTCCTGGTCTCCCCTCAGCAAATCCCCCTCCCCACTCCTCCCCTTTGCCTCTAAGAGGGTGCTCCTCCACCCACCCACCCACTCCCACCTCACCCCTCTAGCAAACCCCTTCACTGGAGCAACAAGTCAGTATAGGACCAAGCTCCTCCCCTCCCATTGATGCCAGATAAAGCAGACCTCTGCTGTATATGTAGTGGAAGCCATGGGCCCACCCATGTGTACTATGGTTGGTGGTTTAGTCCCTGGGAGCTCTGACTGGTCCAGTTAGTTGATATTGTTGTTCTTCCTATGGGGTTGCGATCCCCTTCAGCTCCTTCATTCAGTCCTTTGCTAACTCTTCCATTGGGTCCCTGGGCTCAGTCTGATAATCGGCTGCGAGTATCTACATCTGTCTTAGTCAGGTGCTGGCAGAGCCTCTCAGAGGACAGCCATACCAGGCTCCTGTCTATCATTTTTCTTTTGGAATGTTCCCTAGTACACTCTGAAGTTCATAGTGTGGGTTTGGAAACCCCTGGAATAACTGGTCACATCTCAGGGAACAACAGCGTACCAACAGTGACAAGCCTATAACTGGAAAAGCTTCCCCAAAGTTCTGGGCACACTGAAGTGTCATCCATAGTATGATGTTTAAGTTGCTTTGGGCTTCATTTAAAAAAAAATAAAATAAAATATTTGAACTGGATCAGACTGTCCTAAAGTCCTTTCCAATTTGAAAAAGTCTGTAGCTCTCTGTTGTAGAGAGTTTGGGGCAGCACGAGGGGATGACAAAAGAAACTTAGAGGTTTAGAAGACGATGAAGTCCCATCTGTTGATGGGATTCTTGATCTTAGAGCACAAGCCCTTGGTGTTCTGATCCGGAATTTTTCCCCTGTGCCCATGTGTTCGAGACCTTTCACCCACTTTCTCTTCTATTAGATTCAGTGTATCTGGTTTTATGCGGAGGTCCTTGATCCACTTGGACTTGAGCTTTGTACAGGGAGATAGGAATGGATTAATTCACAATCTTCTACATGTAGACCACCAGTTGAACCAGCACCATTTGTTGAAGATGCGGTCCTTTTTCCACTGGATGGTTTTAGCTCCTTTGTCAAAGATCAAGTGACCATAAGTGTGTGGGTTTATTTCTGGGTCTTCAATTCTATTCCATTGATCTACCTGCCTGTCACTGTACCAATACCATGCAGTTTTTATCACTGCTCTGTAGTACAGCTTGAGGTCAGGGAGGCTGATTCCCCCAGAAGTCCTTTTATTGTTGAGAATAGTTTTTGCTATCCTGGGTTTTTTGTTACTCCATATGAATTTGAGAATTGCTCTTTCTAGGTCTATGAAGAATTGAGTTGGAATTTTGACGGGAATTGCATTGAATCTGTAGATTGCTTTTGGCAGGATGGTCATTTTAACTATATTAATCCTGCCGATCCATGAGCATGGGAGATCTTTCCATCTTCTGAGGTCTTCTTCGATTTCTTTCTTCATAAACTTGAAGTTCTTGTCATACAGATCTTTCACTTGTTTGGTTAGAGTCACACCAAGATACTTTATATTGGTTGTGACAATTGTGAAGGATGTCATTTCCCTAATTTCTTTCTCAGCCTGTTTATCCTTTGAGTATAGGAAGGTTACTGATTTGCTTGAGTTAATTTTGTATCCAGCCACTTTGCTGAAGTTGTTTATCAGCTGTAGCAGTTCTCTGGTAGAGTTTTCAGGTCACTTAAGTATATGATCATATCATCGCAAATAGTGATATTTTGATTTCTTTCTTTCCAATTTGTATCCCTTTGACCCCCCTTTGTTGTCTAATTGCTTTAGCTAGAACTTCAAGTACTATATTGAATAGATAGGGAGAGAGAAGGCAGCTTTATCTAGTCCCTGATTTTAGTGGAATTGCTTCAAGTTTCTCTCCATTTAGTTTAATGTTGGCCACTGTTTTGCTGTATTGCTTTTACTATGCTTAGGTGTGCTCCTTGAATTCTTACAAAGCTTCTGTAAGGCAAAGGACACTGTAAATAGGACAAAACAGTAACCAACAGATTGGGAAAAGAGCTTTACCAATCCTATGTCTGATAGAGGGCCAATTCCAATATATACCAAGAATTCAAGAAGTTAGATTCCAGAGATCCAAATAACCCTATCAAAAAAATGGGGAACAGAACTAAACAGAGAATTCTCAACTGAGGAAACTCGTAGGGCTGAGAAGCAAATAAATAAATGTTCAACATCCTTAGTCATCAGGGAAATGCAAATCAAAACAACCCTGAGATTCCACTTCACACCAGGCAGAATGGCTAAGATCAAAAAACTCAGGTGATTGGGGATGGGGGGTGGAGAGATGGCTCTGTGGTTAAGAGCACTAACTGCTCTTCCAGAGGTCCTGAGTTCAATTCCCAGCAACCACATGGTAGCTCACAACCATCTGTAATGGGATCTGATACCCTCTTCTGGTGTGTTTGAAGAGAGTGACAGTGTACTCACATAAAAAATAAATAAATCTTTAAAAAAAAAAAAAAAAACCTCAGGTGACAGCAGATGCTGACGAGGATATGGAGAAAGAGGAACACTCCTCCATTGCTGGTGGGAATGCAAGCTGATACAACCTCTCTGGAAATCAGTTTGGTGGACCCTCAGTAAAATGAATATAATACTACCTGAGGACCCAGCTATTCCACTCCTGGGCATATACCCAGAAGATGCTCCAACATGTAATAAAGACACATGTTCCACTATGTTCATAGCAGCCATATTTACAATAGCCAGAAGCTGGAAACAACCCAGATGTCCCTCCACAGAGGAATGGATACAGAAAATGTGGTACATTTACACAATGGAATACTACTCAGCTATTAAAAACAATGACTTCATGAAATTCACAGGCAAACAGATGGAAGTTGATAATATCATCCTGAGTGAGGTAACTCAGTCACAAAAGAATGAACACGGTATGCACTCACTGGTAAGTGGTTATTAGCCCAAAAGTCCAGAATACCCAAAATTCAATTCTCAGCAAACATTGGGCTGAGCGCAGGGTCCCAGATGGAAGAGTTGGAGAAGGGACTGAAGGAGTTGAGGGAGTTTGCAGCCCCATAGAGGGAGCAACAGTGTCCACTGGCCTGACCTCCCAATGCTCCTGGAGACTGGATCACCAACCAAAGAATACACATGGAGTGACCTATGGTGCTGGCCACATATGGGGCAGAGGAGGGTCTTGTTAGCCATCAGGGGGAGGAGAGGCCCTTGGGCCTGAGAGTATTAGATGCCCCAGTATAGGGGAATGCCAAGAGTGGGTGGGTTGGTGGGTGGGGGAATACCCCCATAGAGACAGGGGAGGGGGAGGGGATAGGGGGTTTCAAAGAGGGGATCTGGAAAGGGGGAAACACTTGAAATGTAAATAAAGTATCAAGAAGAAGAAGAGGAGGAGGAGGAGGAAGAGGAGGAGGAAGAGGAGGAGGAGGAGGAGGAGGAGGAGGAGGGGGAAGAGGAAGGTGAAGACTTAGCCAGATTCTGCAGAAATAACTTGCTGAGATGTTCGGAGTGAGGCTACGGAGCATGCCAGTTTCTTGCTTACTTGGCTTTGCCTGGTTAAGGATCTGCAGGCAGCATTTGGTATGTTGGTGTTTGACAGGTGTGACATTTAACTCACCAAATGGGAAGTATTTTTAGCTCAGAATCACCAAAGTTTAGAGGGAGGGGAAAACGACTAGTATTTAGAATAGAGTATGAACAAGCAGATACACTATATTAAAAGGCCAAACAGAAAAAGCTTCTCGCAAAATGTTCATGTTTGCCTTCATTTGTACCACAAAGCCTGGCATTTTGAATATTTCCTAAAAGGAGTTACATACATGTGGGAGTGAGAGGACAACTTGTGGAATCAATTCTCTCCTTCTACCAGGTGGGTCCTGGAGATCGAACTCAGGCCACCAGGCTTGGCGGCAAGCGTCTGTACCCACTGAACCATCTCTTTGGCTCATGTTCTGTTGGCTCTGATGACATAAGGTTTATATTATTCTATGGATGCCCAGATTTTCTTTCCTAAGCTTGGTTTAATTAAAAAAAAAAAAAAAAAAAAAAAAGACTAGATATCCTCAGGAAAGCTAATTCCAGAAGGAGCAAGAGCCTGGGCTATGAGAGAGCCCTGAAGTTTTCATCTCAAAGCAAGGAGAGAAGGCAGCCGTGCAGCTCTTGCCAGGGAAAGAGTCATCTGAAACAGGAGCTCAGCCATTAGAACAGAACGTGACCTAAGAACGCTGGCTTCTTTTCCACATCGGCATCTCTCTCCTCTGTATTCCTTAAAATGCAGTTTTCCATTTAACACAGCGACTTCTGGCTCACGTACATTGTAAATGGTCTAAGCACCTGCGGAGAATACACTGAAACCGTTGAAGATGGAGATAAATTCTGAGAACTACTTTTGCCTGAGCGTTTACCATACGTAGGAAATGTGCTAAACAGTTTTCACACATTTAGTCACTTAATTATTGCAGTGAGGTGATGATGGCCCCTACTGTCCAAAGAAAGAAATGAAGATTCCAGACCTGGGGACACAAAACACAGCAGAGACCATCGTGAAGAAGCCTGCATACCTGCATAGAGGACTCCCCCAACGCAGTCTGCTTGCCTAACCTTGCTGCTCGGTAGAAACTGGAAGTATTGGGCTTACACAGTGAGAGTCAGCAGAGTCACAAGAAACTAAGCAAGTAGCAAAGTGATGCAGCTATTAACAAGTCGTGGGGAACAAGTCATTGGAGCAGTATGAAACTTTTACTTCCTATGCGTCTTTCCTAGAAGACTCTGCAGGGTGTTCTCCACAAAAATGAAAGAATAAACCAAGAAAAAGAGGGACATAGGATTGGGATTTGGAAATAGAATTTAAGGCAGATGAGAAGCAGAAGCCTTATGTCTTCAGAGTCAACAGAATGTGGGCCAAAGAGATGGTTCATTGGGTACAGACACTTGCTGCCAAGCCTGGTGACCTGAGTTCAATCCCCAGGACCCACGTGGTGGAAGGAGAGAAGCAGGGGGATTGTGAAGATGACAGAGAAGGCAGTTCTAAGGTTTCCCTTTTAGAGTTTGTTTGTTTGTTTGTTTGTTTACATGCACATGTGTGGGGGTTACAGGACAACTTGTAGGAGTTGGTTGACTCCTTCCACTGAGTAGGTCCCAGGATTGAACTCAGGTTGCTAGGTTTGGCAGCAAGCACCTTTACTTACTGAGCCAGCTTGTTGACCCTCATTCTGAGATGTCTATGCAGACGGCAATGAAATGACCAGAAGGTAAAGGTGAATGGAGTCTTCCTGGGATGATTGGGGGGGGGGGGTTCCCCAGGGTTAAAATGAAGTGAGTCATTATTGATGACTTATTGTTGATGTTGAGCTTTAGGAGAATTTGAGAATCAGTTATTAGATTCACAGAAAACTAAATAAGGCACATAATGATTCAATTACTAGGTTCAGGGGAACATATCACGAAAGCAAAAAAAACCCCAAAAAAACAAAAAACAAAAAAAACCAACACAAACACTGAGTAATAGCAGGGACTAATATTTATATATTTGCAGTCATCTGAATACAGAATCTATGTGTGTGTTTGTGTTTACATATGTGAGAGTGGACATACATTTACATGTATGTATGTGGGCATAAGTGTACTTGTGTGCATGCCTGCTTGTGTGTGCATGTGAGGGGGGACAGCAGAGGGCAATGCCAGATGTCCTCAGTTCTCGGTTACTGTTTGAGACAGGGTCTCTCACTGACTGACCAATGACCAATGACTCTCCTGTCTCTGCCTCTTCAGCCCTGGGTCCCTGGGCAGGGCTGTCAAAGTTGGGCTTTCTTCTTGTGCGTATGTAGCAAACACATTACCAATTGAGCCACTGCCCCAGCCCCTAAGTGTAATTCTTTAAATTTAACAATAACAAAATTTAACTAGAAGCCAGCACTATGGAACATTCACTCCGAGCTAATGTAACTCTTAGTATAGTTTAACCTATCCTGTCATTTCATTCACCTATGTGCCCTTATTGTCAATATTTCTGTTAGGCCGGAAAGCTTACACTCCTTTCCCGAGGTCCCAACGCCTGAATGGAAACTTGAGCAGCCTGTCCTTGGAGGACTGCAGTTCATGCTGTCATGGCCTCTCTCACTGGTCCTGGGCCAAGGGAGGGAAATGGGGAGGGCCCTGGGAGAGAGTGCTGAGAAAGTTAAATCTCCATCATTCTAACAATAGATCAACAGATGCGTGCGTATCCAGGACAGATAATGTAAGGAATTTCAGCCCATGCACACTACTCCAATTAGAATACAGAAGTAGGTATCATTAGAAACAAAGCAGCTGAAAATATCTGTCTCTGGAGGAGGAGACTAGAGAGGGGTGGGAGAGGCTCCTGCTATTGCTGGAATTTCTTTGTATTTTTTTTTTTTTTTTTTTTTTTGGTTTTCCAAGACAGGTCTTCCCTATGGAGGCTTAATACATAGAACTTTATAGACCAGGCTGGCCTCAAACTCAGAGATCCTCCTGCCTCTGCATCCTGGGTGCTGGGATTAAAGGCATGCACCACACACACACACACACACACAGCACTTTAATTTTTAAAGGGACTTTTTTTTTTAAATAATGTTTTTTTACATTTATTTATCATGTGTGTGTGAGCCTGTGTGTGTGTGTGTGGTGTGTATACACCTGTTAGGAATCCATTCTCTCCTTCTACCATGTAAGTCTTTAGGATTGAACTCAGGTCAGCAGGCTTGGCAGCAAACACCTTTACCTACTGAACCACCTTGCTGGCCCTGATGTGACTTTCACATAACACTTGAGTGGTTTTTTAAGTGGGAAGTTTCTCTCACAAAAGAAAGGCACTAAGTCGCCTTCCCTACCAGCCCAGGTATCTTTGTGGAGACCATTGTTGGCTTGATGGTGGCTTTGCTGTCTCATACACCTATACTAAGTTCAGTATGCCAGTACCCTGGAAGTCATGTGCACTGCTATGCTTATACTTGAGGGCAGCATGCAGACGACTTAGAAGAGATCACCTACTAAAAGAGCTCCTATGACATCTGCCTAGACGTACACTCCTAGCAGCACCGACACCCTGCACCAGACATTATGAAATGAAATTTGGTGCATATTACTGAGCCCAAATAACCCAGCACTTTGAACCATCTAAATTCAGTCCCTTTTATTTCCAGCATTCACCCCCTTAGCATCTTCTGAACGTTCTCCCCTCCCAGGGAGAAAGTTCAACTCTCAGTTTAAAGGGTCAACCTAGGAGTAGAGAGATGGATCAGCAGTTAAGAGCACCTGAGGTCAGTTCCCAGTTGCCTGTAACTCTAGTGGAACTGATGCTTTATTCCGGTCTCCACAGACCCCTGCACACACATGGTGCACATAAGCTCACACTCAGACACACAAAAATAAGAATGTGTAAGGGGCCAGTGACCTAATGCTGGTATTGGAGAGTTCTACATCCTCAGATACTTTGTCATGAATGCTACGGCCAGTGAGTCATAGCAGTAACAATTATTACTACACTGGAGCAAGCAGCTGTGTCCTTAAAAGGCCTTTGAGTTGGAACTACTGCAACACGTAGTACAAGATGAAAAGATACCAAGCTGACAACAAATCGAATAAGAACCAGAACATAGTTGATGATCTCAGACATCTTTCTGACTGTACTTTTGGGTCCTTCCCAGAAACAAACCATTAGCTGTTATGATAAATGCCAGAATCATTCATCCAGGCACTAGAGATAACGTCTACCTGAAAGCTACACTATGGCTTCATGCCATGAATCTTTGACATAGGGGAGTCTGGTACCTGTTAAAGGAGAAAGAGAGTTGAACAGCATGACTCATAACTGGGGGGGGGGGGGGGACATGGCTCAAGAGAGCTGCCAGCAGAACTAGCATATTCACGTAGCTTCAGTGACCGACTATATGAGACAATTGTGGACATCTACACTCCAGGAAACAGACAAAGAACGATTTGGGAACGAGCGTTTCAGAAAGACAATGTCTTCTCGGAGAGTAATTAGAGGATCTATTCTGGTGAGTCCAAAAACAGAGTCCCAGGTTACCTAGAAGGATGATTCGCTTTGCCAAAGGTTTGCCAAGGTCCCACCTCTGCCGAATAAGGGTGGTTGTAGAAGACAGAGGAAGAGTAGGAAAGATATGGTAAAGCATCGACGTTCGTGCAATGCAAACCTGTGGTAGAGGTAAGGACAGACATCAGATGACAGTTAGCACCTTCAAAGACCCGCCTCTGGTGACCTTCCGCCAGCCAGGTCCTGACTCCTGAAGCCTAACCATCTGGTGACCAAGCCTTCAGAACATGAGCCTGTGGGGGAACATTTCAGAGTCAAACTAGAATAACTCATAGGGGCTCAACTAAGGTAGGAACAATTGAATCAATCACCCTGAAACAATCACGCAGCTTTTCCTGTGCACCAAAATGGAGGCATGTCCGCCTGCCCTCAACAAAGACAGATAATGGAAACC